>CM054179.1:80375043-80975043 GCA_028829895.1 Sinotaia quadrata | reverse complement strand
TGATGAAACTGGTACTGAACAAGAATGTTTTAATACTATAACATTTAGTTTGAGTCCTGTCTACTCCTGTGTATATTTAGAACAAGCCAGAACTGATGAAATTGCTAACTCATAAGAATGTCATTGGTCTCCTTTCTCAAGAACAGCTACAAGCATCTGAATATACCGATTCAGTTTGTTATTTACTTGCATGAATATTATACAAACACTGGAAAAACTATACGTATTCACATATTTATGGTTTGTTATGTTTGTGTGTATTTGATCCTCCTCCACTATGTACACCAACCCCACCCCCCACACACAGTACAAAATAATTAAATAGATCGTCTGAAAAACAAACTTCAAAATTTGTAAAATAAAGAAGTATAATGTAAATCATGCTAACAAGTTAGAAAGAGTATTATCTTTAGTAAACTCATTTATTCACATAAATTTTAATGCAAAGTGTTACAGTGTGTGTAAAAAAAGTTCCTGCATATTAATTATATCTAAGGAGATTACAGCCAGTTCTCCTGTAATGTGATATACTTTGCATATTTAAAACAAAAGCACCATAAATACCTTTATTAGTCTGAAGCAAATGTACTATTATAATTTCTTAATAAAAGTACCTATGGTACCATAGAGAAAATGTGTTATATCACACAATTATTAGAGGCACAAATTGTATGTTAAATATAGAAAAATAAGATTAAAAACATTTTTAAATAGGCTATGGAAACATTTGTTTTCAAGTTTACTTCACTTAAAATGAATTACCCTTAATGAATTTATAAACAGAAGAATATAGATCAAGAAACACACCTACCATTCACTAGTAAAACAGTTTTAATTTATTGTGTGCATCTTTAAAAAATCAAATAGGCTAGACAAAAGTCTGTCATCCTATTTATTGCAAAGTTAAATTACCCATATTGGAATTGTGACAAAGAATATGAATCAACTGTAACTCTCAACATTAATAATTAGTGTTGAAATTGAAATCATTAAATATATTAATCATTCCTAGTCCTATCGTAACACAGAAATCCAAATCTCTTTAATATAATTGCTTACTTTACCTATAATCATAACTTTTTATGGAAATGCAGATTTATAATTTTAGTAAAAAAAAAAATTAATGTTCATTTCAAACAATAATGCTAAATTTTCAGGTATATTAATGTAGTCACTCTCAAACTTTGTAATGCTACAACCTGAACCCTGAAACAATATTAACAATGATAATGTTATACTGTTCCAGAATTTGATGAACTAATGAATTCTTTACATGCATAAACGAAAGATATTTTCTTTATTTTAATCTATAAATAAAAAATGCAGAGATATTGTTTGATATATAAACTTACAATTTCCTTTCACTTTTATAAGTGAACATCGAAGATCATTGCTAATTTAGAAAATGCTAATAATGAAGAAAAGGTAGAAAACGATTTTCAATTTCTTCAGATCAAATTTTCCTTCTCTTTGTGTTTTGTAATGCTGAAAATAGTTGGCTAAAAAAAAAAAATTGTATTTCTTTAACTCTGACTTACTGGACAATTCTAAATTTTGAACCAAATCAATTAATTTATCTAAGTTTTATAATCTCTGAATGTAACACAAACTTCTCAATATATCTTTTCTCTTTTGATTCTATTATTAACACAAACCTCTGAGCATATCTGAGAAGAAACACTTTTCTATAGTGGCTACTGTTAACACTAATCTCTATTCATATATTCTACAATAAATAAATTTCTATATTATTTCTATTATAAACACAAATCCTTGTTTGTACATATTCCTTATCACATTAATGTAAATGCAAATCTTTAAATCTATATTCCAAATATAATACTACAAACCTCTAAGTTATAACAACCACTTTTGCTTGCAACTACTGCTACAAAAATTGAATGAAATAAAAAATAATTGTCATGTGCTCACCAGCTTGATTCTCCAACTACAAATCCTGTTAAGGGGACACAGCCATAACACAAAGCTTCATTCCTTGCTTGTTCATATTTTTAGTCTTTATACATAATCTGAATTTAGATAAATAAGGTTTCTACTCCAAATTTAAGAACATCCATTAAAGTGTAGCAGACAAGATACTGGCATATATTTTTTTAAAATGTATGTTTCTATTTAAAAAACAAGATTTCCAACCTAATACTTTCTTGCTTTAATTTTTTGTTTTGTTTTGGGAAGTGATGGCATAAAATATCAACACAAATGATTGGATGAGTGAAAATGGTTAATTATCTAATGGTTTAAAAATATATTTTCAGAAGGCAATATGTGGTAGTGCAATGTTATCAAAGTGTCATGGAATATTATCAAAATAAAGATTTAAAAGTAAAATACACATGCTTTTAAGAAAAAAGGAAAAAAAAGAACTTTAAAACAGATTTTAAAAAATTACACAAAATAATAATCATTACATAAAACAGTAATCGTGAGATTGCACATTTTGACATGTTTTTGTATAATTTCAATAGTTTTTTTTTTTCCTATTCAGTAAATGAATTAAAAAAATAGAGTAGAAAACTGACCAAAAGGTCAGTGACAATCAAGAATGTCAATTATTGTTGGATGAATTGGGTGATAAAAGAAAGAGGACACCCACCCATTCCAAGAGAAAAAATACCCCACATTTTAATGAACAATAAAGTATAAAACATTTTAAAACAAAAACAGTATATTCTGTGAAGCACAATATTTTAGTTTCATTATGAAATTAACAAGGCATCTGATTGTCTAGAACAGTGGTTTTCAACCGCAGATCCACAGACTGGTGCCGGTCTGCAGAAACTTCCTGCCAGTCCGTGAAAAAGTTATTGCCACTTAAATATAAAACTAGAAGCTATACCACTTCTGGACAACCCATTCAGAGGAGAATTGTTGACCATTGATATTGATGTGCAAGTTGTAGAGGGGATAAAGAAATCGAGATGTTTTGTGATTCAACTTGCTGAATCCAATGACGGGAGTAATCATATTATTCTACTTTGCTTCGCAAAGTATAATGAAGATGAATAGGGAAGAACTTCTTTGTTGCTTTGACTTACCTGGATGGACCAATAGTTCAGAGATATTTAGTGCTTTTGATGAGTATTTTCCAGTGCAGGGCTTAAACCAGCAAAAGTGTCTGAGTGTATACTGACTCAGGCTAGTGATAGATGCTCATTTGGAAATTTTGCCCACTCACTGTATGATAAACCAGGAGCACTTAGCTGCAAAGAAGCTTTCTACTGAACTGTGATGAATGATATGGTGAAGATCATAAATGAAATTCATAGTTGTTATGAACCCTAGGCTGTTCTGGACACTGTGTGAGTATGGACTCACAACACCATCTCCTTCTCCATGCAGAAGTGAGGTGGCTATCAAGAGGAAGAGTTCTTTCAGCCTGTCAAACTGAGGGAAGAAGTAAAGCAGTTTGTGCAAGAGCAAAACTCTGCCCTAGTAGAGCCTTTGTCGGATGAGAAATGGATGGCTAAACTAGCGTATATGGAGGACATATTTAGTCTTCTCAAAGAACTTAATATTTCTCTTCAGTGGTTTCTGCACTAATATTTTTACATTGAGAAATAGGACAGATACATTCAAAAAGAAGCTGGCTTTTTGGTATAGTTGCATACAAGAGGAAGATCTAGAAATGTTTCCACTTTTGCAAGAATTTTGGAATGCTACTGACGTCAACCGGAAAGTCACATTCAATATAATAAGTCAACAATTAAGGGTGTTAGCTCAAAACTTAATTGTTACTACCATGACAATGAGGATCCTCATAAAGGTAACCTCTGGATTAATAATCCCTTCATGGAAGATGTCAACTTATCTGCACTTAATCTCTGTGAAAAGGAAAACCTGATTGAGTTGTCTTCTGGTGTCACTTTTTTGTCCAAACATAAAATCCAATCATCTCAATTTTAGATATAACTGGAAAAAGAATATCCACCTCTCAGTTACATAGCTATTAAATTGTTGTTGTATTTTTGACTACCCATTTGTTTGAGAAGACTTTTTCAGGCCCCGTCAGTCATAAAAACCAAACAGAAATGGAATGGATGTCTATGCAGTACTTTGTCTCTCAGAAACAATACTGTAGCCACGTTTATCAAATATTTTTGCAAAGAAACAGCAGCAGATTTTGCACTAACTTTATTGGAATTAAATATTGCATTCTCAAAAGTTTAAAACATTCTATTATTAGCATTTTGTTTATTGATCAGTTTCTGGTTATTTTAAATAACTATAGAATTTTCATTTTATAATATTAGATTGAAAAACTAATACACAAAATACTATATAAATAATGGTTTAATGGTCTGCAAAATATTCTCCTATTTTCATTGGTCCGCAGGCGTAAAAAGGTAGAAAACCACTGGTCTAGAAGCAGTTCAATATTTTCTTCCGGCTCTCTGAAAATGCGAAAGCATGTATTTTTCGCTTGAATACTTTAAAAATACAATGAAAGACGTGGTAATTGATTTTCTGACCTCTAACTTTGATGGAACCAGAATTAGTACATATTTGATATCATATAAATTCACAAGCAATGTCGTGCAAATATCCAAATAGCTGCAATGTAACTTTTAAAAATAGTTTTCATTCACTGTCACTCCTACATTTATCAACAGATATCTCCAGTATTTATGCCTCTATTTATCAGTTGGTATCTCTAGCAGTTACATTCACTTCTCCACTGTTATTTAAAGTTGCACCTGCTTCTCCACTGTCTTTATTTAAAGTTGCACCTGATTCTCCAGTGTCTTTATTTAAAGTTGTTTGTACTGCTCCACAGTCCTTATTTACAGAGGTGTTTGGTTCTCCATAGTCCTCATTTACAAATGTGTGTGCTTCTCCACTGAGTTTATTTACAACTGAAAGAGAATGCATGTGTAAAGGTAAATTGGTGTATTAACATTAATAGCTATTCAGAAAATGCATCAGGCTTTTCAGGCATTCCTGTTTGTCATAAACAATACTTCACTAAATAAAGAATGCAAGAACTATTAAATGGAACAAGATTAAGATTTTAATAAAAACAAATGTCTTTAAAAAAGTAAAGGAAAGCGTAATATCTATGTTTTTTCCTTCTTAAAATGTCATCATAAATTTTTAATAAAATATACATTTAAAAAGAACAATTTCAAAACTGTACTAAATAAATAACAGAATGCAACATATTTTGGCATAATTTTTTAATTTAATTATTCTTTTTTTAAAGGGAAAAAAATTTCCAAGACTATGTAAAAATATGCATGTCCAGTACGAAAAAAGAAAAAGAAAAATAATTAAAAGATAATTATACATAATTTAATCTATTATTTTAACTATTTTTAAAATTATGAATCATCAGACACATAAAAATATATATTAAAAAAGATTTTTTTCTCCAAGGGAATGATGACATCCATGAGGATGAAAATCTGAAAGTATCTTTTAGTTGTTAACTGATCAATTCAATGAATTAAAATCATTAAAAAAATAAACTAATATAAATGCAGATCATGTTAGAATTTAAATAAAACTTTCAGCAGTTTAGGATCTGATTTTATTTCAAATGTGAGAACACTGTAAAAAAAAAAATTCTTGTACAAAATAAGGCAAAAAACTTTTCCTAAGGAAATGTATCTGTTCTTACCCTCAAATTCCTGAATTACAAATGTGATGGTACTTTACATATATAAATTAGATGATTTTAATTACAGTTTATATTTTCTGGGACTGCCTTTTCAAACTATTAAGCTAAAAATAAAAATTTTATTAAGCATTATAAAGAGCCAACTTTCTTACAATGTGTATCCATGCTAACATGGACATAATTACTTTTTTTCATATCATATAGTGTGTCATAGAATAAAATTTTGTACTGGCATGCTTAGCAGGTAAACTGTGCTAAACAAATTTTGCATATTAACAGGGTGCTACAATTAAATGGGGAGGGGGGGAGTTCTAATTTTATTCATACTAGTCCTAGCATGATATACTCTGAAAGATGGGGTGGGGAAACAAAACAAAAAAAGCAACAACCAACAAAAATAAGCTCAGTATGTAAAACTACTGCAGAAAGTCTACAAATATTCTTCTGAAGCTGTTCTTACTCTAATATAACAAGAATGGAGAAAAATTAAACATCACTTGGAGTTTTATGTATTGCACAGACTAGTTCCATACATTATCTCCATTTACCTGCAGCAGGTCTACATGACTTGGTGCCTGTACTGAAATTTCCTATAGACTAGCTCAATACATTACCTGCAGAGCTTGTAGCCAGTTCCAGCATTTTGTCCACCAGTTCCCAGAGACAGGTTTCTTTGGGAAACTCGTTGTCAACAAGGTTGACCAGGTAATATGTATCATGAATTGTTTTGATCACTTCTTGAGACCGTGACCCGCATTCATACAGCTTTCCCCAGCTTTCCGTCCATAGTGTGAAAGCTTCATCCTAGTAAAACAACATTTCTTTATTTAAAAAAAAACAACAGCAAGATTACTCTCTCCAGCAAAAGTATACCCCCAAACCTGAGAAATAAGACTCTCTCTAACAAGTACACCCCTAACCTGAGAAAAAAAAATAAATAAAAGAGCCCTGTCAATTCCCATTTTAATTATAAATCTGATTTCAACTGATGACCTACTATTGTTCTCTACATCTCAAACAGTTGCTTTCAAATGACGAGACTATGTAAATGCAGTGCTTATTTCTAAACTTCTAATAACACCTGATTTCAGCTGAAGATTTCACAAAAGCACAATGCTCTTCTTTAAATTCTATAATCATTCCATAAAAAATTATAAAGTGTAACAAAGCTGTTCAAGTAAAACCTTTTTAAATTCTAGGGACCTGGCATCCCCTGAATATTAACTAGACTTTTGATCTCCATATTTATGTCACAATTTCTGGGAAAATAGTCACTAAACTAAACCCATAGTTGTTTGCAGCTCGCAGTACAACGGTGTACAAGATATTTTCTAAAATCATTTCAATGCTTTATTTTTGTTTCCAGTTAAAAATGCCAGAATAAACATATAAAACTACTTCATTTAGTTTTCTTTTGACTTATGTGGTCAAACTGGTAATTTTTTAAAGTACGAAATGACATTTTGGGAAGTGGGACTAGCATATCTAAGTATACTTAAACCTCACAATATGCTTATTTGAAACCCAATAAATTTCAGAGTTATGCATCTGACCTTTAAACCCCAAACCTTGCAAATCATAAACTTGAGTTGGACTTGTTTTCCAATGATGTGTCAACATAAAGAGGTTTGTATCAGATAGCTTTCTGAAATTGTGGCTCTGTTTGCTTGCCATGTAGTGATGTACACCACTTCAATTATAAATTAAGATGTCAATGCTCTTAATGAAAGGCGAGTGGACAAGAGAGATCAACTGTATCTGTTTCATTTTTCCATATCTAACCCTTGAAAGTGTTTTCCTTGCTGTATCAAGTGTGGGTGTGAGCAACCAATTGTAAACAAAAGGAAATTGTGAGAGATGGTGCAGCTGTGGCTGTACAACCTACATAGCAATTGGACAATGCCATGAGACTAATGGGTAGAGAGATTGGTGTTGCACAGACATAACTGTTGCCATAATTTTTTTAAAGTTATCTACTAGGATCTGTAGGGTCATGCTTGTGGTTACCTTTTATTTGGGAATTATGTGGGGCTCACAGTGGATTGTCTGCCATTAAGCATGTCCATCAGGTCACTGTAACCATGCCGACAAGCAAAAACACCAGAAAACTGAGGTGATGTACCCTAAAATGGTGTAGGGGTTGGGGGTCCTTTTAAGTTCTTGACATTTTTATAGTTTCCACTGACAGTAAAGAAACAGCCCTTTTAAGTTCCTGATATTTTACAGTTTCCACTGAGAGAAATTTCTGTAACAGAAACAGTCTTTTTAAGTTCTCGACATTTTCACAGTTTCCACTGATAAAAAATTCTGTTATAGAAACATTCCTTTCAAATTCTCAACATTTTTATAGTCTCCACTGTTTGCTGAGTCAACAACTGCTATGGCGAATAAAGATGATGTGAAGTAAACATCTGATGAAGTACTTTCAGAGTACTGTTTCAACCAGCAAGAAGTTCTCTGTTTAAATGTAAGATTCAGATCCAGTGTTGATTAAACGAAAACAAAAAGAAAAGCTTTTCCATGACAAGGAATAAGTTTTGAAACATAATTTGTAGTTTCTTGGTAGTTATCTGGTGATATGCACTTTAAAGCAATTGTGACTCTTTTTAAAATAATCTAACTTCCGAAACAGAACTATTCTTGATTTATCTGTCTATCTATTTGTTAATAAATACGAAAATAACGTAATTACCAACAGAGCTAAAATTGGAAGCAGTTCCCATCTTAAAGGACAACCAGATAAAAAAAAAATTGTACTGATGAAAAAAGTTTGATATGCAGTCATGGCAATTACTCATGTAGTAGAACAAACATTTACTGAAAGAGGAAATTTTATGGCATTTAATAAAGTTTCTCTTAATCCGTAGGTGTTATGTCAATCTATATAAAATAATGGGTTATTAAAAAAAGGAATTTTTAAATATCCACTGTTATTTGTATTTTAGTTCAAGTGGGTGTCTTCCAAGGTCTATCTATGGGAATGTGGAAGGGTGTCAAGTTTCAGAAATATTCTGGCCCCAACTGGCCATCTCTTGGTGTTTGTGGTGTGGGGGTTTTAAAAGGTGTTATAAAAAGGCTTAAAACCCTAAAATGGCCAACCACAAGTTCACTCACACTCCAGCCAGCAGTGTCAGATGCAATAAATATTTGGTATAAATAATTTCTGAAACATCACAATTACAAACGGCTAAGATGAGACCCCAATCCCAAACTGACAAAGATACAAAAATAAAAGATAACATATAAAAGAAAACAAATACTCATAAACTTGGAGATGAAATAGAAAAAACTTTATAGGAAACAGTAATGATAGTGGAAAGAATTTATAGTGAAATCATGAAAACATGAGTGTGACATTAGTGTTCACGATTTAACTCTGTGGTAAGCTTGGTTATATATCTGGAATATTATTACAACCTGACCCAGGAGACAGGCCAGGGCCTCTGTGCAAGAGGGGAGATAGCGTGTATATGCGAAGATGCTAGATCTAAGGTTTGGCCCGCTTGCAGGAGTTTGGCAATAGATTCTAGCTGCTACAGTGACAGAGATGAATGGAAAGTTAGCCGGCTGGGTCTAGTACTGTGACAGTACAACACCTTAGTACTACACACTGGACTCTAATACATTCAAAACATGTAATTCAGGTAAGGCAAGTACTCCAAGAAAACAAAACATTACACACAAGCATATGCATGCATAAACGCAACTTGCATATGCTTGTTTGCATTGATACACATTAATTCGAGCCCAAGATCAACACCATCAGTCTGATAAAAAGCACAAGTAATGTTAGAACAATGTCAGAATGCACACCTTCCATGTCTTGAAAGACACAGGGTCTACCACTGTGGGCTGAATAATCTCCTTTCCAGGAAAAACACCCCACGTAACAGCAATTGGCTGGGACTCATCACAGTTTGTGTAATCAGACTCGCCCTAGAGATGCAAAATATATGGCAAATGAAGACATTCTTATCATCAGCTTGAATATAAATCAGTAACAAAATAGTTCTGTTTACTTCTGAATGTTCCACGCCAAGTTTTAAAAATTACAATGCAGGAGATATTTTTACAGCAACACAAAACAGAAAAGATGATCTCAAGATACATTTAAAAAAACAAAATGTATTCTATATTGAAATACATACTGTGCAAAAATAAAAAAATATAAAAGGAAAGAACAAATCAAATAACAAATACATTTCAAGACTATGTCTTTTGATGAAATTAGAAAATTTGAACACCAAAATTGCTTCATTAATAAAACAGCTTTGTTTAGATGCAATTAGTAACATTAACATAATTACATTAATATTAAACATAGTTATGTTTATATGTAATGTTTACAATTTCAATAAACTTTGATGATTTTATGCTTTGCTTTTTAATGCATCTGTAGTTCTCTTATCAAATCTCAAGAGTAGTCTCTTTAGTTCTATATCTTACCAGTTGTCAAAGAAGTCCAATGCATGCAATTCCAGACAGGAAAATACATCAATCACAATAAGAAAAATAAATTTATCTGGTACAAGATAGTTTATTTTAACAGAAGTCCAATTTAGATTTAGCTGATAGTGGAGAAAGTATCACAGAGAAACAATAATCATAGCAATATACACTAGTGTAACTGCATCAAATGACTTATGAATCAAACAAATCTGAATTAGAGATATCATAAAAATAATTTGTGATGTTAAAATATAAGTTTTGATCTAATTGTGAATAAACGTTAAAAAAAAAGAAATGAATTTGTGACATCGCAAAATAAGTTAATCAGAATACCTTCAATCTGTATCAGTTTTATGTCAGAATGAATTTGTGATACCATTTCTATGACAGAATGAATCTGTGATATCAGTTCTGTAACAGAATGAATTTTGTCATACCATTCTGTGATAGAATGAACATGTAATACCAGTTCTGTGACAGAATGAATCTGTGATACCAGTTCTATCACAGAATGAATTTGTAGTTAAAAAAAATAATGAATAAAAAATAAAATGGACTCTGTGAACAAACAAGGACATAATTCAATGCATTTAATACTTCTAAATGTATCACATTCTTTTTAATTCTCTTGGTAACCACAGGAGAGGGGTGAAACATAAAAGGAAAGAAAAATCAATGTTTTTATTAATAATGCAGAAAAATTATTGTATACTAAACCTCTCATGGGAAAAGGAATTTGATTAAGCAAATTTTAGAATCATACAAAGACTTGGAAGGGTTTGGAGAAAGGATTTTCTTTAATTAATTATAAGCTGATATGGTCTGAGATGACTAATTCAATAGCAACAAAAATTATAGCACTTCACTGTCAAACTTATTAAGTCAGAATTTGTTTCGATGCTAAATCAATAATTAAAAAAATTCTCTATCAGTTTTGACTGTACTTACATTGCAGTCAACGATGTGGTAATTAACAAGTGGATAATTGGGTAGAATCTTTTTCAAGGCCTCAACATTCTCACGTGATGTAAAAAATTCCAGGTAAGCCTGAAAATAGGATTTACACCTTGCATATTTAATATCCAAATTTTCATTTCAGCTATCAGTAGAAATTGTAAATATCCTGTACATCTTGGTTAACATAAATACAAACACATTTGCACATATATAAAACACATACAATACTTGCAGTCATGCCAGTCTCTGGGTGGGCTATCAGAAAAAATAGTGGCAGTATCAAAAAATAAACCAGGAAGGAAAAAAAACTAAGCCTAAGCCACAGAGTCTATGTTAATAGGACCAGGAAGGAATCAAGACTGTAAGCAACAAAATCTATGTTACAGGACTAAGAAAGAATCAAGACTGTAAGCCACAAAGTCTATGTTAATGGGACTAAGAAAGAACCAAGTCTTTAAGCCACAAAGTCTATGTTAATGGGACTAAGAAAGAACCAAGACTGTAAGCCACAAAGTCTATGTTAATGGGACTAAGAAAGAACCAAGACTGTAAGCCACAAAGTCTACGTTTATAGGACCAGGAAGGAACCAAGACTGTAAACCACAGTCTTTCAGGCTTGGGAATAGCAAATGTGGAAAAAGTCTGAAAAGTGTGTGTGTATGTGTGTGGGGAGAGAGAGAAGGGTGTCCAGAAGAATCCACCCACCGTACAATTTTAAAAATACTAAATAAAACTTATTTTAAAATGTTATTTAATGTAAGTTTTTTGTCTTTTTTTTGGACTGAAATTTGCTTTTTGTCAAAGAATTCCCATCCCTGGTTTTTGTTAATAGGACCATGAAGGAATCAAGATTAAACCATAGTCTTTATTAATGGGAGGATGTAAGCCACAAAGTCTTCGCTAATGGAGAAGGGTGTCCAGAAGAATCCACCCACCGTACAATTTTAAAAATACTAAATAAAACTTATTTTAAAATGTTATTTAATGTAAGTTTTTTGTCTTTTTTTTGGACTGAAATTTGCTTTTTGTCAAAGAATTCCCATCCCTGGTTTTTGTTAATAGGACCATGAAGGAATCAAGATTAAACCATAGTCTTTATTAATGGGAGGATGTAAGCCACAAAGTCTTCGCTAATGGACAATTGTAAGCCACAAAGTCTTTGCTAATGGGAGGGTGTAAGCCACAAAAGTCTTTGCTAATGGGAGGGTGTAAGCCACAAGTCTTTGCTAATGGGAGGGTGTTGTAAGCCACAAAGTTTTTGTTAATGGGAGGGTGTAAGCCACAAAAGTCTTTGCTAATAGGAGGGTGTTGTAAGCCACAAAGTCTTTGTTAATGGGATCAGGAAGGAGGAGGTCCTGCTCAACTTGCAAACATTTTGAAAAATCAGAAATCATATTATTTCAGATCAATAATGCACTTTCAGCAAGACTTAAAAAAGTATTTTGCTAAGGACAATGTCCTAAATGTTTACTATATGAAAAATATACACCAATTAAATGTCACAGAATGTCTATACATGCCAATACCTTTCCTTCAGTAGAAGTGAATTCTGTAAAACAATACAAACATTTCATCAATGAAATGAAAATCATAAACAATAACTGAATCTCTAATCATAGTTCACATAGTATAGATATACAAAGGCAGATAATACCATATTGTGTGTTTTCTTTGAGAGGCTCTGTCAAATGGTAAATTCTGAGTCTTGCAGTTCTGCATTTCAAAAGTGTCATCATATCAGCCAGACATTTTTGGTAGTTTACTTAGCTAGACTAGTTTACTGGGCAACCAACCATTGTGTTTAATGTCTACAGTTATGACAAAGGCTCAAAATATTCACTAAACATATTTCCCTTATTTCAACATTCAATATTATTTATTTATAAGCAAATTTTACCAATTAAAAATTAAATGTACACATTTATGATCCACTTCTTTTCAATGGGTGCAAGTTTTATAAATAATTTTAATGTTAATTTTGTTATCAGTGTCAAAATTAGTGTGTTGCTCATTCCAGCCATTGCTAAAGTTAAAAGCCATGAAAACTAAATAAATCCTTTTGTTCATGTATGACTGACTATAGGGAAATATGAGAGTACCTTTTGGAAAACATATCCATTGGGGATTCCCCAGCCCACATTAGGATCGGCTGAAGGTGCACAGTTGATGCGTGGCTGAGAATTGATGGTCAGAACACCACGACGATTGATGCAAGCCAACTTATCAGAAATCAGCATTGTTTCTGCAATTAGTTCGCTATCATCCCAAGGAATTCTGGTCACCTAGAATAAAATCAATCTCAGAATCACAGTTTTATCATAACTTTACCAACAGGGACAGCTTGTACTTGATGTTTTCAGTCACCTGCCAATAAGAAATTGCCAGTTTCTTGAATCAACCACTTCACTAATGTCAGTGTTGTTAGTTTACCTTAGCAGCACAGGATTCCAAATGACTGACTTCATTGCTTTCCAAAGTTACAATTATCTTAAGGAAAATTTTTGGAATACTAATTAATCCATTCTTTCATCATTATTTATTTTCTAAACAGTTTGAAGTTCATTATTTATAACTGAGTTTTTAAAAGCTTTGTAATATTTTAGAAAAATTAAATATAAAACTCAAGCCATCAGTACTGTAACATTGCACCAAACATAATGTATCTTCCTGGTAAGCAGTCACAGAATTAGTATACTATTTAGAGATACTCTGACCCAAATTGGAGAATGGTGATGTGCATACATTGCCCCAAAACAGGATACAACTAAATACATAAATAAAGAGATATGTTATGTAGTGTAGATATTATTAGCATGGACCATGCAAAACTAATCTTTAGCATACAAAATATAATATGGAACTCTTTTGCCAAGTCTAAATAGATACTGAGTAAACTGCAGATAAATGAATAGTTTATGTTATGATTTAAGATATTACAATTCCCGAGTCTCTGTAGAGTTATGCTTCCAGCTAGGAGAAAGAAAAATCAAATATCACCTGACATCAATAATCAAGGGTTGTTCAATGATAATAGTAACATTTCATAACTGTGCTCAATACTGCTACTGTTTAAGGCCTAATATTCATTCACTCAGAGGCTAGTGAATATTATTATTATGATGCATGTACAGTACTAAATGATAAATACTGTTATCCTAATGTTAATTAAATATATTGCTGCGCAAGGCCTAATATTCATCCACTCTGAAGCTACTGAATATATGAGCAATTTATAATGAAGCAAGTACAGTGCTAAATGATAAATACTACTATCCTAACAATAATTCATTACACGGCTTTGTTGTTTGCTAGTTTTCACCAAACTAAAGTACCTTCTCATTTCCACAAGCCTTGAAGCTTACTTTAATGTCATAGCTGTGATAATAGCATGTTTTTACAAATTGATGGCCAAGTTAAAGATGTTGGTGAATTATATTTTTAATGGTAGAGTAATTATAGCAGAAATTTTTAATACTGAATTGAAAGTCATCGTTGCATTATTCAGTTATTTTTTCTTATATATAAATACACTCGACCACTTTAATAGATAAAATCTACTTTCTAGTCTCAATGCAAATGTGTAAAGTAGAAATCCTATGAACTCTATGTATCATAGATTCAACTTCATTTTAAAAAGTAATAACATTTACATTCATTATACACCAAGATTTCCAAGAACTAAACAATTTTTCAGAGGGTAGGGCGTTTTATGTCACCAATCAAGATGACATAACTCTTTCCAGTGATTAGGTAAACCATGGGTGAACAGTTCTGCACATACTTTAAATACAACTGTATTTTGTTTAGTCTTCAATAATCTTTAAATCTGTTATGAGTCACCTTGTATTTTGATATTTGGTGTTTTAAAATAAACTTTGTTACTTTTATTTTTACTTACTTCTTATTTCAAATAAATTTTCTGATGATCTTTTAGGGATATTTTAGTAAAATTTGGCAAAATGGATAAATGCCAATCACCCTTGTTTCTGACCATTCAAAGGCTTCAAGACTGATCATTTCAACTATATATAATTATATAATATTATAGTAAGCTCATGACAATCATGCTAGCTTCATTTTCAGAATGTCACAGCTAAATTTGTGATGGGGGTGTTTAGTAAGAGTTTCATAATAGTCCCTGATGAACAGGTAGTACCTGAGTGGTAGGCTCAGTGAATGTAATCAAATGTATGAAGTATCCCTCACCTTAATGCCAGCTTTGTTTGGCTTGCCCGTCAAATAGCAGTAAAAAACCTCCCAAACATCTCGTTCACTGTTCAGTTCTTTCCCCCACATTTCCAGTAACTCATCTTTAGGGGAGCGTGACTTCAGGTAGAAAAGGTGGTAGCCCTTGAATTCATTGAAGGAAGGGGATGATGAGTTTCCCCAGCGGCCATTGGGAAATTCATCCCAATCAGATGTCCGATAAACGTAGCTGTTTGGACGACATCGCCAGAAGATGGGACGCACCTATAAATGGAAAGATATACTTAATACTTCATAAGGATCTGCAAAGTGTTCCAGGATTATGGTGCCAATGCCAGCTGTATGGATCTGGATATATTTAAAATAGGACACTTCTGATTTTGCCTGCTGCCTGAAATTACTATCGTACTACTATCAAAATACTTTCATTTGATTTCAGTCAACTATTTTAATTTATAAAGAAAAAGTGTTCATTACTAATTAACTAAAGTTAATTTTACTCTTTAATAGATTCTGTGTTCTATAGCACCATGAAACATGGCACAGCACACAGCTTAGTGCTGCACATAAGTACATGTAATGGTACATTGTTTAGTGTGCATATATGAACAAAGTTGTAGTGTCACACATAAGTACATGTAACAGTGCATTGTTTAGAGTGGTTATACATACACAGCATAGTATGTGTAAGTATGTGTAACAGTACATTGTTTAGTGCACTATATATGTACACAGTATAGTGTCACACATAAGTATGTGTAACAGTACATTGTTTAGTGTACATATGAACAAAGTGTAGTGTCACACATAAATACATTAACAGTACTTTGTTTAGTGTGCATATACATACACAGCATAGTGTCAAACATAAGTACATGTGACAGTACACTGTGTAGAGTCACAAATAAGTATGTGTATGAGAAAACTTGTAACTGAAAGCAACTTAAGATTATTTTGGGGAAAAAGTGACAATACCAAAGCTTAAATTGGAAACCTGCAATTGTGTTTGGTTTATAGCAATAAAATGCATTCTATAAAAGATTTTAAAGCACCCTGCGTTGTGCACACAAAATTTGCTTCTACGGGTTGCCTGACATCACCCAATATACAATTTTTTTTTCAAAAACACACAATATTCTGAAAATGTTTTGAATGTTTTATTTGGATTTTGGATGAACTGTGATTTCCATTATCAAGGTTTATTTTTTCCTAATGATCCCAGACAATCAAGACTAATATACAGAAATTTTTTTTAAAAAGTGCATATATTGGCATCAAAATAATTTTCTTTTTATTTAGCATTCATTTAAAATATTGCTAAGTTAAAGGCAGTTTTGAAAGTTGTAAAATAATTAATTATTAATGTTCTGATTGACCATATATTTCTTTCAGGAAATCAAATGACACTGAAAAGTAAAACTGTTTCTGTATAAATATATTATGTAAAAGAACTGATTTAACAATCTTTTACTCTTGAAAAATGTCAGAGAAAATGTTAAAATGCATTCATAAATTGGAAATGCACGGTTACTGGAAACAGGATTATAGATTGCGGATCAAGTTAAAAATATAAAATTTCAGTGACAAACAATAAACAGAAAAGCATAGGGTGAAAATTTCGACAATGGAGAATGAATACAAAAGAATCTATCATTATTAATTTATACCTCTTCTTTACATCGAGCAGAGTTGGCCGTCAGCTTCCAAGGCAGAGGCCTGAGCACATCTTCCCTCCATAACCCAAGCCTTTTTAAAATCTCAATCGGAGCCACTTCACGATTCAGAGTGTATATGTGGACTCCAGGAACACACCTGTCCAGATCAGAGGAGTCGGAATCTAGAAGAGTTTTACACAAACTGACTGCATGATCGATGCCAAATTTCCTGATGGCCTCATCATTCTCTTTGATAGGTGTGATGGCATCAATGATTTCTTGAGGGACTTCTAGTTTTGAAATCTTTACAATATTGTAGAGAGACAGATATGCCTGGACAGATATATACAGGACAATCATTGATTTTTCATTTGAAGAGCAATATATTTCAAATAGTGTTAAGCATCATTGTAAAATCACATAAAAATTCAAAGATAAATAAATCACAAATATTTATTATACATATACATTTATCAAATTCATAATAAAAATATATCATAGGAATGTGACTAAACCAAAAATCCAAATGCAGTTGAACCCGGATAAGTCGACAGCCTAGGGGTTTGCCAAAAAGTGTCGAGATAACTGATGGTCGAGATTACAGAAAACCAATGTGGTGGCAATATATTACAGTACTATAACATGTGCTTGAAATTTCTTTATGTACATGATGTGCGTTAATGAATGAGAATGTACATGCACATGTTTGGTGAATTTTTTACACAACAGTGTTGCCGTGATTTGTTTGATGACGCGATCGGCATGCTATAAAAATGTCCATACATGTACATGTTTGCTAACTACAAAAGGTTTATGTACACGTGGTTAATATGGTTTCTTTACAAAGTCTAAACTGCTTTGTTGCTTTTTGCCTTTAACATTCTACTTGAAAACAAATGCTTCAATATTACATGTAATGTGCTTGAAATTTCTTTATGTACATGATGTGCGTTAATAAATGAGAATGTACCTGCACATTTTTGTTTTTTTTTATACAACAGCGCTGCCACAATTTGTTTGATGATGTGATCAGCTTGCTATAAAATGTACATACATGTATGTGTACATTGTTTGCTAACAACAAAAGGCTTATGTGCACCAACTAACAGCAGAGATTTACCAGAACATGTATACAATAAAAACGTACAAACCTTTCATTATATTCTCCAACATTGCAAACACAAAGATTGCTCACAAAATCACAAAAAATCTGCAGGGTGTACAGTGTAGTTCGTTTTTACAAAAAACTAACCAGTATCAAAATTAAATTCGCTAGTCATTTTGTGTGTGAGCGTCTAAGGTGGAGGGCAGGAGGAAGGGAGTGAAACAGGTCACACCTATTAGGTGCACACCCTCAACCACTCTCTGTTGGGGGGAGACGCTGAAGCTGCCTATGAAAAGTGTTGTACAAGCGGTTACTTCAAAAGTGGGCTAACTAACATAAAAGAGGTGTGAGCCAGTTGAAGAGTGCCTATTTTGCCCATGGCAAACATCGTGCCCAATGAGGAAAACAATGCCCTTCTAAGTTGAAGCTGCATGTTGTTAACAAGTCATGGCCATTTATTGTTAGCGAGATGGCAAAGTGGCATAAATAACTAACATTTTCAAAAACCAGCGATTAGTCATCACAGGGGTCGAGATAATCGACTTAAGTCGTGATTTTGGCACTCTTTTGTGCCACATAAAAGAATCGACATAACCGATGAGAAAATGCTAAGTCAAAGAGGGAATCTGGCAGTTCCACTTCAAAAACATCGACTTACTAGGGTTGGCAGGTTAGCCGATGCCAAGATAAGTAGGTCTGACTGTATTGCTTTTAAAAATTTTGTTCAGATGTTTATACATTGAATTGAGTAGTTATTCCTTAGGCTAAACTATCTGTCTACATTCTAAGTAATAAATCTATTGTTAAGCATTCAAATGATATAGTTTAATCAGAGGTTAACTGTGATTGCTGCTGGTCTATTGTAAGCTTCCACTGAAAGTGACTTACAACCTGTTCTGTCAATGCATTCAAATGTATCCTTCTGAATTGCTTTCACTTTCTGTTTCATTTGATAAAGAACTAATCAATTTTTAAAATAAATTCAATATATATTTGGTGATTCATTATCACTTACATATTCTGCTCACCATGACCTTGCTTTTACTCATTTAGTATGCCTGAAACCTTGTTTGGTAAAGTCCATAAAGGAAAACATTTTAATTCATAAATTGCAATTATCATTTATTTCAAAAAAAAAGAATGACTAAGTCTTATCAAAATAATAATTTTTGTTTAAAAATTTTACAAAAAAATGTTCAGAAGCAATACCAATCCATTAAATCTAACCATTTTGAGAATGGAATTGACTAGTACACTAAAACAGTCTGCATCTTTATGATAATTTTAAATTATAAAGCAGCATTAAAATACTCTGGTCAAGGAATTCAGATTTCAAATTTGTTATACTTTATCTAATAAAGTCTGAAACTTATGATATTTTGTATCATTTATGTATTTTTACAAATTTTGATCAGAATTTATGTTTTTCTTTTGAAGAAATTACTGTTCAGATTTTCATTTCCCACATATTCTGTTTCAGTGTTATCATTAAAACATTTTGCTTTTACCAACCCATAATATATTGTATAAAATACAAATAAATTTGTTCCTTTTTGAAATTTGCAAAAATGTTCGTTGTTGTAATGACAGTCTCTAAGTTATCAAATATTGCTGAATTTATAATATGTAAAAAAACAGTGTTAAAAATATACATTTCTTTTGAGGAAATAAGGCAAAATATGCTAGTATATAAGAGGTTTTAAAAATAATGTGAAAAATCAGTTATGCTATTTTGCTTTTTAAAATAATACAATTCAAATTTGTGAAAATTACTGTTAAATTATTTTAAAATCACCAAGTAAGAAATGCTTACAGTTCACCCAGTCAACCTATGCTTAATTATGTGACCAAATATTTTTCATAAAACAATTCAAGATTTAGATACAGATGGGAAACAGGTTATAGTGTTCTTGAGTGATGGCAACCTGCTGATACAAGTGAGTCCATACGACCTCTTAAATGTCAATTACATGTAGATGTAATTGTAATATTTATTCGTTACTATTTACAAATGAAGCAAACTAGTTCAAATGAAGAGCAGACAAATGCCTCTCATTGAGGAATAGGTGCGTTTCATTAACCTGTGATCTTGTCCACTAAATGTTTGAACTGTTTATGCTTTGCAATTTATACATTTCTATATTACTACTGTCATTATTAATGAGCCTCAGGCTTTTTTCAGTAATTTAAAAGTTATAAGGCATTACTTTTCCAGATGTTTCATTAAAAGACAAAAACACTGACATACAAATTCCAATTTACATACCAAATCAAATTATGAAGATCCCTAAGAATGGGACTCATTCAAAACCAGAGACTGACCCAACTGTACATGGCATTGAACTTACATTAAAAGAGACACTGGTCATGAATGTACTCAGAATAAAAACATAGTACAGGAAAATTACACTATTAGTCAATAAGTAATACAACACCTATTTACCAATGGTTATATGTTTTCAGTTAAAAAAAAAAGATATACTGAGTGTAATTCTATAATTAAGCATTAAATTTTATTATCATAAAGAAGGAATAGGTACTGCATGTCTAATCTATCCATCTTATGAAAATTATTAAGATTTTCTCTTTGAAGCATAAAAATAAAATAATATTAAATATTGTAAATTATACCAAATTAAATTATTTAACTCTTTCAAAAAAAAAAAAGTATACAATATTAAATTTAAATATTAAAAAAGAAAAAGTTAATTTATAGTTTTCTCAATGACAGGTACATGTTGAAGATTTCGTATAATTAGTATTTTCTGAAAACATTTTTCGTTTACAAAAATAATGTTTGTAAATTACCTGTATGGGCAGAATGCCTGGCAATATAGGGCACTGGATGCCAATATCACGACAGTCTCTCAAGTACTGAAGGAAAGTCTCAGCCCTAAAAAAAAGCTGCGTGATTACAAAGTCTGCTCCAGCATCAACCTTTTCTTTAAGATGTCGTAGATCATCTGCATAAGATGTTGATTCAGGATGTCCTTTAGGGTAACCTATATAACAACAAAACATTAGAAATGATAAAACTAGTTTGGGAGAGCATCTATTATCTTTCTTCAAGTAGTCAAAATATTAAAGTTTATTTTCTTTCATTCACACAAAGTGTCCAAAATTTTATTTTCCCTCAAATAAATATACATTTATAATCACCAGAATCATTTTAATTAGATTTAATTTAAAATATAAAAGGACTCGTATGTTGAAGAGCTCCTAGCAGACGACAAACAAATAGGTTTTTCGTCCTATCATAACTGATCGGGAAAAAAAAATTGAAAATGAAAATGAAAGCGGAAGAGTGGGAGATTTGAGGTAAGAGCAGGAGATTCTTCTGCTAAAAGTGGAAGGTAGGCAGGGCGGGTATAGTGCATTTACTATCGCTACTTGGCTGCCATTTTGAAAATGCGAACTTCGTCTATCGGTCGAAAGGGCAATAGAAACATTATGCGCCGAACTGTGCTTAACCCATCGAACTCTGACTTCTAAACATAAAAAAAAAATATTTAAAGAAAATGTTTATTTCATGAGTGAAATTGTGTTTTGTCAACTAAAATTAATAACGGCCGCCCAATAAGATTCTAGAAGTGTTAATAAAGGACTCGTATGTTGAAGAGCATTTAGCAGACGACTACCAACTGGCCGGCCAACAGAGAGCGGGTGATTGTATACAAAACGAGCAGGTTTTTTGTCCTGTCATAACTGATCGAAAAATTATTGAAATTGAAATTGAAAGTGGAAAATCGCTTCTGTAAGCGGAAGAGCAGAAGTTTAGAGGTAAGACCGGCTGTTTGTGATACAGTTTGTTCTTGATTTGGCTTTAATATGACATACAAAATCAATTTCAAGCATGTAACAAATGGCAAAATACTTTTAAATTCAATATAAAAATTGTTTTTCTAGCAGTATTAAATATTTCTTGAAGAAGTGTAAACTTTGTGCAATATAGATTGTAAGAGTGTCTCTAAAGACAAGAACTTGACTGAATAATTAGTCTTTACAAGAGTAATTCTTTCTTTTCTGATTTAGTACATTTTGTTTATATTTTTTTAATTTATTTTTTGGGGTGGGGCATTCAAAGTATTTAAATACATGTTCATCTTCAAAGAGAACAGTTGACTGAGTTCC
The DNA here is from genome assembly GCA_028829895.1 of Sinotaia quadrata. Classification (NCBI taxonomy): domain Eukaryota; kingdom Metazoa; phylum Mollusca; class Gastropoda; order Architaenioglossa; family Viviparidae; genus Sinotaia; species Sinotaia quadrata. The sequence goes on along the minus strand of CM054179.1, from coordinate 80,952,902 downwards.
AATTTCAACAACACAAAGATGCTTCCAGTAAATACATATGAATAAAAGTAAAGTAACTGTATTAGTAGAAACAAAATAAATAATAAAATTGTATTTTAAATCATGAAATTTACCTGCCACACAAATGACAAAATAGTCACCAAACTCTTCTCTGATCAGTCTGACCATGTCTACTGCGTGATTAAGTCCACCTTCAACTTTCTGCCAATTGTCCACCCCCTCCGGCAAATCTGGATCAAGAACAAAAAAGGCTTTTCAATACCATAAGATTCATTAAAAATTTGTGGTTGAGGGTGCAAGTGTGTGCCTGTACAAGCAAACAAGCTTGTGTATGTAGGTATGCTCTCAATTTTTATTTGAGTGTTGTTTTATTACAGATGAGAATGGCAGTTCGCCAGTAATTACTCAGCTAGCTAAATTTCATAATACTACCTAACAAGAGGGTGTAAACATATATACAGTTGAAACTGGCCTAATATGCACAATCATGTTTAAAGCAGAGATCTGTGATTAAATCTGCCAACAGTTCACTGCACAATGTGTCTCACAAATATATACTACAGAAAAGATATTGTCATAAAAGTGTGTATACATTGCGAAGGATGGATACAAATTTACAGACGTCTCACAAATGTGTATGGAGAAGGTACGTCAAGCAGTGTGTGCACATTAAGATGGGATGGGTAAAATTTGCAGATATCACAAATATGTATGGAGATGAGGTAACAGCAAAAAAAAGTGTGTACACATTAAGATACTGTCATAGGAAGAAAGTTGGTTACAAAGTTTACAAGTAGTGATAAATTTCTGGCTGGGAGGTCTTGAAGTGGGTAAAATCTAAGACTGATTCAAAAAAGCTTGCTATAAGTATAATATTAATAATACAACTTTACTTATAAGAGCATAGACAATACTACCCTTTCATATTATTTTAAGATAGAATAAATAGGAAGCAGACAGAAGTCACCGTTAGAGGCAGTAGCAGCACATACAGGAATTTGTAAATGTCTTCAAACATATACTTTATTTTAAAAATTAAATTAATTTAATTTTATAAAAACAATAACAATGAGAATTTTGCTAACCAGAGAATTCAGTAAAAAGAATTTTGAAACTGTTTTATACAATTTTATACAATCTAATCATATAAATTTTAAATCATTAATACCTTGATTGCATTTGCAACAGAAAATTAGAAGTTATAATTTAAAATCTTATATCTCAAATCTCAGTACACTCATCAGGTTTGGGTTTACACATTTTCCATTCCAAAAGATGATTACTGCAAGTGAAAATATGATGATAAAAACATCATACTACTAACTAGAGTAAACTGCCAATTTGCCAGGCAGGAAATAGGTGCTGCTTGTTCAAAGAATATGCCTGTTGCATGAGAGATTTTTTAAGTAATATTCACGGCAAGCAAGAGCACAACTAGACTCTACTGAATTGATGCCTGCTTATGCCAAGCAATTTTCTAGAAAATGATTGTGAGAATGAATAGCACAGTTGTACTTTTTTTTACAAATATTTACAAATATTCTTACAGAATCCAATATGTGTATAAAGTGATCACTAAATTCAACTATGCCTGCACCATGGCTGACTGGTAATAGGCAGACAACTGCTTGTGCAGCTGAAAATGCTGTGTACCAGTAACAAAGTGGACCAGAGTAGTTTACAAAAAAAAAATTCATTAAAGTTGCTCTGTTTTGCTAACAGCATTAATAAACTTAATTAAACAAAACAAATATCATATAGTTTTGCTTATACTAAAACTGAATAGATAGGCTATTTTTTTAAAAAACAACTAAAAATAATATAATAAGAATCTTAAATTTGATTTTTAAAAAAAGTTGAAAGATTTAAAATGCAATTAGTTAAATAGATTCAACAAAAAGAGGATTAGGTAAAATACACATAAATAATTTTTTGTTACCTCCCCTGAGAACATTTTTAATTGCTCAATAATGGAAATATTTCTAAAACATATTTTAATAGTAGTTGACTTGATAAAAATCAACATTAAAAAAATAATTCTACCTCCCCTGAGAGCAAGAATGTTCCGAATTCCCAGATCTTTTGCCTTATGAAGATTTTCGATAACCTGCTTCCGGGTCTGTTGAACACACGTCATGTGAAGCATGGTCTCAATACCACAGTAGTTTAGCATGGTCCCTGCAATGCATGTAGAACTGGTAGGTTTTTCTGTGTTGCTGGGATCCCCAGAAGAATGCCATGTCATGTCACAGAACAGTGGTTTCCCAGTGATCATGTGTTCAAATCTACATACACACACAAATTTATTCACATTAATCAACATAATAAGATAATTACATTCACTGACTTGGAATACACATCTACAAACTGCAGGTTTTCATTTGGAACAATGATGAACAGGTAACTTGCCAAGCTAAGAATGTAATTTTAAAATAAATTTACCTTATTTACCAATTCTAAGGAAAATTTACCAAATACTATGAAATGTACCATAGCAATTAGCATGCATGCATGTAGGTGCCAAACAGGAGTTTGTTTATGTAACATGAAATTATTTTCCCAAATGCAAAGGTCTGACAACAGGCTCCCTTCCCAGTATCAGATTGTAAAGTGTATTATTTTCAATCAGCCGTAAAGAAAAAGAAAAGAAAAAAGATCTATTTTTTTCTTCTTGACAAATAACACTACAGTGATCTTTAGAAACTGCTCTATTTTAGGCTCATGTGCTCTGAAGATTTTTACCACTTGATCTGCTCTGATCACTTGCTACTCTCTGCTCTCTATTTGAGTATTTCTGATGCACTGATATGTTTTGTCTAATAATTCAAGATAAATTAAAAGAGATCTATTATTTGTTTCTAGAAAAAGAAGGAAACTGTATTCTTAATTCAATATTACTGATCCAGTAGCAGAAACAGTGCCTGGATGAGATGACGACATCACCAATTCATTTTCACCATTAGTTAGAAGACAAAACTATAACGGCCACAACATTTTATTTTAGAATTTAGAAATAAGGCTTATTTTGTGCACTGTCTAATCAACTTTTAATTGTTATAACTTTACGTTTAAAAATCTTTTTATATAAAACATCTCTTTTCAGCTTTTATTAGCTTAACTTTCATGTTTTCACTGAACTACTCAACAGGATGTGGTAACTTGAAAAAAAGAAACTGACCAAACAGGTTAAGTCAATAAGTGACACACAAAGAATTAAGCAGGTATTTTTCTAATAGTTCTGTTATTTACAAAACAATTTTAATACTTAGTTAATTAATTCAATTCCTAATTTACAAATTAATAACTTAAAAATTGATATTTCTGTTTGCTTTGCTACTGGCTTTTAAATTTTTGGGATGTTAGCAAAAGTATCCACAAAAATGTTTCTAGTGCAAAATGTGTCCATTTTACTTAAACTAGTTTTTAAAATAATAATTATACATTCTTATTGTTGATACTTATAAACAAAATAAAAATATTAGCATACAAGCTCTGCTTCACAAATCAAAGCACTTAAAAAAAAATCGACACAAACCTGGAGATCAAATTGACTGCTCCAGCAGCTGTTCTAGGTGGAAAAAATTCCAACGAAAAAAATTTGTCTCCAGAGGTTTGTCTTCGATAGATCCTGTCGATGAGTCGACGATATGTTGGGCTCCACAAAGAGGGTGATGTTGGACGAGATGCAATGGGAGAGTCTGGACCACTGCTTGAATTTGATGATGAACCAAATGTTAGCCGTTCAAATCCAGTTTTGGGAGTCGTGTCTCCAGTTAGTTTGGGCACCTTTTGGTCTATCTCACTTTTTTCAGGCATGATTAGAATCTGTTATTAATCTGAGTAAAAAAAAGAAAAAGAACTAGCATGTACAAGAAGTGAAATTATTACTGATATTAATATTTAAAAGTTAACTATTGGAAAATTAACACTTGTACTGAGCATGGTACATACATAACAAGAAAACAATTGGCAAATACAAAAGACATTAGATTCAAAATCTCATAAAATAATATATATTCACATAACTCTGATTAAGTGATCCTTAAAATTAACAAAACTGTTTATTAAGTGACCATACAGTGAATTATTATATATCTAATAATTTTTAACCTTTCATCACAGTTAATTCAAAAAAGAGCCAAGAGACAATATTTATTTAGCATTTAATTATTAATATAGAATTCTCTTATTACAGGATTACATCTGTAAAATATGATCATGAGTAGGAGGAAATATTTTAATCTTAATAGGCCACCACAAATTATCAGCTGGTTAAAAAATAATATTACAAGTGTTTACAAAGATCAAATAAGGTAGCTGTTCTCCTATGACATTTCACCTTCAAGTTTAATGTCCTATAATAATTACATTTTTAACTTGCACTTCATACTAGGTCAATATAAATGAAACAGGTCATATCACAGCCTTAAGTTCAACGTCCTACAATAATTAAATTTTCAACCTGCACTCCATCTTGTACCAGTTTAAGTGAATTAGGTCATATCACATCCTTCAAGTTCAACAATAATTTGCATTTTCAACCTGCACTTCATCTTTTTCAGTGTTACTGAAATTAGGTCATTTCGCCTTTAAGTCATACTCAATAAATTAAAAATATTGAATAATAAAATTACAAGATACTTCATTTTTTTTTAAATAAAAGACAAAGGTAATTGTAATAAACGAAAGCAATATCAAGCACTCTGCAGCTGAATTAAAAGTTCGTTAACTATAAACTAGTGCGAGTTCTTTACGAAATGTCTCGATACTACGAGTAATATATTTTTTAAAGAAAGCATTCTAATATAGGGCCTACTTTAAAAATAAAATATAGGGGCTACGCTTTAAAAAAAAAAAAAAACAATTGAAAGAAAAATACCAAATACCTCAAATATGCGTATTTAATAGGCCTAAATAATTCTATCAGAGTATGTAAGGATAAACAAAAATAAGCTGTTGTCGACTTCCTCGCGAAACAGCTAAATTCCGAATTTTTTATTTTATAGAAAAATAAACAACTTACGGTATATTATAAAAACTATGTGTTGAACGTTATGGAAAAATTAAAAAAAAAGTACTTTAGATATAATGTGTGTATTGTTTTCATTGGAAACATGCCGCGCCGAGAGCAGACGACAGGAATCATTCTAACAGTCACAACTGCCAACGTTTTCTTAGACTCTTGTTTTAATTTTAAATGGGTTCACTTTAGGGAATAACTAAAAGAAAATGCAGTCTTCTAAAAAGAAAACTGAGGTGAATTATAATTATTGCATTGTATAATGTATGAAATAATTGTACTAAAGCCTAAAGCCTACCTATATCAGTGCACTGGTGGCAATTGGCTGTAAGCACTTGTTACGCAAAATTGAGAAAGAGACCGACATAGGCAGACACGCGAGTTTTCTTGTAGAAGCTAGCCAATCAAAGTTTAGGAAAACTGCCATCTAGAGGACAATACTTTTAATGGGAGGTAACTAACAAGAAGGTCATATTTAGTCCAAAATAAGAGCGCGATGCGTATAATATAGTAGTAATAGTAAGGTCTAACGAGGGTTACATTTGTACATTTTTTAAACCAAAATAATTTTCTTATACTCTAAATCTTCAAACTGTCAATACTGATAAACCGCTGGCGATTTTGACTTGACTGATATATGCGTGTCAGCCTATGTCTTTCTCGTCCTCAATTTTGTATTGGTCACAACGTAGCTCAATATTTCTCTGGTCACACCACCACTTAATACTTAAAATTTCATTGGTCACAACACTGCTCAATATTTCACTGGTCACAACACCACTTAATATTTCACTGGTACATCAACAGTTAATATTTCACTGGTCACAACACCGGCTAATATCTAACTGATCACACATTGCTTAAAAACATTTCACTGGTCACATCAAGTTGAAATTGAACTGCACCAACTGATCAATAATTTTCAGGCTTTTATGCTGTCGATCGGTTATGGGGGTGGGGGGGGATACTAACTGGCAAACTCATTTCTATTTCAATTTAGATGGCCTTGTTGTCATTCTAACCGTTTGAAGCAGTGCCGATTAAACTGCCAGTGCCATTATAAATGAGATGAAATGATTTAATTTTGCCGCCAGTCCGTCGTCAAGTTTGCTGATTTTTCGCGGAAAGTAACACCAAGCTGGCTGAATGAAGTATGTCTTTGGCGATAACTAACTGTACACACTGACGGCTGACAATCTTTAATTTAGTACCGACCTGCAAATCACCTATCGTTAAAACATAAGTATTTACTCGCTCCTACCCGTTAGAAATTAAAATGGCACTATTAAAAGGTTTCAAACGTATAACAATAGTGGTTATTTGCCAACGATTTTAATTTTTTTTTAAATAACACGAATAGAAACGTACATTCAAGACACTCGTCATATTTACGTTTATTCTAACTGACGCCCACTGACAACAGATGGTTCAAAGGCAATTCATGCTTTTCGCTCAACTGCAGATCTGAGTTCAATTCCAACTCGGGGTGAAAGATTTTGGTTGTCACTTTAATAATCGTTCGACCCCTTACTCAAGATAAAGCGGGTTCCGTGCGCTACGGGACGCGTACGCCAAGTGTCACTTAGCAGTTGAAATTCGGAATGAGTTGTTCTTGGAATGTTTCCATGGCAAAGTTGTCCAGAAAATATATCACCTCCCACCATATGGCACTAGAATCTAACTCTCCCAGAATCACATATATTGATTTTTGCGCTTGCATCCCTCTGCGGGAAAAAAATACGTATAACGCAGGTCGAACTTTAAAACAAAAATTAAATGAAGAGTAACATTACACATTCAATTACAAGGGAGTGGATAGACAAGGGGTTCTGAACCATGTGGGATGGGGTCGGGGAAATTGATTCAAACTGCATATTATTTGGAATTCGTCTTTTGTGTCAATCTTAGAAATTGATTAAATGTAGGGGACGCTTCCGGCTTCCGCGCTGTTATCTTAGAAATGGGTGAATGACATTCTTACATAGTGTGAAAAGGGTGCACGGGGTTAAAACAGATTGAGAATCATAGTCATTCATAATGGAGTGGAGTTATATGATAAGATAGTAGGCAAGATGAGATGAAGATAAACAAAACTAAAACCAGCAAGAACCGGTACTGTTTTTCACTACTGGGAACTTGCTTAATACCGAACGTACTTCGGTTTTTTACACCTACGCCTTGGCCTTTTCCATCATGCAATAAGGCCATGATTTGTGCGTGTAATTGTGCCGGTTCAAGGCCATGCCTGTTGCTCCAATCGGCGTTGTTATAAATTGTTGTTGACAGTTTATGTACGAATGCGTGGTGTTCTGTTTATTGATTTCTGCGTAATTAATTTTTGTCCATGCAATGATTCAATCAAGCAAGTATAATGAATGGCGTTATAAACAGAGCGTAACCCTCAGGATGTGTCTGGAACTTGGAACTTGGATATATTTTCAACTTTGAATCTTTAGCCTTGAATGGGTTGGCAGTTTTAAATGGGCATAGTAGGCTACAAATGAAAAATAGGCATACAAACGCTTATATACATACATAAATAGCTAGGTAGATAAGTCGGTGGATTGGACAAACGTAAAAGTTTTGGATATTGTAAAATACACACAAGTCATAAAATAAATGATAATTATTAATATATGCAAGATTTGCTTTCCCAGTATCACTAATTTAAAAGCTGTTTAAAATCATCAGTCAGATATGGTATTTTTCAGTTTTGATCTCTCTTAACTGATGCACACTCTTCTTTATTCTGTTAACTATTATTTTTTTAAAATGTATGTTGTAAATAGAATACAAAAATATAACAGATATTACGAACACAGGTTTGCATTGAGTACTTAAAGTAACAAAAATTATCTATATATGTGTGAAATACTTTTATAAACAGTTACATTAATTATACTGGCCAACTCACATCTGTGCATAAGCAAACAACTTATTTTATTAAGGATTTTTTTTTTAGTAATGCTATGTCTCATCACTGAATCAAAGAGCACTCCATTTCTCCAGATGCAGTACATTTGACACTAATAGGCCCATTATTGAGTTTCTCCCCTTCTCCCATGTATAGTACTAATAATCCCATCACTGAGTTCCCTATCCCTTGTACAGTATACATGTAACACTAGTAGTCCCATCACTAAGTTTCCTACCCAAGGTACAATACATATGTACTTGTAACACTTAGACCCATCACTGTGTTCCCTCCCCATAAATACATGTAACACTAGTACTAGTAGTCCCATCACTAAGTTCCATCCCCATGGTACAGTACATGTAACACTTAGTCCCTTCACTGAGATCCCTTCCTATGGGACAGTACATGTAACACTTAGTCCCATCACTGAGTTCTCTCTCCATGGTACAGTACATGTAACACTTAGTCCCATCCTGAATTTCCTACCCATGATACAGTACATGTAACACTAGTAGTTCCACCTCTGAGTTCCCTACCCATGATACAGTATATGTAACACTAAAATGTCCCATCATTGAGTTCCCTACACATTCCTGAGACAATACTTAAAACCCTAATAGACGCATCAGTGAGCTCTCCCCCTATCCCTGAGAGCAAATTTAGCAGTAATAATCCCACCATTGAGCTTTCAACTTTCAAGGATTTCCCTTACCTTTGAGGAGGTACAACATAATACCACATTAAATATGACCTCTTCCCCCCCCCCCTCCTTGATGTACTGACTCTAACTGACCCATTCAATATTTTGTTTTTCTGTTGGTCATATCAGCCTTTTTCCAGTCAGATGTAATCTTAAAATCTTGTTAAATTTTTCTCTCCCCAAACAGCAGTTTATGCAATAATCTCTTCAGATTTTATTGTCTTGAGTCACTCTATGAATTAAATACCAATAGCTCCTTAAGTTCTTTTTAGCCATTTTATGTTCATTTAATACTAAAGGGCTCATTATAGCCCTTCTTATCATTTCATGTTTGTGTAATATTAACAAAGTCACATCAATCATTTTTTTAAATGTTCATATGTTACTAATAGTCCATCAACTTTTTTGTTGTTGATTAGTTCACATAATACTTATATTATTTTTAACTTTTTCTCTAGTCATTTAAAGTTTGATTATGTAACAGTAATATCAGTATTTCTATCAAAATTTTCTTGGTCACTTAAATTAGTATAATTGATAGTCACACCAACCTTGTCTTTAGTCAATTCAACTACATGTATATTTATTCTGTCACAACAACTTTTCTTTTAGTCAATTCGTGTGTATGTATACTGTCACACCAACATTTTCTTTAGATGTATATATGTATTTTGACAGTCACATAAACATTTTCTTTAGTGAATTTATGTATATGTACTCTAATAGTCACACTAACCCCTTTCTTTAATCAGTTCATGTATATTGATAGTCACACTTACCTTTTCTTTAGTTAATTCATCTGTATGTACTCTAATTGTCACACTAACCTTTTCTTTAAATAATCAATTCATGTACTGTATATTGATAATCACACAAACATTTTTTTAGTCAATTCATGTATATTGATAGTCACACAAACCTTTTTCTTTAGTCACACTGACCTTTCTTTAGTCAATTCATGTATATTGTTATTAACACTAACCTTTTCTTTAGTCAATTCATGTATACTGATAGTCACACTAACCTTTTCTTTTGTCAATTCATGTATATTGTTATAAACAATAACATTTTCTTTAGCCAATTCATGTATATGTACTCTGATAGTCACAATTTTCTTTCTCCAGTTAGTTGATGCAGCACTAGTCCCATCATCTTCTTTCCCCATATTGTATCCATATGCACACCCTATTTTCTTTTTAATGTTATGTAAGGATCAGCAACCCAATGAAAAAGTTAGTTTTTTTAATTCTGGGTGGGCATTTCATCACTCAGTCTCTCTCTTACCTTTCAACATCACAGGATGTGTCTAGTTTTACTCTGACCTAGATTCTGTCCTAAAACAGTGTTGAAAAGTGACCAGATTGTATACATTGGCACACTATTATTTTCACCAATTACAGTACTTATGGTAGTTATCTAAAGAGTTCTTATTATATTAATAAGTGTTGTTTGACTTGGATAATAAACATGCCATATTTAGTTAATATGTTTTATAGGTGTTGCATATTATTAGTTAACCTATGGAATGTTCAAACTAGACAGTTGACCTAAACTGTTGAATGTAAGGGTGTCGAAAACTAGACAGATCATTAAACAATTGAATATTAAAGATCACTGAAAACTAGACTAGTCTGTTAAACTGTGGAATGTTAAAGAATGTTTTATACTAGATAGATCATTAAACTATGAGTGTTTAATTAGACAGATTGTTAGACTATGGAATGTTGAAGAGTGTTTAAAACTAGACAGATAATGAGATATTTAAACTATGGAATATTAAAGAGCATTGAAAACTAGACAGATTGTTAAACTATGGAATGTTAAAGAGTGTTTAAAACTAACCAGATTGTTAAACTATGGAACATTGAAACTTGATAGATTGACTATGGAATGTTAAAGTGTTTAAACTGTATAGATTGTTAAACTATGGAATGTTAAAGAGCATATAAAACTAGACAGATTGTGAAACTATGGAATATTAACAAGCATTGAAAACTTGATAGATTGTTAAACTATGGAATGTTAAAGAGTGTTGAAAACTAGACAGATTGTTAAAACTATGGAACATTAAAGAGCATTAAAACTAGACATAATTATTGTTAAACTATAGAATGTTAAAAGAGTTTTTAAAACTAGACAGATTGTTAAACTAAGTAATTTTAAGAGCATGAAACTGGACAGGTTGTTAAAACATTGGAATGTTAAAGAGAATTAAAACTAGATAGATTGTTAAATTATGGAATGTTCTAGTGTTTAAAACTAGACAGATTGTTAAACACTGGAATGTTAAAGAGTTTTTAAAACTAGACATTGTTAAACTCTGGAATGTTCAAGTATTTAAAACTACACAAATTGCTATTGATCTGTATTGGCATGGGGATACCCAAACTTCACTCTGAATTATTTTTGGAAGAGGTTGTCAGGGTTGAAAAGATGATGTATTTTAGAGTATAATCTTATACTTTGTACATTTTGTAATTTCTACTGTTCAAGCATGTTCTTACACATATTTACATTTTGTATTTGATGTATACTTCAAATAGTGTTTGAAAATAATTTCACTTAAATTTAGTTTATTATTCTTAATATTGTAAATAGTTACATTGTTTGTTTTAGACTTAAGTAATTGAAGCACATTGATGGTATTCATTATGTTAGATATGATATGAATATCTTAAAATGGTGAACCTGAGAGTTTACTATATTTTGGAAATGCTGTTGCTTATATGTTTTGGGGAACAATTACATCAGCTTTAAAAATAATATATAAATGTTAGATACATTAAAACAGAAATACACAACAACAAAAATTAAAAAAAAACTAAAATATTCATTAAAAAAAAATTAAAGTTTAATTTGGAAATTTATGAACCATACTGTAATTCATTTTGCTGTGCACCTAAGAAAGTATGTACTTAGCTGTTGAGTTTACAGGTATGTGAACCACATATATGCAGGGTGTTGATGAAAAACAAGCATACATGAACGTGAACGTATACATGCAGGGTGCTGATGAAAATTGAACATACATGTACATAAACATATGCATGCAGGGTGCCGATGAAAGTCGAGCATACATGTAGATAAACATATGCATGCAGGGTGCCGATGAAAATCAAGCATACATGTAGATAAACATATGCATGCAGGGTGCCGATGAAAATCAAGCATACATGTAGATAAACATATTTGTGCAGGGTGCCGATGAAAATCAAGCATACATGTAGATAAACATATGCATGCAGGGTGCCGATGAAAGTCGAGCATACATATAGATAAACATATATATATTTGTGCAGGATGCTGATGAAAGTCAAGTATACATGTATGTGAACATATACATTCAGGGTTCCGATGAATGTATAAATTAATGATTTTACTGATTTAGTTTCAATCTACAATTACTGTACATGGCTATTATTTTAAAGTGACAAGCTTAGGAAAGTAACAATTCCCCTTAATTAAGTGAAGGCCTTCAGTTATGGCTAATAATAGTTGTAGGGAACATGAAATGTGGTAATAATGAAAAAAATTATATAAAACATACAGTAGAATAGTGCCAAATTCTTGGTCCATGATTATGCTATGCAGATAACCAATTCATTCAGTGATCACTTACATGGAGTTCACATTAAGTAAATATATATGGTTCTGAATGGGACCAAGCAGATAGTTTGTAATATATACTTGAGGTAAGTCTGTGTAGTTATGTAAGAGTTTTAATGGAACTAGCTAGGTATTTTGCATATAAACCCTTAAGCAGTATGCAGATAAGTGATATACACTGTGTTCTTACAGTATTCTTGTGTTTATAAAAATTTTTTTTTTTCAGGATAAGATCATCTTTTGAGGTTTCTAGGAAGCGCATTTACTTCTAAACAGGAAAAATCCATTACAAAAATTGTATAAAATGACATTGCAATTACTAAAGCTTCAAAACTAATTTAAAGGACAAATCTATTGTATCATTCATGGTTTCAAATGTAATATTGTCACCTACAGCAGTCTATCTTTCGTAAAGCTTTTATATAAATATGAAAAAATTCCTTTCCAAAGTTGATATAGATGGCAGAAAAATATTACATAGAATTCTAAATAAAATGTCTTTGCTTTAATATTCTGACTGGAACATAATTTTTCTGTGAGAAATTGTCTGAACTAAATAAATTTTTTTAGGGTACTTATTATATAACTTATTATATAATTTACATTTGATTCAAATTCATATAGCAGTGTAATTTTATCACTGTCTTAATTTTTCCAGTTGGACAATAATGTTAAATGAAAACAATACAAATTATATACTATTTATATCTTTAATATGTGTAATATTAATAATATACTTTCATAAAAACATATAAAATAATATATATATTTAAAACCATATACTGAATAGTGGAAAAAATGGATATAGGAAAATGCTTTAATGTAATCTTTCTCAATAGATACATAAGCATGAATACACAAATTTGTATCAGTTTTGGCAATTATATTTTGATTCTAATAAGTGAGAATCATAAGCATACTAATTTTGATGTTGAGAAATTACATTCAAATAAAATATGCACCAAACTATAAATAATGCATTTTTTCATAGTTAATATATAAATATTTAAAGAAAAATAATAGTCACTGAAGCAAAAATGGCCTTCAAGAATAATTATTAAATATCTGATTACTGAACATTATTTTTTGTCTCTAAATACATGAAGGGATGTTAAAATATACTTGTAAAACAGTTATCCAAAACATATTTTTTATTACAATTAACTGGCTGCCTATTGTCACTCCATAAACTTTTTGATTTGTGAAAAATAAGCTTTGAGGAATTATGACAGCATGAGACATTCGGAACCTATCCCAGCAAAGGCTCATTAACCGAAGTGGAAACCGTGACTATTTTTTGATAAAATGAATGGGTTGCGAACATGTCTTAGTACTATAATTGTTTTCTATTGAGGCATTGTAAATTTTATGTGTTTATACAAGGAATTATAAAGAAAATATCAGTGCTATTTAACACTGAAAATTAGCATAATAAATCACTTGCAAAATAATATACTTTGCAGTTCCGACAAGATGTGAAGTTATTTATTTCCTATGATTAACTGAAATGGATTTATAATAACTAATAGTCAAATCAGAAAAATAAAATAAAAATACAGTGCTCCCATTATTTGAATATGTTTCAAAAAAACCCATTCAAAATGCCTGATTCTGATAACCACTTTTCATATTAAGTAATATATGCACACGTGCACATATCAAAATATATAAAGGTAACTTTTTTTTCAAGCTATTCAAAACAAGTAATGTTTCATATTTATCAGGGAAATTTATTTACTCTATTAATTGTGATGAACATTAAGCAGTTATGTGTTAATTTTCTCCACAAAAATAAATCCTTCGTCAGCTGAAAGCCCTTACACAAATTTCAAATCAAGCAATCATATTTTGTAATGTAAGAGATTTCTTCCTTCTTTTTCTGTAGGTTAAAAATATAGATGAGAAAAGATACCCACCATAGATGTACTCAAACATATTTTTTTGTTTTATTTAGTGATGGGCATGGTGTAACTAATAATTTTTTTTTAACAATAAGAAAGTGTGACCATGAATAATCACATGAATCCAAGATGTTAAAAAGGGACCAGATGGCTTCTTGCAAAACGGTTACATGATCTACTGTAGAGTTTTAACCCTCATATGTCACAGATAGATTTCACAATCTGCAAATGTTATTTAAGTGATAAATGAATGCATGACTCTATAAATCATGAAGGGAAATTTGGTACTGATGAGGAATGCTGTCAAGAAGGCCACGCTCTGCAAGCTGCTTTCTACTACATAATTTACCATAATACTTGTGGCCAGTATCACACAAACATGTCACAATAGTATGACCAGGTCCCATCTGATGTGCCACCTGCACTGCTGCGGCAACATTCAAGCCACTAGATGCGCCTACAAAAAAACCCTCTTCATGTAAAACCCTGAATGTCATCTTCACTGCGTCGGTGTCACGAACAAGCAAAGCGTCATCTATGGGAGCACCCTCCAAATTTTTTGTTACCCTCCCTTGTCCAATGCCTTCTGTTATTGAACTGCCTTCGCTCCGTTCCAGCTGCCCATGCTTGATGTAGTTGTACAGCACGCTGCCTTGGGGGTCTGCCAGTACTACATGAACTTTAGGATTTTTTCCTTTGAGGTAAATTCCAGTGCCAGCCAAAGTGCCTCCTGTTCCAGTGCTAAACACAACAGCATTCACTTTTCCCTTAGTCTGTTCCCAAATCTCTGGACCTGTTGTCTGAGGGCAGAAAAAACATACATCGACGTACCCAGTTAATCAGTTATCTGCATAAACATTGATATGTATAGAATTTATTAATGGAAAGATTTGGATTAGATTCAGCTCAGACTATGATGTGAGCTAGAGTTCAGGGCTGGCTCATTCTGCTTCTTTTCATCTGAGGGAATGTGAGAAATAGAGACCAATTGTAAGTGCACTTTTTAATACAAGTTTTAAGCATGAGTGCACTTTTTAAGACAAGTTTTAGTGTGAGTGCACTTGTAGATAAGTTTTAGGTGGGATTATTAATTAGGATTGTTAGTTATTCAGATTGCAGTGAGTAATACAAAGCAATACTACTATAATTTGTTTCTATGAAGTCACATTAATATTGTGGATTTTATTAGCACTTCATAACCCAGACACCTAAATACTTCAGAATTTGTCAATGAACTCAAAAATGAGCTAGGGAGAGACTATGTTGACTGTGAAAAATCCACTAGTTGGGGTGAATCTTGAAGCAAGGATCCCAGGAATCTGAGCGCTTCACAATTCATCCAGAAACCATCTTGATTATATACAGTTCAAATCCATCTTGAAATTTATTTTGAATATTAATTAGACAGCCCAAATCCATCTTGAAACATATTTTGAATATTAGACAGCATGAAGCCATCTTGAATATTAGAAAGGGACATATTTCAAGCTAACTGTAAAGTTATCCTAATTCCATTATTTATTAAAAATTTTCAACATTATTTAAATGGAATCTAAAAAAAAGTGTCTTGAGAGTTTTGATTGAAAATTTAAGATAATAATAAAAAATGTTTAAGTACTAAAACAAATGTACATCAGACAAAAATATTTTGAAAACTGATTGAATCATGCAATGTACATATTAATAATTATAAATGTTAAAAAGCACACAGAATGACGTATATTGAGTAAAATCTATATCATTTGCTAAACACAATTATTATAACTGCTGAATTGCAAGAAATACATGCAACTATTGCTTTAGTTCAATCTAAGAAAGCTATAAAAGCTGCAAATGCATTGAAAATCCAAGCAGAAAATCATCTCAGTTTATAACTTTTTTTTAAACAATGCATAATATCATCAGTATTATTATTAATGTAGCAATATTAATTTTACTAATTAATTTGAACTGTGAATTCTATTTTTAATTTCACTTATGGATTATTTTGTTAACCTTTGCACAGTATATATTTCACCGTTCATTGTGCTGTTTCCATAAAATCATCTTTCAAAGTTGGCAGGTATATACTACTAGAGATCTGTAATTAGAAAATAAATTTTATTTTGTTTTATTTTATTACATGGATATAGGTGAGTTTTGGAAACCAATAAAGGCTGGTTGCATGATAAAACATATTCTGCAGACATTATGACATCTCTGGACATTCCACTTATTTTCATGAGTATTTAACAATCCAGCTAACCCATTAATATTTTATAATTCTTTACCATTTCATTGAAAAAAGTAAACTATATAACTGGCTATATATAGCATTCCTGGTGAATTTCAAGACGAAATAATGTTTATTGACTTGAAACATCAAAATGATGAATATCTGAAGTGCCAAATAAATTAGCAATGTTAAACGAATCTTTAAGATTACCAAACAACACCAATATTATAAAATAAATGTGGAAATAATGAAAATGACCTTGAAACTTAATGCATATTGTAACAACTGAAATGCAAATGGCATAAATAATAATTAATTTTATAACTTTTCTTAAAATATTTACTTCCATAAATTTAATTCAATGTCTGCCACTTGCTTTTTAGTGAGGATACAAAATAACCATTCATGTGTCAATTAAATGTTGGTCAGTCCAGTCTAGTGACATCTATGCAATTGTATAATCGGCACTATTTAGCAGGGCCACCATAAGTATGTTCTAAAGGCCTGTCATGCAGTCACTTCTATAACTATAAGCCAGTACTGCTGCGTAAATAACTGAAACTTAAAAACACAGGCCCAGAGCTAGCCAGCACTGTTTATGAAAATTCCTAAGATTGTCAGTCTGAAAAAATATCCTTTCAAAAGAACAGATGTCTCCCCACTTAAGAATTTGAAATAATAGAAATATGTCTTGAGGTCCTTACATTGGCCAGTCAAGTCAATTAACTTTTTCTTCCTGATTTAATAATAGAAGTTAGCATACACATGTATATAAACTAGCCTGAAATTGTGAACAGACACTGTCTGAAAATACATGTCCTGATTTTGTAGTTTGGATTGGTAAACAGCACAGTTGGATATGTTTGGAATAGTGCATATTTTGGAATAGTGCATAATTATAAAACAAAAATTTTTCTTAACTGTAATTAAAATTCATTAAGTTGTATAACTGTATTCTCCATTTTCAGGAAATCCTCAAAAATGTAAATTTGGAAGAAGAAACTTCTCCTGATGAAATTGTAAATTTATCGTGTATAGACATTTTCATTTCAGCTCCGTGTGAAAGATTCTAACTGTATATTTTCCCCCCATTTAGGCTAATCTAGCAATTATATTTCTGCCCATCTGTTGTGGCCAAAAATGTATTGGTTTATGGATACAATGTGTGCGTGAATGTATCTGAGAGAGATAAGGGAAAGGAGGTCAAATTATTTTCTATAGATGATGGCTCACACCTGCATCATTTGTTTCCACAGTGTTTCAAGCCTTCGTTCTTCCAGCCTGTTTTTACTCATTGATCTTCCAGCCTGATTTTACTCATTGATCTTCCAGCCTGTTTTTACTCATTGATCTTCCAGCCTGATTTTACTCATTGATCTTCCAGCTTGTTTTTACTCATCAGTCCTGCAGCCTGAGTTGTTCTGTTACTTCGTTTCCAGTCTGGTCCTATTTTGGCAACCATCAGTCTGAAGTCTATATACTTCATTTTCCAGTATTTCAACTTCAACAATCTGCAGTCGATTTCTTATCTTCATTTGTCCAGACTGCAATGTACATTCTGCTACCTGCATTTTCCCTTTTTTGGTTCTTCCAGCAATCAGTCATTTTAAAGTCTTTAATGAAATCCTCTGTATTATGCCACCAGTCTTGTGAAAGTTTAGCTCCTGATGAAATGCTACTGTCCATCTGTCTATGTGAGCACACCGAGAGCTGCCTTGATCCATAATACACACTACTAACACGCCAAGTGAAACAACTCCTTCTACACAGCTTATATCAGTGATTGGCTTCTCAAATCTATGATCCCTTAATATGTCTTCTGTGATGTAACCCTTTTATTTCTTATTTTTTCATATTAATAATCATTAGTAATACATAAGGAGTTCGATCTAATATCCATGTAATGAACAGTAGAGACTCTGGAGCCTATGCAATGAACTATAATTCGCCTTAATATTTCAAGAACTATAATTAATAAAAAAAAACCAATAAACACAATAAACCAGATTTAGTAGTAGATTTTTTAAATTTAATCCCTGACAGGTTGAAGAGACTATTTTTCTTTTTTATGTTGCTGCCTTTGTGATTACTATTATTGTGTACAAATTACTACTTATTTAATTTTATTCATTGTGTTGAATAAATTTGTTATTTGTTAATTACACTTCCACTTCTGTATTTAAACAAAGAAGGAGATAGGCAATGCTTAGGAGGTGGGGGCTAAAATTTAAATGTGTCAAGTCAGACAATAGCATATCTCTTGGGAAGTGTCCTGAGCTGAAGGAGAGTGTGTGGGCCAGAATTCCTATACTTTCTAGAAGTGTTTGAACTTGCAAGGAGTGATAGGCGTTCTGAACCAGTAACACTCAGGGACAGTTAGAATAAAGTATTTCGACGCTTGACTGAG
This sequence comes from Sinotaia quadrata, assembly GCA_028829895.1. Taxonomy (NCBI): domain Eukaryota; kingdom Metazoa; phylum Mollusca; class Gastropoda; order Architaenioglossa; family Viviparidae; genus Sinotaia; species Sinotaia quadrata. The sequence goes on along the minus strand of CM054179.1, from coordinate 80,934,136 downwards.
TTTTCTCTGCAAAATTATGAATACCTGTACAGGTGGAATTAATAGATTAGGGGTCAGGTAGCAAATCGTTTAAACCACCAATCACACATACAAAACAATGATACCTCAATATGCGCTTGACGATTAGCAATGTTGTCAAATTGGTCTGTCCAAACAGCATTGTCGAGACTTTCTGCATAGCGTCGGGCCTGGTGGTTGTAATTCTGAGGGTCTGACCATGGAACAACTGGGAAAGTTCTCACCTCAGCTCCCAGTGTCCTCAGCAAATCAATCTTTTCTTTGGACTGATTGTTTGGCATGAAGATTACACACCTTGTGAAGATACATCAGATATTAATCATAAAAAACATTATAAAATGCATGTACACACCCTGGCATCTTTATATGCTATATGACCTAATTCCAATGCATTCTGAGTAAATACAAGACAGAATGACTGCCATATATATGACTAATATACTCTTGATTATCCAGGGTAAGGGGGAGAGAGTGACACAAAAAATCCGAAAGCATGGATAGTGCAAAGCAAAATGGAGAAACAATGTGCAGTCTATAATTAAGTTTCAACTTATTTAAGACAAAATGAAAAGCTCTCATAAAACATGTGCTTTTCTGACATTAAAGAATTTGCGTTGGTGAACAAAGAATGATTATACGACTTTATCATATGTAATTAAATGTTCTAGTATTAATATTATGCATATAATACTTTTTTTCCCCAATGTCTGGAGACCAGTGATAGTTTGTTGTATGTTTGGTCACAACGGCACTTACACTTTTTATTATGTTTTATTTTTTATAAGATGCAGTATTTCTCCAACAATTGACATGGCAATATACTAACCAGATAATCCACTCTTGAGCAATCAAGAATTGTTTGCATACATGAATTTCATAATGCAAGATACAAGATTTGAAAACATAAAGTAAACAGAAGTTGACTGTTAATTAACTGTTAAAATACAAATAAAATAAATGTGTTATTTAACAAGACCTAGTTGATATTACCTAAAAAGAGATTTTGAAAAATATGCTTCATAACATTATACCAAAACTAACAACATATTTCAGCATTTGTCACAAATCCCCTCAAAACTGATTAAATGAATGTTAATAAATTTATTAAATATGATTATTATCCACAGCAAGTATGTACATACTATGCACTAAAATGATTTACCATGACAAGATCCGTCCAATAATGCATTTCTGATGATGCTGTCTATGTGACATTAAGGAATTTGTTTCAACCTAAAGCTCACTGACCTATGTTTTTGCAAAACCCCAACATATGGAGTCCAAAATTTTTTTACAAAGGGGAAAAAAAATTCTTTGTATGGACTGAGGGATAGTGCAGTGATGCTGATTCACATGAAGACAGGAAATAAATCACTGGACTATAAGATACTTTGCATAAAGGGGTATCAACCAAAATACTATCTGTAAAGGGAAATCATTTATGATGCTAGTACTTATAAAGAAATATCATCTAAAGTGTACTTATAAAGGAAAATCATCTAAAGTACTTTGTGCAAATATAAAACAACTATGAAGATGCTATATGTAAAGGAAAATCATCAGTAGATATTATATGTAAGAGTTAAAACTAAATGAATATAATCCGCATAACTGAAATATTAATTAATTACATTTTTTCTAATGGTTTAAACAAAATATATTTTTCTAAAAAATATCAACACAAGGACAAAACTGAAGGGAGATAAACTGCACTGAAGCAGAATGGGAAAAAGGCTATAAACAATTGTATGTAACAGTTGTTACTGCATGTAATTCCAAATTCATTTTAAACTTTGGACAACTATTTTTAAAGTGAACAAATCTACAGTTTTATTAATGTTTTCTCTTTAATTTTAAATCTCAAAAGGCAAAGCAAATTACACTTTGCTTAACTAAGAGAGTTATGATGAGATCACCTATTATACCCAATAACAACAACTTAGGAGGAAACAATTTTAAAAGAATATTTCAGAACTGGCTCCTTTTGATGATTTACCTTAAATTCTTTGGCACTTGTAAAGTGGCCTAGGGAAGATTATGTAAAAAAAAATATATATATATCTAACTTCAACTGTACAAGTAAATCCTGTTCCCCTAGGCGAAGATGTCAGCATTTCTTTTAAGCGCAAATATTTTAAACAGCTTATTAAATGTATAATTTTAAAACATTTTTTCTAAAAACTGATCTTCCAATAGGTGTGATGATTTTGAGTTGTAAATGTTAACAAGAAATATTATTTTTCAATTAAAAAAAAACACCAAAACATTTCCAAACTGATTAAGCCTTTAACGAGTATATGCAAAAGTACTCGCAACTTACTTCTGTCTATCTCCTACACAAGTCCTAGATATAAATTCGTCTGCTATGTTCACGAAACCGGGACTGACCAGTGATAGGGCATTTTGGGAAGTTGTTTAAGGGCGAAGATAAACTGATCTAAAATAACGGTAAATGTTTCATTAAAACGTACTTGAAACCCATGGCAAGACACATGTGTGCAAGCCCAATTCCAGTGTTACCAGCAGTTCCTTCCACTACTATTCCTCCAGGGCGCAATTGTCCTTTTTTTATGGCATCATTTATAAGAAAAAGTGCTGCCCTGTCTTTGACAGAACCACCACCGTTACAGAATTCAGCTTTTGCTAAGATATCGCATCCTGTCTCACTACTTAGTTTGTTAAGTCTTATAAGAGGAGTCATTCCGGTCATTCCTGAAAAACCTTGTCGAATGGCATCGTGCGTTAAATAACGTACACCTGTCGAAAACGCGCAAACAGCACGTCTACAGCAGACGATGGCAGCCATGTTTGCTTTATCACAGCTGTAGTCTTGGCGTACCATAGTTTTAAGTTTTGAGATTTAAAGGAAATAAATAGCACCAAGATACAGCGATAATAACAAAACTAGCATCTTTTTCTTTTTAAAATAGTATTATTATAAGTGAAACAAACAATTTTTTGTATCAATTTTCATATTCTGCTAAATGATCTATATAGCAATCCGCAGTTATGCTCTGGTCACATGCTACATGTAGCCAGCTCTAAATTTTATTGCAGAAGGGTTTTGAGGTCTAAACAACTGGGGCTCGATTTTTTTTCTCTCGCTGACATTTCCATTCAGAGGCCGCAGGGGTAGACTTTTTATCATCAGATATTTTTTGTCCTTCCTCTCTTCACTGTTTTTGGGAGAGGGGGAGACAGATTATATGTTGGTGGAGGTATTTTGTCCCATGTCGTTGTAGATTCACCACACACACACACACACACACATGTTGGGAAACGTTCCTGTCTCGTGTAGTTGTATGTATTCCTTGTATCTGGTGACTAGCGTTGAAAGTTGTGTTATCCATGTCTTGAAAAATGTTGTAGGTTTCCAATGTTGCTGTAGACTGGGGGTGTCTGAATGTGTTGTTGACTGGTAATGAAGCGTTGCGTTTAGGTGGTGTTTGTGGCACGCTCGTCCATTGCAAAAAACATGTCTGGCCGGCAAGAGTGGGCTTTAGTCAGGAAATCCGTAGGCTAAAGTTCTGTGGGTGTTGTTTTAGCCGTTCTTGAAGTTGTACTGGGAGGGGGTGTCTTACAGAGCCCAGGCTAGTAGCACATCAAGTCTATATTTAGTGTGTACGTGCGCCCGGGATGTTCACCCCTCGGCCTCCTCACTGGTGGTGTCGTTGTTGGCACTGGTGTCGTTGTTGGCACTGGCGTCGTGGCTGTCCCTGGTGTTCGTTGGGTTGCATGAAGACTGGCGCTGGCGGCCAGTATAGGTGGTCGAGCAGCAGCTGAATCATGTCTGCAATGGATGATTAAAATATCCCCCTGCATTTACTGCTGCTCACTGTTCCGCCATTGCTATCGTTGTAGCTATCGGCGGTGGTTCTGTTGGCGTTGTTGTTGTGGCTAGGGTTGTTGACTCTCTTGTTCTTGCTGTCGTTTTCTGATGTGTTGTGGCTCTGCTCTATTGTTGGTGTTGTTGCTGTCTGGAGTTTTGCTGTTGTATCGGTCTATGCTGCTCCTGGTGGCGATTCTGTAAAGGTGAGAGCAGTGGAGCCCTAAGCACCCTGGTAAACTCTTTAAGTGCAGTGTCGACTTCTGTCTCTGTCTGTTGTCTTTGCAAAGTCCGTTTCTGTTTGAATTATTTTTTCTTCTGTATCGGTTGTGTTCGACTGTGTGCTGGTGATTCTGTGATGTTTCTTTTTGTCCTCTGCTTTTGTTGTGGTCGTTATTGGTATCATTTTCGCTGGGCACAGTGATTGGAATCTGGGTTTTTTCTCCTCTGCTGTAGTTGGGGTTTGTGAGAATGCTTCTCTGTTTTGATGTCTGTGTGGAATTTGCTTTGGTTTTAGTTTTCCACATGCTGTTTGTGTTCACTCCCTTGCTCGCTTAATGTGACTTAAGTGAACAAGGGTAATAAAGGGTGATTAAACGCCAAAATTCTAACACTTGACGCTAGAACCCTGAATCAGGCGAATGGATTTGATTATACCATTTATGTTCGGAAATGAAAACGTTTTAATTAATTGTGCATTTATTTTATTTCACTAATTATTCTTTATTTCTTGTTTTATGAAATAATATAACTTGTAGCACTCTCCATCGTGTGATTTCACTTCATGTTTGTGACGTAATCATTGATATGATTATTGTGTAATACGGGTTTTACATCTTCCTTCGATTGTTACCTAGTTAGAAAGGGATGGGGGCTGAGCCACAAGTGTTTGATAGGCAGAGAAAGAGGGCACCCTCCCCCTCCCATTTCGACTCGAGAGAAGTCGCTAGCCTGTAAGTCAAGGATTTTAGATTTCCTAATTAAAATATATTTAATTTTATGGCATAAAATCCTTCCGTGCCGGGACGACGGGAAGGGCTAGTAATTACCACCAGGTATAGGCTTACAGTTAGCGTCTTCGAACAGTCTAATCTACGTCACCTTGAGCCCAAGAGTTTTGGTAGAAGGGAGACAATCGCTATTGCTACTTTGTTCATAGCTTGCCTCTCTTTCACTGTGTATGTGTGTGTGTGTAAATTGGGAAGTGAAGTAGTTCTTGAGGTACGATTAATATTTGTTCGGATAGGCAGGTATTTCTCTTGTTTGGATGTGGGTAGTGTGTGTGTGTGTGTAAATTGGCGAAGAGAATTAGGTCTTGCATGTACGATTAATGTTTTTTCGGATAAGCAGGTATTTCTCTTATTTGGATGTGGGTAGTGTGTGTGTGTGTGTGTGTGTGTGTGTGTGTGTGTGTGTGTGTGTGTAGAAACAAGTAGTGCAGATGTATGCACTTTAATTAAACAAACATTACAGAGTTATATAGGTCAAAATGTTGTCTATGTTTACTAGTTTTAAGCGTTTGAATGAGGGGAGATAACCAAACTAATCGCACTCATAATAGCACAATAATTATTACCTTTCTTTGTCGTGGTTTACACTTCATACTTATTAAATGCAAATGATTAGGTAAAATCCTAGATACCCGACCCCCCAAACAAACGACACCCACCCAACCACCCGAAACCAGTGGGTGGGAAACAATTCTCCAAACACAGAGCAACCGATGCCACGATAAAGCATGGCAGTAATTTTGATTTTTTTAATATGTTTGTTTTTATCAGTTTTTAAATGTATTTTATATCATTCAGGTTTTAATAAAATATAAAATATGTTTCATTTGCTAAAAATAGGATTGGAATGCGGATGTTCAGTAAATGGAAGACTACAATTGACCTGGTTATTCTTATTTTTAGATTTTTACATGTATTTTTATGATAACATTTCAGGTTTGAATAAAATATACAGGTTGTTTTATTTCCTAAAAAGTAGGATTGAAATACGGATCTTCAGTAAACCTGGGTATTCTTATTTTTATATTTTGACTACAAGCATTTTGTTGATGTGATAGCCTGCAGATTAAGTGTTGGGAAATATTTGTACAAATCATAATGTACTCTATAATAATACATGTAATAAAATTAAAATTTAAAAATATTTTAATTACGAAAATGATTTTTGTCACAAAAATAGGCAAATTATCAAAAACTATATATGATGAAATTAGACGAATGCACACCTACGCCCAGAAAGGTGGGGCATTGGGAGAAAAAAATGTGAAAACATGGGAGAAACAAAAAGTGGGGGGGGGGGGGGAGAAAGAAGAAAAATATGGAAAAAAGAAAAGTTTGCACACCGTGCGACAATGTGGGAAGGAATCGGTTAAAAAATTGCTGTCTTTAAAAATAAATAATGCTGCTTTTAAACAATTCTTTATCAGTTTTGTTTTCTGTCGGAAGAGCCGACAAGCAAACAAACAAACAAACACTTGCATATCAATTGTTGGGAATCTCAGATGTGCTCACGCTTAGGCGAGTCGATCTGGTGCGGGCCGAGTTAATCTGTCGTGGTTCGTGAGATGATTTTGGACAGCTTACAAGTCAGTCACGTGACAATTATTGGACACTTTAAATTTGTATAACGGCCTACGTACGACAATTTCAGCAAATAGTTATCTGAGTTATCTGCAATTCAATCAAACTGTTAAAAAAAAAAAAGAGGGTGAAGGGTAAATCTTTGCATTAATTTATAAGCTAATACAAACGTGTATGTGTGTGTGTGTGTGTGAGAGTGTGTAAAAAAAAATTTATATATATATATATAAAAAAAAAAAGAGTATAAGGGAAATAAATACAATACATCGAAACGTCGGAAATTCAAGATTTCCCTCCCTTGGCACGACCACTCTATCAATACATTTATGTATGTATAAGTCAGTATAAAAGACGTCCGCCATTAAAATTGTCGTCTGCAAACTAACGAATAATGAAGTGGTCGTAAAATAATTCAGCCAGTCACCGCGACGGTCCACGAAATCATCGAACGTTAGAAGCTGACCTTATGGCGAAGTCAATAAAAATGACTTGTTATTCCATTTCATTAACCTTTCATTGAAACTGAGTTTTTTTTTAAAAATTACTTTTGTTCTCATTTTATATTCTGAACTTGCTGGACTTGTGATATTTGGTCGTCTATCCGGCCCGCGAACTATTCCAACAGTTTTATCTGGCCCGCGGTCTCAAAAGTTTGCCCGCCCACACTGGCCATTCAAATTATTGACGATGCTAATTCATGGGAAGCTACCTTTATTATTTTACCTAGGTTAAATATCATGGAGTTATTTCTCTTTATTCACTAATGCAGTATACAAGGCTTTTGCCACGCAAAAATAAGTTTGCAAAACAAGCAGAGTTGTCACATATAATGAGTTCATTTGTCATAAACACAGCGCTTATTTATCGTCACATGACGGGGTGTACTTATTTAAACTCCATGCAGACTTAACAAAGATTCATAGGGTTGTACCATATTAACTCATCATGGCCAAACCCAATTATAGATTTGTAAAATATGTATTTTTTTTTTTTTTAACAAAATGGCCTATATTGAGAAAAGGTAATAATTTATAAATGACAAACTTTGTTTGCTTTTTTCTTCTTTTTAAAATTGAATATTTTATTTCGTAATTAAGTGCACGAGTCTTCTTATGGATTCCTTCTCGGAATTCGAGAGTCGCAAAAACCTTGATGAATTTTACACACACACACACACACACACACACACACACACACACACACACACACACACACACACACACACACACACACACAGCCGTGCACAAACATCTACATCCACAGACCAGTAATACATAGCAACAAACTTACCACAAACGTATGCATACACAGACCAGTAATACAGAGAAACAACCTTACCACAATTTATACACTTCAATAGGGGAACTCACGTGAATATGGTTACAACTAAAATCTCGATACTGATGACGAAAACTAGATTCCTGTTTTGCCATTTACACTTCATTCACAATTATGGACCTTATACACGTCACTCCTTGCTGTATTTCCCACGGGGTGTGTGTGTGTGTGTGTGTGTGTGTGGGGAAATGAGAATTTATGCGACCCATTAGTCACACTCATTCGGGATGGGAGTGGGATGGCAAATGGCAAGGGCAAATGGCAAATGGAAATGTGTGGAAAACTCAACACTAGAAACTCAGTAAACATTTGGAAACAGCCATACAATCCACAATATTATAATCACCATTTTCCAACTGTCGGCAAGACTAAGGGATAGATAGATAGATAGATAGATAGACAGACTGGTTTCCTGAACAAATTTGCGGGACGTGCAACATTCCAGGTATTAAAAAAAAATCATAATTCAGAAATGTCTAGTTCTATCATAATCATAAAGTGTTATTTTTGTCTTAATCCAGAAAATTCTAATTATTTCAAAATTCAGAAAGTACTAGCTTTATCATATTTTAGAAAGTTCTTCTTCTTTCGTAATCCAGAAAGTTCTACCTATTTCATATTCCAGAAAGTTCTACCTATTTCATAATCCAGAAAGTTCTACTTATTTCATAATCCAGAAACCATTAGTTCTATTACAATCTAAAAATATGTAATCAGTCCTAAAAAAAACTCTGTCACATTCAGAAAGTTCTAGCACAATCTGCAACATTATGTTCGCTCTAAGCAAAATAATAATCCACATACCCCACCCACTCCCACCCCCCGCAAACCACAACAATGCATTAGATAGCGTCGTTATATTCCATGAACACGTCACAAAATTATGTTCTGCATGGTAGAGTACACTGAAATGTTTAGAACACGTCACAAAATTATGTTCTGCATGGTAGAGTACACTGAAATGTTTAGAACACGTCACAAAATTATGTTCTGCATGGTAGAGTACACTGAAATGTTTAGAACACGTCACAAAATTATGTTCTGCATGGTAGAGAACACTGAAATGTTTAGAACACGTCACAAAATTATGTTCTGTACGGGAAACTTAAATGCTTGGAACGTTTCACACATGACAATCTTTTCTAAAGACGTCACGGACAATATTTGTAAGTTCTTTCAGTGTTTAGAACATTCCAGAATAATCCCATAATTTGAAATAACGTTCCAAAATAATAATTCTAATTTTGGAACTTGGACTTTGGAATTATATACGTTTATATAATGTAGAGCTCACGCATTAATACTTTTCAAAAAGGGATAAAGGGACACAACTCTTTCAGATGTATATATAGAAAAAAATCAAAATTTCACAATTTGATTAATGATAAAAGTTTAGGAAGAATCTAAAGATTCCCAGTTTCTTAAAGAAAATATCAGTGCCCTGTGCTCCAATTATCACATGAAAAATGTTCATGGCGTCCAGTCATACTCAGTTCAGTATTCGGTGTTCAGTCATATTCAGATCAGCGTTCAGTCACACCAAGTTCAGTTTCAGCCATACTTAGTTCAGTATTCAGTGTACAGTCATACTCAGTTCAGCGTTCAGTCATACCAAGTTCAGTTTCAGCCATAATCAGTTCAGTATTCAGTGTTCAGCCATATTCATTCCAGTATTCAGTCATACTCAGTTCAGTGTTCAGTCATACCAAGTTCACTTTCAGCCATACTCAGTTCAGTATTCAGTGTTCAGTCATACTCAGTTCAGCGTTCAGTTATACCAAGTTCAGTTTCGGCCATACCCAGTTCAGTTTTCAGTCATACTCAGTTCAGTGTTCAGTCCTACTCATTTTCAGTGTTTACACTCACTTCAGTTTTCTTTTATGTTCCACATTAATCCGCTGGCCCTAAATTTCTTTTCCGTCATACCTCGGATATGGACGGTTGCAAAAATTTCAACCACAGCAGCAACAACAAAATTTTAGCTGCTACTTTTGTAAGATTCAAGTCAAACTGGGCGGATGTCTGTATCGTTGTCTGGCAATTGTACACCGCTGCTTAACTTTAGCCACAATACTTACCCACGTTCTTCTGTTTTTATTTCTCACGAATCGTGGTGGTCGTTGCCCTGTTATTACAGGAAGCACTTCTTTGTTACTTCTCTAGTATTTCAGAAATTTTGAAATTAATTTGGAAACGTGCAGAACTTCTGTGAAAACTTTGGAATGTTACAGAAAATATCAGATTTACTTGGAAACTTTGGAATGTTGTAGAAATTATCAGATTGACTTGAAAACTTTGGAATGTTACGGAAATTATCAGATTGACTTGAAAACTTTGGAATGTTACAGAAAATATCAGATTGACTTGAAAACTTTAGAATGTTACAGAAATAATCAGATTGACTTGAAAACTTTAGAATGTTACAGAAACTATCAGATTGACTTGGATTACTATGGAATTTATTGAACGTTCAAAAACATTTCGTCAGGAGCACGGACAAAGAAGAAATGTGTATTATGAAATTTTTGGTAGTTAAGAAGGTCCCCCTCCCCCTCCCTATCGTCTTCTGCGATGTAGCAAGACCTACAGTCCTCATACACTTGTACGTATTTCCGGAACACGCCCGCATGGGTAATCTGCCATTTGTCTGGCTGGCTCTCTATCTGTGTGGCTCTCTCTCTCTCTCGTACATTTCTACGAATGCTCGGAACCGCACACAGACAATCTATTGGATGCTCATAGACAATCTATCGGATGCTTATAGTCATAGACATTCTATCGCTTGCTCATAGACATTCACACAATTCTTAATGCACGAAACATACACGCGCGCATTCTACACCCCCCACCCTAATCTTTCCGAGGTTTTGTCAATTGCACTCCCTCCATTTTTATGCTCTCTCTCTCTCTCTCTCTCTCTCTCACACACACACACACACACACACACACACACACACACACACACACACACACACACACACACACACACACACACACACTCCTTTCTCTGAACATTTCTCTACTCTCTCCTACATTCTAGTTTCATGAAGGAAAAGGCATATCGTCCAAAGAGCGTTTACACATTTTTCATTAATAATGCACAATGATCTCTGTTCCAATGTCGTGCGTTTGACCCGGAAATGACATCATGGGTCATATATTTGAGAGGTCTACACAGAAATGGCGCAGCAGAACATTTGTCAGAAGAAATGTGTGGGCAATACAGGTTAAGGTCAGTAAGCAAAAACTAAACAACGGACAATGCGTCTAGTCACCTTTGAAACTTCTGGAAAGTTGTCAGACTTGCTGATTTTGCTATTTTTAAAACTGTGAAGCTTTTAAAACAAGATTTATTCATGTCGTTTCTAATTTCTACAAATCTTTATAACCTCTTGAATAAAGTCAGCCTTGCAGGTGTTCTGTATTTTCCTAAATCTCGAGAACTTCCTGAATTAAGTTCAGACGAAAAAATACTCCTACTTGTGGAGTGCATACTCTCGGGCAGTTTTGCAATCGACTGATTACCCCGAGTCCTTTACGGTCTTGGTGGTGCAGATTCATAAAAAAAATATTGTCGGGCATAGCCTTGAGTAACTTAGTTTTGAATGAGTACATGCAGAGCTCGGGTGTTTGATCAACGAATGCCTGTAATTTTTGACCAGCACGACCGATCTCGTCTTACCATAGTAAGATAAACTTTAATTTTACAAGAATGTGACCGCTTTATGTTTTCTAGAGTCAGATGAACATGTTTCGGACATTTCCAGCTACTTTTAAGTGACATACGTATTAAAAAAGAAAAAACTTTAAAATTATTTACTTCAAAGCGATTTATACTTGTACTTTGAAAGAAATATACATCCTATCTTTCTCTTTGTCTGTCCTATATACACCCAGTCACACACACACGCGCGCGCACATACTCAAACATCCCTTTGTTAACTACTATGGTCATGATAACTCAGAATGACACCTGAACTAATTTTGTTTTTGCCCAGACAGGCTAAAAATATACCCGACTCCTTCTGTGTGTATCATTAGCGCTCCTTTCCTTTGCGGCAGTCAAGCTGGCTTGTGACGTTCATTGGACTTGTGACTCAAGACTTGTGACACACTGACACTTTAGGGCTCTGACACACCGCTAAGCTTGTAATCAGCGGACGTCTTACACTCGTTCAATTCTAGACAACTTTGTGACTCATTGGGCTTGTAACCACGTGTTACACCTGGTCAGGTTTAGATAATTCTTGTAAATGTGATCCGTTGGACATGTAACCAACAAATGTGTTACAATCGCTCAGTATTCAACATCTTTTGCAACTGTAACTCTCGTTTATGTAGACATGACATGCACATTTCAAACCTTACAATGCTGTCTTATTGTCACGAATGTAACTCTCGTTTATGTAGACATGACATGCACATTTCAAACCTTACATTGCTGTCATCTTGATACAAATGTGCAATTAGGTCAAAGTATTTTTCGTCTCTACCGTCCTTCACCTAGTTGTCAAAATAAATGAACTAATCCTCAATTTCCAGTTTGTCTGGAATTCTATGGCCACGCCAGTAGCAGCTTAAATGTTAAAAGAGATTTTAATTTGATTATCCCAAATGACCCACCTTTGTCAAAACTTTTAGAATCTTTTAAACTATGAAAAGTCTGCCAGAATGCCATTCCACAGACATGGTCACATATTAATTTGGAATATGAAACAGAACCACATGATAGACTTGATAGTATATAGACAGACCAAGGTCACAGACCGGATAGTGTATAGACAAGAAAGGCTAGACTGGATAGTATATAGACAGACCAAGGTCACAGACCGGATAGTGTATAGACAAGCAAGGCTAGACTGGATAGTATATAGACAGACATGAATATGTATTAGATTGGATAGTATACAGACAGACATGACTCAAAAAAGACTGGATAATATGTAGACAGACGATTCCACATATTAGATTGGATAGTATATAGACAGACATGACTATAAATTACACTGGGTAATGTATTTACAGATATGGCTACTTTTTAGACTGGATAATGTGTAGACAGAAATGGCTAAGTCTTTGACTGGATAGTGTATAGACAGACATGTTTATGTACTAGACTGAAAGTGAATAGACGGGCATTGTTATGTATTAGACCGGATATTATACAACCTGATGACAGAATGCTAAATTCTATTACTGTCTTTCTTGAAATTTATGGGACCACATTGTAATCATGAGTCACTTTGACCTGACGAGAATGCTAAATTCTATTAACTGTCTTTCTTGAAATTTATGGGACTGCGTTGTAATCATAAGTCACTTTGACCTGACGGAATGCTAAATTCTATTAACTGTCTTTCTTGAAATTTATGGGACTGCGTTGTAATCATAAGTCACTATGACCTGTCAGTTAATTCCTGATGCCTCCTTTTACAGATCAGTTAATTAGTGATATGACAGCCCTAAATATCTTCTGACCTCACACCCAGCCCTAAATATTATCTGACCTCATACCCAGTCCTAAATATTTTCTGACCTCACACCCAGCCCTAAATATTTTCTGACCTCACACCCAGACCTAAATATCTTCTGATCTCACACCCAGCCCTATATATTTTCTGATCCCATACATAGACCTAAATACTGATTCCACACGCAGCCTTAAATACCTTTTGATCTCACACCTAGACCTAAACATTGTCTGATCCCACACCAAGCTCTAAATACTTTTTGATCTTACAACCAGCTCTAAATACGTTTTGATCTTACATCCAGTATAATATTATCAGACCTTAACGCTACCCTAAATACTTTCTGATCTCACACTCAGCTCTAAATCCTTCTGACCTTATCACCCAGCCCTAAATCCTTCTGATCTCACACCCAGCTCTAAATCCTTCTGATCTCACATCCAGCCCTAAATCCTTCTGATCTCACACCCAGCCCTAAATCCTTCTGATCTCACATCCAGCCCTAAATACTTTCTATTCAAATATGTGTGCACACCTTCCAGACATTTGCGCTTACCATCAGACACATGCATTTCCAACATTCCAGAAACCCAGTGTAGGCTGTAATGACAACGTTTATTTGCATATCAGGGTCCATGCGCTTGCGATTTGTCGCCCTTTGACCTTTGACATAAACAGATCATGGCCACATTTAAAAGTCCATCTCCCCTCATAAAAAATTCATCAGCAAGAATTGTATAAAATTAGAATAGCTTAGCTGATTCAGCGATCACACAACAAAGGAACACTAAACAACAAGTCATGCAAATAAAAATGACAGACTGAGATGTCACAGTTCTCACTTCACACTACCCTCAATTTTCCTCATTTGAATAACATGGCGCATTTTTCTCATCCCACTCCATTTTGTGTAGCGTACTTTAAAGACAGCTCTTGATTGAATGGCGTACTTTAAAGACAGCTTTTCATTGAATGGCGTACTTTAAAGATAGCCATCCTTATGAGTCATATTTATAGATAACGTGCGTGACTGTTACGTTTCCAGTATTTATTTATAGACCCTGCCCTAGAATAATTAAGGACTTTAAATATAATTAATTCCTTCTCTCATATCCTATGCGGACTGGTTGCTCAATTTACCATTTGACTAATTAAAAGTGTGTCTTGTAGTTCAGACGACAAATTTACAAACTAATAAATTGCGAACTTTTAGCTAGATTGAAAACAGTTAAATTCCTCTAAATTAATATGCATTCGTTATCAACATTCTGCTCATTCGCCCCCATTCAATCTAAGAAAATCTATAGGTCTATTATGCATAAAAATTAACTACTAAGAGGTTTTAACAAAGGAAATAAGATTTAATAAAGTTTAACAAGTTAACAATAATCAAAATACGAGCGCGAATAGTCTATTTCTTGATTCTTTGCGCGTACATGCCTTATCGTTTAACCAACGAAATGCCAATCGAATTGTCCTATGATTTTTGTATGTACACTGAGGAATACTCAGCTGATTGTCTGTATCTGCCTGGTCTCTTTATTCAGTCAGCCAGTCTATTTTCACAGTCTCACTCTAGCGACGACGCACGTGGCGCCTAGGAAAGGTGTCCCTTTATGTAGCTAGTGAACTTGAATTTCCAGTGGCGTGGACTCTCAGAATAGAACTCACTCTTAGAGCTCAACCAGTTTGTACCAGACGGAACAAAGGCAAAGGCAAAGCAAAGCCAAAGCAAAGCAAGCCAAAACCAAGGAAGGCATGGACCGACCTGAGAAAGTAAACGTGTCCTAATGTAATTCAGATAACACATTCCTACTCAAGCATGTCCCAGTTAAAATGCGCTGAATTAGAGATTCGACCTCGCGTCGTTTTACAATTAGATTTAGAAAAATGTAATCGTCTCACGCATGTTTTCATTTAACAGCATGACGTATGAATCATAAAAATAGTTACAACGTTAAATTAATGTTCATACAAAAGGGGTAATTCAAACCAGCAAAGCGCTTCACAATTTACAATTAAAATTACACGCAATAATTGAATTACATGAGAAATTCATATCGAGCACAGGCATCTGGCTCTTAGTGAATTAAAACAATATAAATTAAAGTTACAAATGGAAAAAGAGTTACAATAAATTTATATTCCATAACTTATAGGTTTTTCAGCCTTTTCTCTGGTCCATGCTCAAGCATATATGGAAATAATATAATACATAGCACAAATACATACTCAAGATATACAAAATACTATCAGATAAAATGGTACCTTTATGAGAAGTCGAAGGTATGGTTCTCATCTGCTCGTCGGCTGCCGCATGACCCGAGTTAGCCAGTGGATATAGCTAGTTGTGTTCTCGCAGTAAAGGAACGGAAGCGTGCACCCATATTTATAGAAAAGCATAATGCGTATCACGTGACTGATCGCGAGGTATGTAGTTGGTTCGAGAACCTGGACAATGGACCTAAAGTTACATAACATCTTGACCTGTTCTAGAAGCGTCTCGAAAAAGGAAGCTTTGAACAAAGGAGCCAAGGGTTTCAAATCTCGATATTTGAAGTAAACAAGACAAGTAGGTCACCAAGTCGGACATTTTTATCAGACTGTGACAGTGACACAACGGCTCCATAGTTGTTATTTATGATGAGTATTATTATTTAATCATCCATAACTAATTGCAAGTGATGAGAAACTTAATTTATGTTATTAATAATTCTCCAGAAGACACTGCTCGTTTCTTTCACATAGTGGATATGTGATTGCTGTAAACGTTTTCTCTGTTCCACAACATTAAAGACAAACATTTACCGCACACAATATTTCTGTAGGTGGAAAAACTTCCTACCAAAGGAGAAGAAAAATATGTCTTTTAATCTATATTTAGCGAGCCCCACCCACCCACTGTCTCTCCAACATATGGTTATCAACACGTGTAAGAAGGTCAGTAAATTTAACAATAAATTTATTAAATCAACAATCAAATATACAGCATATGAATATAATCAAAAGAACGCTCACATTAGTATCACTTCACAACAATGTTCGATTAATGCTAGACAACTGTTCATTCTACCCTAGAATAGACATCAGCAGGTCAATTAACATATATATAATCAAATTCATGAATGTCATACATCACAGAAATGAGAATGTAGTTTTAGAGAAATAATTAAAGTCAATGTACATAATCCTTTTTGAATAATGGCCACTGTCACTAATACATGTTCACAATCACGTAGTTTGCAACAAGTTACTGTCTTTCTTATTTAGATGATGGTTCCACGTACCTCTTCTAAGCACGTTACATAACTGTTCCAGAATCTTTGATGTGTTCTCCAAGCACACAGTGGAGAATCATCCCGAATTTCCTTGGCACCATCGAGCACATCAGGAGCAATGTTCCCGAATTTTCATGTCTGCAACTCAGCGCACCATGAGGAATGTTCAAAATAATCTTCATGAATTCTCGAGACCAAACTCAAGCCACCAATTTCGCTGTATTTGGCTCTCGAACAGAATTCCCATGAATCTACTTACACGAATACATTTACTAATACGTTTGATGACAACATTGGACACACACACCAACAGGTTCCAGAAGAGCACTGTTGTCACTCTCAGATCAAATGCACTAAAACAGGCGCACTTCTCTCTGCAAAAGTCAAATTAAAGCAGCGCTAAATTTCAGGGATATTCCCTTTCTAAAACTCTTTTCTCTCTGTTGCTTAAATTACCGATCGTGGAACAATTTCGTCAGCCTGACACACACATCATAAGAAATATAGCATCTATCAAAATTCTCAAGTATAATGTACAACATAATCAAATTAGTGAACAAAGAAATAAAGGTTCAATTACATAATGCATTCTCCAATTCAAATCATTAGATCAATTAGCAATCATATACAAATTATTTATAAGTCCATTCTTTCTTTATCAGTCAGTTAACTTACCATAAGCTAACAATTAACTTTATGACCAGACTGGAGTTTTGTTCAAAACAAAGTGATTAGAATACAGACTTTCTTCAACTAAATAGCTTTCAGTTCATTCACATTTGATGAATTTGTTATGAACAAGTGCAGGACTATTAGTCAGAAAAACTACTCATCCGAAGAGAGATAATATAAACTCTTTTCAGATGCATTGTGAACACAGAGTTAAATTGTGAACCACGTTACACTTGTATCTTGTAATTTCATTTCATTATAATTTTTTTTTCGCCATTATTACTGTTTCTTATAAAGTATTTTATGTTATTCCCAAGTTTACGAGTATTTCTGTTCTTTTATAAGTTGTCTTCGTTTTCATAACTCTGTCAGGTTGGGATGGGGAGTCTCGTTTCAATTATAATATTTTAAATATTGTTTAGACGTAAATACTCGTGTCACGTGACACTGCAGACATGAGTGTGGATGTGTTGTTGGCCACAGGGTTTTAAGTATTTTTATACCTTTTAAAACTCTCATGCCACAAACACAAACACACACACACACACACACACACACACACACACACACACACACACACACACACACGCTGTAACACAAGTTCAAAAACTGATAATGGTATCTACATCATTTAAGTGTAGCAGCACCTGAAACCATCATTTATTTTTATTGTACAAATTAAACAACCTTATTTCAGTCCCCTTTTCAGCCAGCCTCTCTCTCTTCTCTGTTCGTTTATTATATTATCTGAACTACACAGGTGCGGGTATATAAATACCCGACTAATGCCATTTATTCTATTCTGGGAATGTGTTGATAAACAATCCTCTTATTGCGGAACATTTCACTTTTTCCCTCCCTCCCCTTCACACACACACACACACACACACACACACACACACACACAGTGCACTCATTCATCTACCCACCAACAGCGCACACCCAGCATTTGAACATTGGAAGCAGTGGGTCGATAGACATGCCAATAGCACTCGGAAACCGTGGCACATACAAAGATGTTGGTTGATGTCGACTTCACGGCCACACACCGTACATCTCTCTTCTCTTTCCTATCTGGACTTACCCGTCTTTCCTACCCTTACACTTTGACCCCTTAGAGCAAACATCTCGACATTACACGGTTTTACGCTTAGGTCTTCATTTTGATGGTATACTAAACATTCCAGCATTGTTTTTACACGGGTTCACATTAAACATCTCAAATTAGTTTACGTGATTTTGTATTCACCATCACAACCACCTGTACATTTTTGACACTGAGGCATAATGGCGTCTGTAGCGACACCTATATGCCTTGAACATCAGTGCTGTGATTGATGCTTATTAGGGACCGCAACTCTTGATCTCATTGTTGACATGAAGGTTTTAATATTTGAAGTTTAATCATTCAGTCTGATGAAAAGATGATTTCCGCTTCAGTACGGATTGTTTAGCAACTATATACTCCAACTGACCTGTATTCGTGCGCAATGCTCGTTTAAGACTAAGTCCAAATTAGCTGACTTCTGTTTATGAAATGTAAGGACACTGATTAAGATTGTGTCCGTGTTGGACTGGCAGACATTTAACTGTAAAGATATAAGTGGACAGAGAGATTAAGACAGCAGTATTCGAATGAACAGACACATGACTGTAAAGATATAAATGGGCAGGGTGATTAAGTCACTAGTGTCCGGATGAACAGACACATGACTGTAAAGATATAAATGGGCAGGATGATTAAGTCACTAGTGTCCGGATGAACAGACACATGACTGTAAAGATATAAATGGGCAAAGGTGATTAAGTCACTAGTGTCCGGATGAACAGACACATGACTGTAAAGATATAAATGGGCAGGGTGATTAAGTCACTAGTGTCCGGATGAACAGACACATGACTGTAAAGATATAAATGGGCAGGGTGATTAAGTCACTAGTTCCGGATGAACAGACACATGACTGTAAAGATATAAATGGGCAGGGTGATTAAGTCACTAGTTCCGGATGAACAGACACATGATTGTAAAGATATAAATGGGCAGGGTGATTAAGTCACTAGTGTCCGAACGGACAAAACCCATTCTTGCAGGACTGGGAAGGGAGTTGAAAACGTCAGCCCCGTACCGTTGTGGCAGACAACCAGGCGTTGCAACCAGCTCTAGGTGACATGAGATCGAAGTCGCAGTATCGATCCACTTCACCAGGCTCTGCTCGTGCACGTACACAGTCACGTGCTGATGCAATCTGCAACCGCCACGTCTTGCCGTAGTAGATCCTATACAGCAGACTAAACGTCGCGCGCCGAACAAAAACAAAACGACTTGGGTGTGAGTGGTATGTGTGTGTGTTTGTGCGCGTGTGTGAGTGTCATTCATGAAAGGGACTCGGTGCCAATTTCAGTTAAGTGTGTCCAGTGTGCGTGTTTGTGAGTTTATATCTGCGTTTTCTCTCTGTGTGCATGTCTGTGAAATTCAATGCGTGTGTCTCTGTGTGTTTCTATGTTCACACGTATCTCTCTCTCTGTGTCTCTATGTTCACACGTGTGTTTCTGTGTGTCTCTATGTTCACATGTGTGTTTCTGTGTGTCTCTATGTTCACGCATGTGTCTCTGTGTATGTCTATAGTGTGTCTCTCAGTCGAGGAGTTCAGACTGACCCAGACTAGTGTAATTAGTTGTATACGACTAAGAGATCTATCTATCTATCTATCTATCTATCTATCTATCTATCTATCTATCTATCTATCTATCTATCTATCTGTCTGTCTGTCTGTCTATCTATCTATTTATCTATCTATCTATCTGTCTGTCTGTCTATCTATCTGTCTGTCTATCTATCTATCCATCCATCCATCCATCTATCTGTCTGTCTGTCTGTCTGTCTGTCTATATCTATATCTATCTATCTATCTATCTATCTATCAGTCTGTCTGTCTGTCTGTCTATCTATGCAAACTACTCTGTAAATCATAATATCTAAATGCGACATTAATAAACGCAGGACCACTCATTGAACGCCTTGCAAATTTGTTATTTTATTCTTTATTAGTGATAAATAAATAAACAAAACTCCATTGTCAATGAAAACATTACATAATTACTGTGTATGGTGGACTCCAGACTCTCGAATCTCATCGAATCCAGGACCGAATTAATGGCAGCCGTTACCAGCCTGTCTTGGAATGCCCAGAGAGTTATTGTTGTTTTCGCTGTCACTTTTCTGCGTCTCTCTTTCGTCTCCCAGGCACCGCTCGCTCACTCTTTCTTCTGTCGCTCTCTTTCCCCTGATTTTTTCAATCTGTCATTTATTAAACACGTTGTGTAGAGAGAATTGCAATGATAATGGCTGGAGTAACTCGATTTGTTTTCTGTTACAATGTATTATACCTTAATTTAGGTGGAAACAGTCGTTTGTACTTGAGGCTAGAGGTAGGTCTCATTACTCGATACAAAAGGGAGGAGGATGGACTGTGGGCGTGTACTCTTATTGTCGAGCGAGTCCTTTATCAATCCTTGGTGGTCTTATCCGCAGTTGGACTTTAAAATTTCAAGACTTCCTTTCAGGTGTTTCGACTGAAACAGGTGTTGTCGGGGGGTGGGTGGGGGTGTCCTGGTTTTGTTCCCAAAGATCTTATCTGAAACGTTTGGCCTTCGCCTGTTGCACCACTGTTAGTAGCAAGGGACTAGTAGGGATGGGGGGTTGGCGGAAGGGCGAAGATAATTATAAATAAAATTGACTTTTGCCAGGATTGGCTGAAGGGCAAAGATAATTATAAATAAAATTGACTTCTGCCAGAATGGGGGTCGTGGAACAGGCAACGTTGGACGGCGAGTTGTCCGAAGACAGGAGTTACATAGATCAATTAGTAGAGACTAATTAAGACGTGTCTAGAACATTCTAGCAGATTTTGAAAACGAATAATTTCGAATGGTGCGGTAAAAGCTGAAAGTCATTAAGTGATGGGGAAGCTAGGTCAGCATACCCGTGCAAATAAGCTATCATAAAGTGTTAGTTGTTTTACTGAGTGCCAACGTCAAACGGCTTTTGTTAGTTGTTTTACTGAGTGCCAAGGTCAAAAGGTTTTTGTTAGTTGTTTTACTGAGTGCCAAGGTCAAAAGGCTTTTGTTAGTTGTTTTACTGAGTGCCAAGGTCAAAAGGTTTTTGTTAGTTGTTTTACTGAGTGCCAAGGTCAAAAGGTTTTTGTTAGTTGTTTTACTGAGTGCCAAGGTCAAAAGGCTTTTGTTAGTTGTTTTACTGAGTGCCAAGGTCAAAAGGTTTTTGTTAGTTGTTTTACTGAGTGCCAAGGTCAAACAGCTTTTGTTAGTTGTTTTATTGAGTGCCAAGGTCAAAAGGCTTTTGTTAGTTGTTTTATTGAGTGCCAAGGTCAAACGGCTTTTGTTAGTTGTTTTATTAGTGCCAAGGTCAAACGGCTTTTGTTAGTTGTTTTATTAGTGCCAAGGTCAAACGGCTTTTGTTAGTTGTTTTATTAGAGCCAAGGTCAGACGGTTTTTGTTTGTTGTTTTATTAGTGCCAAGGTCAAACGGCTTTTGTTAGTTGTTTTATAACACTTGTTATGTGACGGTTATTTCTGCTATTGAAATCGTAAGCAAAGGACGAAATTAATGTGTCTAATCACGTGACTCAGAAGGGCTGACGACGAAAGGTCGTGAAGAATTTCTACAGGTGATTGCTTGTTTTTCTTTGAAACACCTGTTACGTTCTCGTTTGTAAATGACAACATTTTTCATTTCATTAACTGTAGTTAATTTTCCTGGTCCAGACTGGTCTATTACCTTTGTGTTTAATCGGTTCCAGTGATTAAGAGTGAATTCTTATGACGAAGCAATGCATTCAAAGTATTTCGGCCATCTTCCTTTATTCATCCTCCAAGAACTTAACGGCCGAGAGCGTGATGCATAATAGATCTAGTGGAAAAAATCATTCAAACGGAATTTCATTGCAAGGGAAAATAACTCTGTTTTTAAATACCCATTTATGAACTCATGCAAGGGTCATAAATTAGTGTCTATGATCTAACGGCATGCCCGTGGCAAGATTTCTGCCCAATGCATTTCCACCAGACATCTTTGGATGTGTTACAATGATCCTATTTTATTACTTAAAGGAGAATGAAAGGGACGTAACTGTTGGAGGTGCTATTTTATGCAAGGAGGGTGGTAGCTGATGGAGACTGCTCTGACAGTGGGGCATTGGTTGGGTGGGTGGGATTTTTCTCCAATGATTTTACAGGAAATAATAGCCCTTGTATTCTAGTTTCTCTCTTGGTTTCTGAAACCTAATGCGAAAGTAATTCTAGTTTGCTCGCCTCGTCAGCCCTGAGCAATAGTGAGCTATATAGTGAGAGTACACTGAATAATATTTCATTTCTTCTGTTTTCTGTGCGCGTTTACATATGGTTTTATGCTTACCGTATTGTATGTTTTCATCCTAAAACAATTAACTGATATCTTTTTGATCAGGAGGGATGTCCGAATCTGAGGGTTGCAGAGCACAGGGAATTTCTCGCCGAGTTTCCGACTCTAACAGTACCTTCCCCCCCGAGTTGCTGCTGTCTTAGGTAAAAAAAATAATAAAATTTTGGAGACTTATTTCCAGTCAGATGGTATGGGTCCACTACAGGCAGACACTGCCTAAGATAATTTTCCATCAACAATACCATGGGTGCATAAACGTTTTAGGCCAGAGGGCCAAATTTCCAATTGATAGTGCGTTGAGAGCCGCCACATAGATGGCTCAGTACTAAAAAAACCAACACAAATAATGAAATAATATGCTTTACATTCGTAATAATGATAACATCCAAAAGTCCTTCAGGGGCTGCATAGAGCCCTGTCTCCGCGGGCCGCGGTTTGTGCACCCCTTCTAAGTGTCTGCATACCCCCACCTACACACACACACACACACACACACACACACACACACACACACACACACACACACACACACACACACAGAGGGCTAACAGGGCAAACTGCAATCCTGGAGTAGGAGTTTGGGCATTCCTCATCCAGTCATGCATGACTAAACAGGCAGCGGGCTGCCTTCCTGGGTAGTAAGTTGTTCCAACACCAGGGATCAATTAGGAGTGCCACTTCCCAGCAGAGAGCATAAATACTGACTAAGTCACTAAGTCTGTTCTCTTTCAGATACTGATCTTTTATTATTGCATTTTTTTATATTAATGTTAACCATTTATTCATTGTCATAACTTAAACCTTTGTATGCCATACTGAATGAAAGTACTACACTCTATCAGTCTGTCTTATGTAATAGTTGTTATGTAATATTGTGATTTGCTTTGATAATTGTAACGGCACTACCACACCATTATAGCATAGAGCCACTCACTGTAACTGTTTTAACAACCTTGAAACTTAAGGGTTGCCATTAATGTTGAAAACGACGAGTTCGAAAGGCCATGTGAGCATTTGTTAACAACATTAATTGAGACTTAGACTGCACATAGGCGTACCCAAAGTTATGTATTTATAAAGTCACAACCACAGACTGCACATAGGCGTACCCAAAGTTATGTATTTATAAAGTCACAACCATACAGCTTCAATCAAGGTGTAGACAAACTCCACCAAAGTACTTTTAGAGGAACACTGAATGAGGAGTGTTCTCTTATAATCTTATTTATAGTTTGCTCATGTGAACAAACCAAATATCTACTATAGTGCCAGTGGACTCAAAATGAGCATTGTCTTATGTCACCACATTGTTGTGATTATGAACTAGAAATATTTATATATAATCTATAATAGCAACTGTTGAACTATTTGCTTTGTGTAACCATGCTGTCTTATGTTATTTCTTGTTGAATACAATTATTGTTGATACATAAATCTCTCATGTTAGCATGACTCACTTACATGTTGTAGACTGTCACATGTATTTACTTACTACCCTGGCTGTATGTATCAGGGGACTTGACTATCTTATAGAACTATCACTCTTCTACATTATCTATCATTCATCTTCCTAACACCTGTAGCCAGCCAGAAGATTGTTTTGGGGGCTGACCTAAGGTTATGGGAGGCCAGGGGTGGTGGAGAAGTAACATCTTGCCCATCCACCAGCAAAATGTCACAATGAGGGGACGGGCAAGGTGTTAATTCTTCACCACTCTGGGCTTCCCGTAACCTAAGGCTAGCCCCCCCCCCCCCCAACGCACCTTCTGTCTGGTCAGAGAAGGAAGATAGACAGGATAGAACAGACGAATGATAGTCTAGAATAAAGCTCCTAACCCTAGCCCCTGATATGTTGTTACATTCCAGTATTTATTTAGAGACCCTGTCTCAGCATGAAGATTTAAAGATTATTAATTTACAACATTCAACTATGCTGACGACAGACCAGATTCACCCTTCAGTCTCCTAAATTAACTCCCTTGGTTTAGATATTAAATTTAGCGACAGGCAAACCTGTGTAATAATGGACGAACTAGGTACGTTATCCAATCACAACTAATTATGCATTCAGAACATTCATCTTTTGACTCAGCCCCCAACCCAGTTCTTATTTGATCTTCTTTGCAATAATTAGCCAACTTCTGTAATTAGATAACAAATAAAAATTTAATAAATTTAACAATTAACAAATGTCCATTTATCAAAATTCAAATACGAAGGTCATAGGACGACCTATTTGTCTTTAGAGTGTGTACGGAATTGTAACACAGTTCTGATTTAAGATCACCAGCTGTCCACTGTCCACTTAACCTATTTTATCTTCTCACCCAGTATGGCAGTTCACATCCCAACAGTACATCATTGGATGACTGGCAAGTCGCATAACACGTCGTTTGAACAGCGTTCATTCGGCTCATCAACTTAGTAGTCATAAGAGACCCGGTGTTCAGTAAGTCGCTGAGTTTTTGTCTCTCACACGGCAAGTCAAGTACAGCACATGTTGAACACACTCAGGATTCAAACGTGGAATCCAAACATGATATTCCATACATGAAATTTTAAACGTGAAAACATGAAACCTGAAACCCGCTCGGAAATGATAATTGTTCATTTCCATGAGTGACAATTCTATTTATTCGCCGACCGGTATACGTGGCATAGACAATAGATTAGCCTATTTAGAAATCGACCTTTTTATATGAGAAATTAAAGATATAATTTAAATCACACACATGCGTGTTACAATTATAATAAAACATATTACATGCAAGTGGATTAAATAACTACATACGAAAATACTTCAATGCACACATCATTTCACAATTGTCAATTTAGTTAGCTTTTAAAGAAGATAAATTAACGTTCCACACTGTCTTTACACAATTCAGCAATTAGTTAAAGTTACAAATACATATTAATCTGGTCACTCTATTCTCTGGCCACACATCGGGAAAATTAGTAATAATACAATTCACAATAGATATGCAAAATCACACAGCAATGTTCTTAATAAAATACAGTTTATAACACTAGGAAATCAATGTTATTACCTTGTCTGAATGTAAACGGGTTTTCTCGATTCACGGAATATGGCGGCTTGTCTGGAATATGTCTTAGGTGCAGTTCCTTCATGAATGACGGCTAAAACCGGGTTCACAGTATATAAACGTATCTATGGATTATGGCGGGAAATCTATCAGTCAAGCATCAGGTTTGGTCAACAACCAATTACCTTCTATTGTCCATACATATTATATAATAGGTGTGGACCCTCTTTTGATTGCGTGTAAGCCGTCTGTAACGTGACGTATCAGGAGCGTGATGATTGCGTCACCGTTCGCGATGCCTGTACCAAAAATATCAGCTATCAAAAGGGAAGGAACTTCAAGGAGCTCAGCATAACAACACCAAATAATTATTAGATAGGAGGTCAAGTATAATTTGCCCTTGACTTCGTTACATATGTACAGCCAGGAATATTAAATATAGATGAGAGACTACAACATCTAATATGCACATAAGCCACAGCAACATCTAAGTACCAACAATAAAATATATATTTGAAAAGAGAAATAAAAATAGAACTGGTGGTTACAATAGCATGATGGAAAATTAGGGTACTTAGAGTCCACAGTCTCGATTATTTGAGTCTGGTTAAGAGTTATTGTGCTCTGAGGCATAAGACTGCTATTGTAGTTACTGAAGCTACCTAAAATTACATTCTTTTGCGTTTGTGGCGATATGGTCTAGTTTTTAATTTTATCTGTTGTTAAATGGTCTAGTTTTTATTCTTATCTGTCGTTAGACGGTCTAGTATTTTATTTTTATCTGTCGTTAAATGGTCTAGTTTTTATTTTTTCTGTTGTTAAATGGTCTAGATTTTATGTTTATCATTCAATGGTCTGACTAGTTATAGCCTATATGTCGCAAAATGTTCTAGTTTTTATTTTTATCATTCAATGGTCAATCTAGTTATATCTGTCGAGAAATGGTCTAATTTTTTATTATTATCATTCAATGATCTAACCAGTTATATTTCTCGCGAAATGGTCTTGTTTTCATTTTTATCATTCAATGGTCTAACTATTATATCTGTCGCAAAATGATCTAATTTTTATTTTTATCATTCAATGGTCTAACTAGTTATATTTGTCGTTAAATGGTATAGTTTTTATTTTTATCATTCAAAGGTCTAAGTAGTTATACCATTAAATGGTATAGTTTTTATTGATCTAACTGATTGTATCTATCGTTAAATAGTTAACTGCTTTTAATTATATCGTTCAATATATAGTTAGACCATTTAACGGCATAAACAGCTAGATCATTTAACGAGCTTTTGAAAACTAGACCATTTAACGATATTTAATAAAATAACTAAATCACTTAACGACAGAACATAAACATTATACAGTTAAAGCTGGGGCCCTTTAGGACACTACACCAACTAGGCACTTGAGTTTTGTAATTAAGTACTCCAACTACCTGTGTTCTGTCATAAACGTTCTAGGCGCTTGAGTTTTGTCGTTAAGTATTCCAACCTGTGTTTTGGCATCACGATTGTAATCGCACTATGTATTCTGTCAAATATTCAAGTTATTTATATTTTGTTATCTAAAGAAATGTAGCTGTCGTCACATACTATAACCGTAGTCTGACTTTTGAGTGCTCTTGGTATTTGTGTAACATCGTCAAGTGGTCACCCCATAAATTGTTGTACTACAGCACAATGCATCTTATGAGCAGCAATTCGCCAGTTGGTGCGTCAAGACAGTAAACTGTACAACGATGTGTCATACGATGCAACAAGTTGTCACACGACGCAACAAAACAAAAAACAAAAAATGCTATACAACAATGCATTAAAGTTTGAAGCAATGCAAATATTTATATAACAATAGTCACAACTAAAATATATCATAACCACAGATAAAATACATAATTGCAACAGCTAAAGAACAAAACAATTTATATGCTAAACTATACAATAACTTATATGACGTCATAATCCTATTAATATGGGTTTGTTTTTCTTTTTAGCTGCAGTCTTGACACTCAAATTCTTTGATGAGGGGCTAATTGCTTAATTCAGAACTACTAATTCGCAAACCGTGTCTAGTTTAAGAGTTAATTTTTTTTAAAAAATCCTTCACACACACACACACACGCTCACATTGCAATTTATTCTTACTCAAGAGTATTGAGAGAAAAGCCGTCACTCACAAGGAGCGATATACCAATGGCGTCAGGGACTAATTAAGCGTTCTACCTCATTGTACGGGTTTTTTTCTGTTGGTACACTACACTGAAATTTGTCAAGGTCAAAACTGTCCGATTCGCTGTGACCTTTTTCCTGTGGCTAAGATCGAGCACATTGTACCTTTGTCAACAATCACAGTCCCCCACACCCACACCCCACTTCGGTATTGACGTCATTGCATGTGTGCTGTAACCTAGGAATGGTTTCAGGTTGTCCGAAGACTACGGGGTAGCGTTACAGCAATAAAATAATGCAGAGGACTTTGGCGAGTGTGTTTGTCTGTGTATATGTTTGTTTGGTGCATGCGTGTATGTGTGTGTGAGTGAATTTGTTTGAGCGTGTGCTTATGCGTTTGTCTTTGCGATTATAGGGATTTGTTTAGGGCACGAGTGATGATACTGCTGTGTGCTGACGACATGCATGTGTGTGTGTGTGTGTGTGTGTGTGTGTGTGTGTGTGTGTGTGTGTGTGTGAATGTGTGAGTGTGTGTGTGTATATAAACATAGCGTCGTATGTTGAAGAAAGTGTATGAATGTGTATCACGTCAATATAGGCCGTTTCAAATACACACACACACACACACACACAGATCGCTGTTCAAGAACATATTACATATCTGCAGCCTAATAGGGGGCAAGACGACATGAATACAAACACCGCAGATTATGGCAAACCTTATTAACATTTAAACTCATCTCTTTTCACATCTAAAAGTTAATTTTAAAGAAATCATTTCTAGGCTGATGATTTGTGCATTTGGGAACATAGTTTTAAAATATTGCTCCCTGCATGCACACATACTCTCTCACTCACTGTATCCTTTAGTGCGGACCCTCAGCGTGAATCCTTAGTGCGGACCCTCAACGTGAATCCTTAGTGCGGATCCTCAGCATGGACCCTTAGTGCGGACCCTCAGCGTGGACCCTTAGTGCGGACCCTCAGCGTGGACCCTTAGCGTAACTATCATATCGATTGATATAGCTGCTCCCCCCCCCCCTCCCGATTTTTGCTTAAACATATAACTTCTCATAGTACTTCGTTTCTGTGCAAATTAGTGAATAGTTTTCATTCTCGTCCTTTCTGTACTTGAGTATTACCCATGCTGTAGGTGATTGCGACCTTTGGCTAAGGGGCGACAATTTATTGCCCCA
Organism: Sinotaia quadrata; assembly: GCA_028829895.1. Taxonomy (NCBI): domain Eukaryota; kingdom Metazoa; phylum Mollusca; class Gastropoda; order Architaenioglossa; family Viviparidae; genus Sinotaia; species Sinotaia quadrata. The sequence continues at coordinate 80,905,095 of CM054179.1, read as the reverse complement.
AGTCAGTTCTCATTCCCTTATATGCATGCCTTGTTAGTCGACAAGGTTACGGCAAAGTACAACCCACTTTTTGAAATACTAGACGATGTTTTTCGGCGTGTATATACATTAATATGTGTGAGTGTGTGCACCGCAGTATCTTAGAGGGCATGATGATTTGCAAAACATACACACACTTACACAGCAATACCACTTATTAAATACTTAAATATACCCCCCTCCCTCCACACTTCACCTCCTCTTGCACATTCTTTCCAAAGCCACTCCAATTTGAACTCGTCACGAAGTCATATACCCATGTCGTCGAAGCCAAAGTAAATACAAAAATCACTTTATATATTTTGAAAGTGACGCCTTCTGCCCGTACACTGATAACAAATCTGTGTGTACAAGGCCAAAAAGTAGGGTGAATGAGATTGGTTGTCAGGAACTGGAATAGCCGACACTTGTGAAAATGACAGAACACAACGGCTGTGGCTTTCGCTCTAAAGTGTGTCATCATCGCCATCGAGAAAACCTGATACATCACATGACCTTGCTGTTACAAACGTTGTAATCAAACAATGTCCTTCTCTCTACCAGCAAGGTAAAAACAATCAATTGTACGTACGTTATGTGTCCTCACAACTAGCAAGGTAAAAGCAATCAATTGTACATACGTTGTGTCCTCACAACCAACAAGGTAAAAACAATCAATTGTACATATATTTGTGCAAACTGTGTCCTTCTCTCAACAAGCTAGGTAAAAACAATCAATTGTACCTACGTTATGTGTCCTCCCAACCAGCAAGGTAAAAAACAATCAATTATACGTACATTATAATTAAACTATATCCTTCTCTCAACAATCTAGGTAAAAACAATCAATTGTTCATACGTTGTAATCAAACTGTGTCCTCTCAACAAGCAAGGTGAAAACAATCAATTGTACATACGTAATAATCAAATGTCCTCTCAACAAGCAAGGTGAAAAAAATCAATTGTACATACGTAATAATCAAACTGTGTCCTCTCAACGAACATTATAAAATCTGTCAAATATACATACACATACACATGCACGCGCGCGCGCGCACACACACACACACACACACACACACACAGACATTTTATCATTCATTTTTTTAAAATTACGGTTGTTCTCTTTATTATTTAATGTGCAGTAGTTTAGTTATCACAAGCCCTCCCCCTCCCCCTCCCCTTACTTCTGCTCTACGATCCACCCAGCCACACACACTTTAAAGTGGTGGAGTTCGGGTGGTGGGAGGGACAACAGGGAAAAAACACGACCACTGAATTTCATCTCGAGGCATGCAAGGTCGCAGCCCTGAAGACTGTTGACAAAGTGTAGGTATGTGACCTCAACCCTTTTTTTTGTCAAGAATATTACAGTTTACAGTCCTCTTCTGGACACAGGGGTCAACCGGCCAATCCAATTCCAACCATTTTCCGTCAGCATTATAAGAGAATAAGGCGTTAGGAACGAAACCGATCAGTGTATACATTGTGGTCGAGCCCAGACAAGCCATATTTTTCTGGCGAGTTTCTGTCGTTTATTGACATTTTTCTTGTCTTCTTTTTTGTTTTGTCTTTCTTTTCTTTTCTTGTCACGTGTTTCTTGTAATTTTTCTTTAAATTTTTTGTCTTATCTCGTTTCTTCTTCTTTTGTTTTTGTTTTGTCTTGTCGTGTCTTTCTTATCTTTTTATGCCTTTTTGTTTTTCCTTGTCGTTTTTTTGTATTTTTTAATATCTTTCTAGTCTTTTCTTTTCATGTCTTTCTAGTCTTTTCTTTTCATTTCTTACCCTTCTTTTCTTTTTTCTTTTTTTTGTTCATATACTTTTCTTCTTCCTTGTTCTTTTCTTTTCTTTCTCTTTCTCTCTCGTTAAACCCTCTCCTGTCTTTTCCTACTTCCATTCTTGTATATTCTTTTTTTTTTTACCCCATTCTCTCTTGTTTGGTTTTGGCCAGCCTGCTATTACCTTTCTATTTTTTTAATTGTCTTGTTCATATTGTGTTTTGTTTTATTTTCATTTTAGCTTTTATTTTATTTTCTTGTCTTGTCCATTTGTCTATATTTTTCTTAATTGTCTTGTTTATTTATTTATTTTTTTGTATAGTTTTTAATTTAGCTTTTATTTTCTTGTCAAGTGCTATTTTATTCTTGTGTTTCTTTCTTAATTGTCTTGTTTTTATTAACTTTTGTTTTTTTCTTTTGTTTATATATTTTCTTTTGTTATCTTGTTCTGTCATTTATTGTTTTTTCTCTCACTTAATTTCAGTTTCTTAACAAGCAATTTTGAAAGAGGGACAACCAAACAAACAGATTGTCTTGTCCGTCTTGTGGCCATAATGAACAAAACTATTTATATACAGAATTATGAGTTAAGAACTAAAATTACTTATTAAGTATTGTTTACAGACACAGACTTGTATGCTAATGGAATGAAGATTGTTTAGTTAGTAGCTGTCAACAACAGACATGATTGAATTATACCAATTGTCACTGAATAGCTAGGTTTGAGCGTCGTTTATAGATTAGAGTTAAAAGTATACAGTGTACAGTGTACCACCAAACATTAGAGAAAGAATTATAGATTACAGTGTACCACCAAAGATTAGACAAAGAATTATACGTATACAATTTACCATCAAATATTAGACAAAGATTTTATAACTAGAGGCTATAAATTTAGCTCTGAAGATTAGATATATTGCTTTACAGGCAATACGTCTAGCATTGAAGATTGAGTTATATTATTATAGAAGATTAGACACAGAGAGTTGTATTATTACAGGCTATAACTTAAGGAATGAAGTGTTTTTAGTATCGTTTACAGCGATAGGATTACAAGTATATGCTAACTATTTAAAGATTAAGACTATACGTTTTGCAAACCTAGACTTATACAGGTCATCACTTTCAATATTAATAACGTTTTACAAACCTAGACTTATATGTAGACCTATACAGGTCATCACTTTCAATATTAATAACGTTTTACAAACATAGACTTATATGTAGACCTGTACAGGTCATCATTTTCAATACTAATGACGGTTACCTCCCCACCCGGATCTCGTAATTCTCTCACCCACCCATCCACCCCATTTAATTTTGACTTAATATATAAATAATATAAATGTATGATTTGCTGATATTTTTTCTAATACATTTCTGTATTTTCCTTCACAACATATATATATATATATATAAATGCACACGTATACATACACACACACACATATACGTACACATATACATACAAACATATAAACACATACACACGCATACACATATACATAAACACATATATATACACAGTAACTACAGGGCTTTGAGCTATGTTACACCAAAAATAATTTTTATAAAGTGCATGTGAGCACCATAAATGGCAGAATATGGAATAAAGATTCGCCATACAACTGCGTGTACACCACACACACACACACACACACACACACACACACACACACACACACACACACACACACACACACACACACACACACACATACAAACAAAGGAAAACGTTTGTGATACAAACAGTACAGGTAGAACAAGGAAGACGATTAAGCACATGACTTATACTTCATCAAGGACACACTGGCACCCTGCCCGTGTATAAGAAGTAGCACCCATAGAACGTTGCACCTTAAAAGAATGGCTTATTGCCAAACAATCTGATGACCTTCAACGGGTGTATCTGTTTAGAAGGTGGCACATAAAACGACCAATCACATTCCGGACCAGGTGACACACCTCCGTCATATGCCTAATTACGTCACTAAAGTTTAATCGTACACCTCTGCAACTCAAGACGCCCGATATATTTCATCTCGGGTTCCCGGAGATATGGCGATCTGATAGGGTGTTGACGAACTGCAATTTTTATTCATTTCTGCCATGCTGGATCAGACAGATCAAGCGCTGGATCTGAGCCAGGGTTTAAAGTGACTGGCACACATAGGCTACCCGTAACGACGTCATGATTAAAGAAAACCTGGAAGGGAAATATTTACGAATTCATTTCTCCATGGACGTTTGAGAACCGTCGACGACATCAAACGTTTTGTTTCTCCAGCCACGCAGGGCGTTCGTAAATGTGCTCCATAACGTACACATAGAAAAGCACAGCTTGCAAATTCCTGAGATGTTTCTGATGCATAACTTCACCCCCCCCCCACTCCTCCACACACACTTATAGATCGTCTTCTTCAACTCACGGACTCACAAAATCGTCATAAAATTAGCAAGCACATACACACAAGCACATTCATACACACATAAGTACAGATACACACAAGCACACCTACACACACAAGCTCATATACATACACAAAAAGACACACGCAAGCGCATGTACAAGCTCACACACAAACACATACACACACACACACACACACACAAAGGAATGAGCGGCTGCAAATCTATAAAAAAAAAATAGTTATCAATATCATTACTTCATGACACAATGCTCAAACAACAACAACATCGATAAATTCCACTCCTACGTAGAGAGACAGCTGTCTCGAAGTGAAGCAACGTTCAATATTAGACTTTTAAGGCATTCAAATGTAGGCGTTTAAAGAACGTTCAATATTAGACTTTTAAGGCATTCAAATGTAGGCGTTTAAAGAACGTTCAATATTAGACTTTTAAGGCATTCAAATGTAGGCGTTTAAAGAACGTTCAATATTAGACTTTTAAGGCATTCAAATGTAGGCGTTTAAAGAACGTTCAATATTAGACTTTTAAGGCATTCAAATGTAGGCGTTTAAAGAACGTTCAATATTAGACTTTTAAGGCATTCAAATGTAGGCGTTTAAAGAACGTTCAATATTAGACTTTTAAGGCATTCAAATGTAGGCGTTTAAAGAACGTTCAATATTAGACTTTTAAGGCATTCAAATGTAGGCGTTTAAAGAACGTTCAATATTAGACTTTTAAGGCATTCAAATGTAGGCGTTTAAAGAACGTTCAATATTAGACTTTTAAGGCATTCAAATGTAGGCGTTTAAAGAACGTTCAATATTAGACTTTTAAGGCATTCAAATGTAGGCGTTTAAAGAACGTTCAATATTAGACTTTTAAGGCATTCAAATGTAGGCGTTTAAAGAACGTTCAATATTAGACTTTTAAGGCATTCAAATGTAGGCGTTTAAAGAACGTTCAATATTAGACTTTTAAGGCATTCAAATGTAGGCGTTTAAAGAACGTTCAATATTAGACTTTTAAGGCATTCAAATGTAGGCGTTTAAAGAACGTTCAATATTAGACTTTTAAGGCATTCAAATGTAGGCGTTTAAAGAACGTTCAATATTAGACTTTTAAGGCATTCAAATGTAGGCGTTTAAAGAACGTTCAATATTAGACTTTTAAGGCATTCAAATGTAGGCGTTTAAAGAACGTTCAATATTAGACTTTTAAGGCATTCAAATGTAGGCGTTTAAAGAACGTTCAATATTAGACTTTTAAGGCATTCAAATGTAGGCGTTTAAAGAACGTTCAATATTAGACTTTTAAGGCATTCAAATGTAGGCGTTTAAAGAACGTTCAATATTAGACTTTTAAGGCATTCAAATGTAGGCGTTTAAAGAACGTTCAATATTAGACTTTTAAGGCATTCAAATGTAGGCGTTTAAAGAACGTTCAATATTAGACTTTTAAGGCATTCAAATGTAGGCGTTTAAAGAACGTTCAATATTAGACTTTTAAGGCATTCAAATGTAGGCGTTTAAAGAACGTTCAATATTAGACTTTTAAGGCATTCAAATGTAGGCGTTTAAAGAACGTTCAATATTAGACTTTTAAGGCATTCAAATGTAGGCGTTTAAAGAACGTTCAATATTAGACTTTTAAGGCATTCAAATGTAGGCGTTTAAAGAACGTTCAATATTAGACTTTTAAGGCATTCAAATGTAGGCGTTTAAAGAACGTTCAATATTAGACTTTTAAGGCATTCAAATGTAGGCGTTTAAAGAACGTTCAATATTAGACTTTTAAGGCATTCAAATGTAGGCGTTTAAAGAACGTTCAATATTAGACTTTTAAGGCATTCAAATGTAGGCGTTTAAAGAACGTTCAATATTAGACTTTTAAGGCATTCAAATGTAGGCGTTTAAAGAACGTTCAATATTAGACTTTTAAGGCATTCAAATGTAGGCGTTTAAAGAACATTCAAATTAAAGACCACGTTATTATTAGACCTGGTTTAGGGCACTGGCCTGTGATCGAAGAGGAAAGGTAGACAACCTCGAGACTTAAACTAATGAACTAAAATTTAAATTAAAATACAGCGAAACGAAACAACGGTAATGGGAATAAGAGGTAAACAGATATAAAGAATATAAAGAAAAGAAATTGCTTACTATGCAATGGCTAGGTTTGGGAAAACACTATACACATACGTCTGCCTTTTTCAAAGGTTTAACTCCACTCCCACACCCCCACCCTTCCTTCTTCTCCCTTCTCGCTCGTGTGCTTATTTAGTGAACTAAGTAAGGATACTGTGTTCTTTTATATTCGCGAGAGAAAGAAGGAGAGAAACAAGCAAACAGTAAACTTCGCACAAGATTTCTTTCTTTCTTATTAAAGAAGATACTTGATGATGAAAAAAATAGCACAGTGTGAGAGAGAGAGAGAGAGAGAGAGAGAGAGAGAGAGAGAGAGAGAGAGAGAGGCACATACAAGAGAGATAATAGGAAAACCATGGGCACAAATAGATAGTTGAATGAGAGACATAAAAAGAAAAAGAGATACAGGAAAAGAGAGAGTGAGAGAAAGAAAAGGAGAAGGTGAGAGAGGGGAGCATACACAAAAGATAGTCAAGAAAGAGAAAGACAAACAGAAAGTGAGAGACGGGCACACACACACACACACACACACACACACACACACACACCCTACATAAGCCTATGAGTAAATGTACAAAATTACAACGTGTCACATTTACTCTTCTCATCTCTTTGGTATTACACTTTTTTTATCACTTTGTTTATCTGCTCAGTCAACAATTTATTTTATATTTTTATCACTTCGTTTATCTGCTCAGTAAATAACTAATAATTATTTTTATATTTTTAAATTTCATTTCTGTTAATATTTTCAGGGATTGCAAGATCTTTAAGAAAACCAAAATATAAAAAACATTTTACATCATAAATACATTGATTTTTGTTTCATTTACCTTTAATCAAGGCAATCAAGGAAGAACTGTTCAGTTTACACGGAATTGATCAGTAACAATAATCATAATCTGTATTATTCACATAACTGAAACATTTTCAAATTATACAAACATTAAATTTTCATTTGTTGAAATTGTTTAATGTTGAGGGTTCAACTAAAATATTTCATCAGCTATATGTTTATCTATGTACATATTTAAAATATTATTTTTTAAATGCAATTACTAGAAAATTCCACTGCATGCTCACAAAAAATTAATTAGAGAGATGTTTGATTTAATTAATGAAAAGTTGTGAATTAGAATGTTTCCTTTATATTTCCAGTACAAAGATTGTCCACTCCTGTTACCAAATGTCCAATATATCAAAATCACATTAAAATGCTTGTACACGAGAGTAGGGCCCAACTAAAAATCTAAACATTTATCTTTGTTATGTATTTTAAAAATTATCATTAGCAAATAATAAGCAAGTTGATTAAAAAAAAGCACACTAAAAAATACACAGGATCTGTTTCTAATTGAAACAGCAATAATTTTATACATGTTATTATTAGAAGTATTCTGACATACTTAATAATAAATAGTAATAATACTTACAGCATACAACTAAACTTGCCTGAAGTGCAAATTGAAATTGTTTCTAGTAGTTTATTAGTAATAAAAAATTATTCTGTAAATTGAAATTGTTTCTAGTAGGTTATTAGTGATAATAAAAATTTATTCTGTGAATTGAAATTGTTTCTAGTAGTTTGAATTTATTCTGTAAATTGAAATTGTTTCTAGTAGGTTATCAGTAATAAAAATTTATTCTGTAAATTGAAATTGTTTCTAGTAGGTTATTAATGATAATAAAAATTTATTCTGTAAATTGAAATTGTTTCTAGTAGGTTATTAGTGATAATAAAAATTTATTCTGTAAATTTGAAATTGTTTCTAGTAGTTTATTAGTGATAATAAAAATTTATTCTGTAAATTTGAAATTGTTTCTAGTAGTTTATTAGTGATAATAAAAACTAATTTAGAATATCCATCGTATGGAAAATGCACTATCATTTTGACTTACAGAACAAATTAAAATTATCTTCTTTTTAGAATGGAAAGTTTGATGAGGATTTCTTTTAACAGAGAAAGTCAGTAGTACTCAAAACACTCTAGCAGGACACGTTATTTCCATAATGATTTTTTTTTGCACCTTAAACAGGGAAATTTAATTACAAATATAAACTGTACAGATATTGGTTTTGCATATTAATTTTATTATTTCTATTGAACTTTAAAGCAAGACAAAAGTCAAATGAAGATTTGTTATCTTGCTAGATTATAACAAGAAACTTAAGCATAACTTGCATTTATTGATAACATACATGTATTAGAACTGAAACCAATCAGTTTTTAAAAAAATGATTGAAAGGAAAAAACGCTTCTGCGTATAATCCTCAATTTATATACAAATCTAATTACATTGCAATACTTTTTGTAACTTAAACTTGTGCATAATCCTTAATTTATATTGTAATTTATACTACCTTAAATGTGATTATTTATTTTAAAAAATATAATTTGAATGTATTAGTTCCTCTATTTTATATATTTTATTAAGTTGTAATTTTATTATTATCAATATTTTTAATATCTCTCTCCAAAAAATTTTCAACTATATCAAACTGACATTAGCAACCTGTCATAGGAATACAAATATGACCAAACTTAAATTCCGAACATATAGATGATATATAGGAAAAAGTAGATGATAGCAAAAGTTAGCAGTAATTCCTTAAGCTAAAATGCCTAGAGCTACAATCTAAGTAATAAATCCATTTCTTAAGCATTTCAAATATTATTTTTTTAATCAGAGAGCATAATCGTGATTGTTTCAGGACTAGATAAATCTATCGTCTGCTTCCATTGCAACTAACTTACAACCCGTGTTATCAATGTACCCGAATGTACCTTCTCAATCGCTTTTACTTTCTATTTCATCAGACTCGATTTGATAAAGAGCTAATCCTTTAAAAAAAATAATAAAAATTTGATATCTCCTCGTTATCGCTTATATTTTCGTTTTACACATGCTGCTCGTCAAGACTTTGTTGCCACTCATTTGACGTCGCAAGCTTATGCGTTTCCGAAGACGCCCGAAACGTTGCGTTCGGCAAAGTCCGTAAGGGAAACTAGATTTTAATTCACAAAGTGCAGTTATCGTTCATTCACAACAGAACGACTAGGCTTCATCAAAATAATATTTTTTTAAAAAAATTACGCAAAATGTTTGGAAGTTGTACTGTTCCTGAATTTTTTTTAAAATGCAGTTACGTTGAACATCGTCCTGTCAAGATATGCACAACTTATGATTACGTCATTCCAGAGAATGCGCAATCCAAGCATCACAAAATTTTATTTGTTTTCTTGCTCACTACTTTAAAAGAGTGTGAGAGAAAAAAATGGGTGGGTGTGTAACGAGAGAGATAGAAGAGAGAGAGAGAGAAGGAGAGAAGTAGAGAGAGAGAGGGAAAGTCAGAAACACAAATAGAGATTTAAAGGACGAGAGGGGGGGGGGGTAAGAGGTATACTGTCAGAAGAGTAAGAGAGAGAGAAAAAAAGATAACTATAAAGTAAGAGAGAGAGAGAGACAGAAAAAAGACAGTTAGAAAGTAAGAGTGAGACAGAGAGAGAAAAAAGATAGCTAGAAAGTGAGACAAAATAAGACAGCTAGAAAGTACGAGAGAAAAACACATGTAGAAAGTAAGAGAGAGAGAAACAAGGAAAAAAACAATTAGAAAGTAAGAGAGAGAGAAAGAAAAAAGACAGCTAGAATGTAAGAGAAAGGAAAAGACATGTAGACAGTAAGAGAGAGAGAGAGAAGACAATTAGAATGTAAGAGAGAGAGAAAAAAGACAGCTAGAATGTAAGAGAGAGAAAGAAAAAGACATGTTGAAAGTAAGAGAGAGAGAGAAACAAGGAAAAAAGACAATTAGAATGTAAGAGAGAGAAGAAAAAAAGACAGCTAGAATGTAAGAGAGAGACAGAGAAAGATTAATAAGTAGAAGCGACTACGTTGACAGTGAGGCAAGCCGGGAACAACAACAACATCTGTCATCTATGTTTTCGCCATCTGTGACCTGCGTCATAACCTTTGAGCGTGCGTCACTATGTATGGCACTAATAAAACACTACAAAGTACCGGTAAAACTGACTGACTGAGTGACCTACTTCATATCTACTTTCATGTTCTGAAGTGTGATTTGTTAGTAGTCAGCCAGCGAGAGAGGCAAGCCAATGACTTAACCAATCTCTCTCTCTCTCTCTCTCTCTCTCTCTCTCTCTCTCTCTCTCTCTCTCTCACACACACACACACACACACACAGAAAGAGAGAGAATAAAAGTACACATACGAACGTGAACGGGGACCGATCGTTAACCATTACTCGATCAAGGGCACACGGACTGTAAAATGGTGTCAATAATTGTAGGCGTGAGTGGAAGGATGTTACTGTCGAGAGTGCCACTGCTTGACGAGTAATAATAATTTGCGTCATACACAGAGAATTATGTTAGCAACGGGAGACGTGAGAAGATACTTTGTGGTCTATTAGAAATTAGCCACACCGCTGAAAGTAAAAAAAAACAACAACTCAGGAGTTCATTTGTTCCGCCAAAGACTTTGGATTCTGAAGCTTTTATAAGACCCAGGCTTTAAGTATGACCAAGGACTTTGGATTCTGAAGCTTATATATGACCCAGGCTTTAAGTATGACCAAATACTTTGGATTCTGAAGCTTATATATGACCAAAGACTTTGGATTTTGAAGCTTATATATGACCCGGCTTTAAGTATGACCAAAGACTTGATGAAACCTTAGACATCAGGCCTCTATGATCCACGCTTTAGTATGACCAGAGATCTGACGCAACCATAGCTAATATTTGACCTAAGCTTTATAATGACCAGAAACTTGATGTAACCTTAGCCAATATATGACCATTTCCTATGGCAAAAGCCTATAGTATAAATGATGAAGGCTTATATAAAAAGCCCAAATCTAAATTTGACCAAGACCTGACCAAGGCCTCTTTATAACCGAGACTTGTACATGAAAGGTCTTTATATGGCTAAGAGCTGTGTATGAAAGGTATGTATGTAACTAAAGCATGTGTGAAAATGGTCTTTCTCTACCTTTCCCTGTGTATATCTATATATCTGTTCATGACAAAAATCTAAAGCATATATGGCATAGGACCATATGACAAAAATATACTTGACAAAAGTCATTATGTCTAGTCACATGTGACCACATTTCCAAAACAATCACAACAGTTATCTCATGATGCTATTTGACATTTGAAAACATTTGATACTTTTTGAGTAGTCTCTAGGGAGAGTGAATGAAGGATGTATGAAAGTGTGGATGGGTGGTTTATTAGCCTGTGAGTTCATGAATGAATAAATTGATCTTGTTGCAGTTATTGATGGAAGTTCTCGACCTATTGACTACTTTGTTATCTTCATGCTTTGATCTCACCGTTTCCGGCTCGTCCTAAGGAACTGGAATGTTGGACTGGAATGTTGGACTGGACAGCGACTCCAATCTGATGGTAGGTTGGGTGGTTTATAAGAGACATGGAGGACGAGAACAAAGGTCATCTATATATATACACCAAAATGGTATACAGCAGAACACGTTAAGGACCCGTGATTGCTATTGTTGGTTGTCGTGGTGTCAAGAGTGAAGATGTGTTACAAAATAGTATAAGGCTTTACCAACACAAGTCTAGAAAGAAACAAAATGTGTGTGCATCAGTGTCAATTTGTGTATGTGTGTTTATGTGTATACGTTTGTCTATGTGTCTGTGTTTTTATGTGTATATGTGTTTGCGTGTATGTGTGTATGTGCCCATGTTTATGTGTGTTTATGTGTATGTGTCTGCGTGTATGTCTCTCTGTGTGTTTATGTGGATATGTGTGTCTAAGTGTATGTATGCTTGTGTATCCATGTGTGTTTGTTTGTGGGGTCCTGATACTTGTCGTGGAGCGTCAGTCAATGACCATGAGATAATTTATTGTTAGTTTAATACTTTGGGGACACAAAATTTTAATTTTCCAAATAGTATTTAGATTTCTTAAAATTGTTTGTTTATAATAAATTAATAGTTATTGTTAGCTAATCTTAACTGAAGTTTTTGTTACTAAGATCAGGGGAACTTTGAAATTTATTTATCAAATTTGAGGAGCTGCAGGATGAAAATTTGAGGAGCTCTTATCTAAGGGTTCAACCTTTTCAAAGTTGAAGTTTTTAGATATACATTTGTGGATGAAAGAACAGATATATAAATTAGACTTACACCAGTTCTCAAGAAGCACATACACCGCAGAAGGACAGCTAATAGTGGCTAAAATAAATTTGGCCAGTAATGGATATTAGTAAAGATTTTACAATTATTATTTTATTTTATAATAAATGACTTTAGCATTTGACTTTAGCGAGTGAGAAAAACACAACTTAGTGTTTGAAGAATGATGAGTGAGAGATCATGAATATTTTTAATAATGCTCATGGTATTTTGAAAGTATAGATACGATTACTGTTTATCTAATTCTTAGATGTATAAGTAGTACGCACATATATATATATAATATTGATGTATAGGTAGTACGCACATATATATATATAATATTGATGTATAGGTAGTACGCACATATATATATTGATGTATAAATATTACGCACATAGATATATATTGACATATAAGTAGTACGCACATAGATATATACTGATGTATAAGTAGTACGCACATAGATTTATACTGATGTATAAGTAAGCTCATAGATATATACTGATGTAAAGTAGTACGCACATAGATATATATTGATGTATAAGTAGTACGCACATAGATATATACTAATGTAAAGTAGTACGCGCATATATATATATATTGATGTATAGGTAGTACGCCCATAGATATATATTGATATATAAGTAGTACGCACATAGATATATATTGATGTATAAGTAGTACACACATAGATATATATTGATGTATAAGTAGTACGCACATAGATATATACTGATGTAAAGTAGTACGCACATAGATATATATTGATGTATAAGTAGTACGCACATAGATATATACTGATGTAAAGTAGTACGCACATAGATATATATTGATGTATATACAGATATATATTACGTAGGTAGATTATATTATGCATGTGTGCGTAGAGTGTATATTGCTTGTGTACATATTTGTGCAGAGTGTATGTAATGTGCAGTTGTTTAGTGTGTAGTGCGTATGTTTGTGTATGGTGTGTTTTTGTGTATGTGTGTATGTATACAATGTGTGCGCAGTGTTTATGTATGTAGTGTGTGTGTGTGTGTCTATGTAACGAAAAATATAATTAAAAATGCTCGGATTGCACTTTTTTTTCTATCTCGCACAAACACGTTTAGTTTCCCGTGTACATGTGGCATATGCGTTTTTTTGCTCTTTTAATCGACCAGCAATGGCCATTAAAAACTCAGTGCAGACACATGCCTCTAGCCACAGATGTCACAAGATGGCTGTGATCTAGGACAATTAAACACCTATATTTTTTTTAAATCACTTAGGTCAAAGGTCACGCGATTGAAGCAGAATGTGTAGACTCCGTAGAGTGGTCCAGTGGGCTTAAAAGCAAAATGCCTGCCGTCCACGTGCCTCCTTTATGGGCCGAGGTGGAACATTCCAATTGGTCAGTCATATTTTCATCATGTTGTGGCCGAGTTGCTACCACCAACCGATTTTCTGATAAAATTTAGTGACGTTTTAACTGAATTTCTTCACCATTTTCTCCTATGCCCATTCTTTTCCCTTTTACCACAAGTCTTTAGACAGGAACAGTTAGTTCTGGAATGCACAATGCTTGTCGTTTCATGTCGGGCTGGTCAGGTGATTCAATCTGGCGGTCAGAGACCTGAGAATTTCAAGGCGCCAACCTAGGTCACACCGGGCTGTTATAACACTGTTAAAGTCACTGTAAAATTAATTGCAATAATTTTTCTAATAGGCGGACAAGAAGAGCCACCTCGTAAGTAGTCCTTGTCACTAGTGTGTGTGTGTGTGTGTGTGTGTGTGTGTGTGTGTGTGTGTGTGTATGTGTGTGTGTGTGTGTGAGTGTGTGTGTGTGTGTGTGTGTGTGTGTGTGTGTGTGTGTGTGTGTGTGTGTGTGTGTGTCTGAGTACATAGATTTACAGCTTTCATGAACCGGTATTTAATGTGAAAGCAAGTTTATAGTTTGAATATACTGGAATAGACAGAAGGGAGGGGTGTCTGAGTAAAAGCAAATTTATAGTTTGAATACTCTGGAATAGACAGAAGGGAGGGGTGTCTGAGTAAAAGCAAATTTATAGTTTGAATACTCTGGAAAAGACAGAAGGGACGGGTGTCTGGAAAGAAGTTTACCACGACATCTTCAACCACTACAAATATTAATACTACTGGCGATGCTGACTTAGAAAAACATCTACAGGAGCTTTACAAGTCGACAACCTTTGAGCAACAAAAATCTTTATTCACACTGCTCAGGACACTTATGACAACCGAAGATATAGAACACAAAGCACAACGATAAACCATGACATGTTACAAAAACAAGGTAATAAATGACAATATATAACTAACAAATGTATTCACAAAAGGAATCAGTATACATTAATGAAATACTTTTTCAATCGTGCAATAATAACAATCCTATTACAATGCCACAAGAGAGCTAGTGCTGTCCGTACTGATGACAAAGATGTCTTTGCGACCTCTCTTGAAAAGGTCACAGGTCAAAAGATGGCACAATACAGAGAAGAACCCTGATAAGAAAGGGAATGTGGAATGTAACGACTTGTATATATTTATATATTGCTTTCTAAATGTTGAAAATGCGAACATGGGAGAGTACAAAGCTTAAATCGCAAAACTTAGGGCTGGAACCAGATAGGGTAGTGTAACAAAGAGAAGACAACTTGTGTTGCACTCGGCACTGAAGTCTCTGGAAAAATGGAGTGAGATGGATAGTTTCTTGGAATTCTCAGAAAAAATCCATGTGAGTGAGAGTGTGTGTGTGTGTGTGTGTGTGTGTGTGTGTGTGTGTGTGTGTGTAGGTGTGTAGTATGACACTAAGAGTTCATAACATATACTTTTTTATAATTTAATTGCTAAGTATTAAGATACATACTTATTTTTTTTATATCTGTTAACATGTCACGTTGACCTGTAGCCTTTAATAGGACATGTCGGTGATAAAGACAGGCAAACTAGAAAAAGACAGACCGTAGATGTAAAAAGAACTAGCAGAACATTAGAATGGCCTACACGAGACGAACAAATAATTATAAGCAGAATCAACACGACTTTAAGACAGACACGGCTGAGACTGACATACTACGGGCGTGAGAACAGCAGAAAAGCATTTGACAGACAATAAAAGCACATTTAGGAGATTAGATAGCACCTAGACTCCTAGAGTCTTTAAGCAGATATGGCGACGACTGAGAGAGACAGATAAATGTACTAGAAGAGACAGCATAGCTTTAGGACAGACTGATAAAGCTGAGACACTCCAGTCGTGTAGCTTTCTGATTGCTCCTGAATACAGATGACTAAGTTTTCTGACTGGATAATCTGAGAAGATGATACAAGAGAGAAATAACATATTTATAACGGACGTAACTTAGACAATTAGCATTCAGCATATAGATAAGAGCCTCTACGAATTAAAAAAAAGAACTTTTAAAGTACTGTAGACAAATAGAACTATTATCGCCGAACAGACATAGGTAGACACTTTACAACGAAAGACGTTATAAAGACATTATAATGGAATTATGCTGAGCCTACCAAATAAAAAAAAAATCACGAAGACAGAAAACACTTTACGTGTGATTTTAACAAAGACAAGCAGACAGACTTAATGGAAGACAGAAACAGTTTTATGAATGACTTTGATCAGTTTTGCTTTTCAAACGTTTTAGAACCGTGACCCAGTTTTGGAACGACAAACTTTTCTCGACCCGCAGTTTCAGAAACGCTGAATTAGATGACACGACTTAGGTAAAATCAGCAAACACAAACGCTGTGCTGTGTTAGTTGTGACAAACACAAACGCTGTGCTGTGTTAGTTGTGACAAACACAAACGCTGTGCTGTGTTAGTTGTGACAAGCACAAACGCTGTGCTGTGTTAGTTGTGACAGGCACGGAGAGAACTACATTTATAAATAACGGTGCCACGGATGAGAGGGAAAAATAATGCACACTGATGGACAGATGAGAGTAGAAATGGAGAGGGTGGCAGACATGGAGACGACACCAACATCGAGCGCCACACTAGCAGTTTTCTAAGTCGTTTCAGTCAATTTTCATTGCGAAACACCTTCACTTCATGCAAACAACTCTCTATCATTCAAGTGCCGGTTCTAATCACTCGTTATAAAAAAAAATAATTAAAAAAAATGAGCTGTCATTTATGGCAGCCACGTTCTATGCACGTGTATTGTACGTGTTGTGATGTACACTGATATGGGTTGGCGACAACCTTGACCCTGACTGTTGCTCCCCCCCCCCCCATTTAAAAAACAGAAAGAAAAAAAGATTTGCACTGCGACTGCGCAGATTGCACGGAAAAGTGACAACTTCATCTCTATATATATTTCTTCTCATCCCACGCCATTTTAAAAAAAAGAACACAACTATATACGTAACATATGTGAATTTCTTTGAGCAAATCTGTGAGTATCTGCTTAACGGTACAGCAATTGTTTGCTAAATTTTTTATTTTTATTTATCTGTGGGCGGTAAGCTCATCTTTACTCTGTCTGAGACAGTTTTATTTAATGATAATTCTCCTTGCAGTTGATCGCTAATTCAATTCATTGCTGTGTGTGTGTGTGTGTGTGTGTGTGTGTGTGTGTGTGTGTGTGTGTGTGTGTGTGTGTGTGTGTGTGCAGAGGGTAATGTGATGCACAGTAGTCTCCTTCTATAAATAAATAAATTTTCTTCATTAGGCTATAGTAACAACCACCACCACAGAAATTATCAAGATACATTCATGAAAACTCCCAGGTTACCAAAGAAACGTACATGTTTATAAAATTGCATTAAAATATAATAAAAATTACTACTCCCTCTAATCTACCCTTTCTCAGTTTTATTGTAAACAAATAAAGTCTTTCTTTGCTGATATTTTAAATAGAATTGGAAAATAAAAATCCTTGAATATCGGTTTTATTTTAAATGTGTTGTTTTTATGAATTTATTAGAATTGAACTTTGATACTCTTCAGACAACGAAGTTACAAATTTTAAGTTACTGGGAGTAGTGAAGGGAGCGGGGGTGTTCGTTATTTTTATCGTTGCTTGTTGTTTCTGAAGATTTAGATAGAAAGCTTAAGTTACTAATTACAGGAAGAAAAACTGTTAAATTGCCCGTGTAGACACGAGTGTATTCAGTTCTGAAAGAGTGCTTGCATTTGCAACGACCTTGACTTCGATTTTTCATGTGAATACTTTAAGCCAAGTTGTGTAAACCTTTAATGTACTTTCAACAAATTAAAAAGTAGCCATTAAACGTTTTCTCTCTTCCCGTTATTACAGACAAACATTCATTGTCACACAATATTTCCATAGGTGAAAAATAACTTACCAAAGGAGAAGATAAATCCGTCTTTTAATCTATATTTAGCGAGCCCCCATCCATCTACTTGCCGCTGCTTCTTTTTCTACTATTACTATTACCCTCTTACTACTTCTAATACTACTGCTTCTGCCACTACTACTTCTTTTACTACTGCTTCTTCTGTTACTAATATTGCTGCTAATTTTACTAATAATACTACTGCTACTACTTCTTCTACTACTGTTGCTACTACTACTTCTTCTTCTACTACTAATACTGCTGCTACTGCTACTGCTTCTTCTACTACTACTGCTGTTGCTACTGCTTTTTTTATACTGCTACCTCTGCTATTGTTTCTTCTTCTACTACTACTGCTGCTGCTACTGCTTCTGCTACCACTGCTGCTGTTGCTTCTTCTTCTACTACTACTACTGCTGCTACTGCTACTTCTTCTACTACTACCACTACAGCTATTGCTTCTTCTACTACTACTACTGCTACTGCTTCTTCTTCTACTACTGCTGCTGCTATAGATTCTTCTTCTTCTTCAACTACTACTACTGCTGCTACTACTACTGCTGCTACTTCTTCTACTTCTTCTTCTACTACTTCTACTACTACTGCTGCTACTACCTCTACTAATTCTACTACTGCTACTACTGTTGCTACTACTACGGCTGCTACTGCTTCTTCTTCTGCTACTATTTCTATTACTGTTGCTACTACTTCTACTACTATTACTGCTACTACTTCTACTACTACTGCTGCTACTACTACTATGGCTGCTACTGCTTCTTCTTCTGCTACTATTTCTATTACTATTGCTACTACTTCTACTACTATTACTGCTACTACTTCTACTACTACTGCTGCTACTACTACTATGGCTGCTACTGCTTCTTCTTCTGCTATTATTTCTACAACTACTGCTTCTACTACCACTTCTACTACTACTGCTGCTGCTACTACTTCTATTACTGCTGCTACTTCTTCTACTACCACTGAATCTGCTACTACTTCTTCTACTTCTACTGCTGCTGCTGCTACTACTACTACTGCTGCTATTGCTTCTACTACTCTGAATCTGCTACTACTACTTCTACTTCTAGTACTCTTTATATGATAACAATAATGTCAGGATCAGCATTCCCTCTAATATTTTTCCTGTGTGCACGGAACTGGCGGCTGTTTGAGCTTGCTATCAAAACGTGTGCGCGGAATTTTGAAACTGCTGCGCGGAATTTTCTAATGAACTGCGCAGCCGCGTACCTTAGAGGGAAGAACAGTACATACATTTATTTTCTCTCTCCTTAACATTTGCACAATCCATTGGACAAGATCTGCCATTATAATAAATAAAATGAAATAAATAAAATTTTAAAAAATTTATTTAGCATGCATATAGTGCGTGCGTGTGAAGGTTCCTGAACTATAGAAATAATTATTTGTGAAAAGTAGGTAAACTGCTATTTTTTTAGCGTGCATTTATGCAAGTGTGTGTGTGTGTGTGTGTGTGTGTATGTGTGTGTGTGTGTGTGTGTGTGTGTGTGTGTGTGTGTGTGAGAGAGAGAGAGAGAGAGCGAGCGAGAGCAGTCGGTGAGAGATGTTCTTAGAGTAAATAAGCATTCAGATACTTTACACAAGTCAGCTGATCGATCTGCACAAGCTGCTATAAATCAGTTGTCCAACTAACCAATCCTTAAATCAATACCTCCAAGGTATCGATACCGATAATGCATGCACTACAGCAATTAAAAGCAACATACAGAGCGTTGCTCGCATAAAACGTTAAATAAAAGCCCCTCTTAGTCGAAACAAGTCATTTTACAAATACCATTGACTTAGGGATATTTTTCCCCCCTCAGTTATCTTATCCTGTCTATTTCCATAAAACTCTGATCTAAATGGTCAGCCAGACCTAGCTAGAAAACTTGCCAGGCATATTTGATAGCTAATTGGAGACGTGTTACTTTGCACACAAGGCTGACATATTTCACTTTCTGCAGAAACCCTGACATTTAAAACATTAATGTGAAATTGGAGGCGGCATCATTTCTTCGTGAACTGGCGGATCCTACGTGCGGTTCTAAAAATAACATTGATTCAGCCAGTACTTGGAAAGGAGTGAAATGATGTATTTTTTTCTTCTTTTTCGATAATCGCTTTTTTTCTTTAAAGTATTCTAATAACATTTTTTTGTAAAAGTTAAAATGTCGTCGTGTTTTTTTTTGTCGGCCAATGTATTTAGTGATATATATATATGTGAGTGTCTGAGAGAGAGAGGGAGAGAGAGAGAGAGTGTGTGTGTGTGTGTGTGCGCGCGCGCGCGTGCGTGTGTATGTATGCGTATTCTACACATATTTTTTTTATCAGTCACAGGATTTATACGTTTAAGCTAAGCGTATGATTTTGATAAACGTCATAGAGTAGTCCTCCAATGTCTAAATTTACTTGTAAGACGAATCAATCAATCAATCAATCAATCAAAGTCCACTCCCCGTTCACTTATCAGTAAATCAATCAAACAATCAATCAGTCAAGATAAAAATGGAATAAGGCAAAAGTTAAATATCAGAGGAAATGTGACTCGTACCCACATCTACAATTTTAATTGTGCAGAACACGTGACAGTAAACATAACACTTTTCGAACACGTTCAAAAACTCACTCTCCCACCACAAACTACACTAGTGTTCTTCGTCTATGTGTACTGGTGTGGTGTTTGTTTACTGATTTGCTTTCGTGTATGTGGGGTGTGCACTCGTCCGTATGTGTGTACCCCTGTGTATTTGTATTGGTTTGTGTATCACGTGCACTATTTTTGTTGTATGTGTTCTCACTGAGCTTTCGTGCACTGGTGTGTATGTGCACGTTCGTGTATGTGTGCACACGTCTGCTTGACTGTGCATTATTGCGTGCATGTACACGTGTGTATGAATGCACTGATATGTGTGGAGTACAGGTGTATATGAGTGCACTTGATTGTGTATGTAGGCTTAGATGTATATGCGTGCACTTGTGTGTGTGGTATGTGTGTGTGTGTGTGTGTGTGTGTGGTGCAGGTGCATATGAATGCATCTTTTTGTATGTGAGCAAATAATCTAAATAATTGGAATTTAAAATAATACATTTAATTTTTAACAATTTTTCTCTAGTAAAAAGTGCTCTCTCTCACTCCATGGATCCATCCATCCATCCATCCACCGACGACCGAACAATCCCTCCCTTCCAATCTATCTATCTACATACCTACCTACCCATCCATTCATCCATCGACCGACCGACCGACCGACCAACCTACCTACCTACCTACCTACCTACCTACTTATCTATCTGTCTATCTGTCTATCTATCTATCTATCTATCTATCTATCTATCTATCTATCTATCTATCTATCTATCTATCTATCTATCTATCTATCTATCTATGTCTGGCTACACCCTTACAATATCTTAATAATTATTTTGTCAGCCAATACGTTAGACTGAAGCAAAAAGTCCATTAGAGTTATTTAACTCCGATCTTCTTTTTGCGAGAACAGTATTGGATATAAAATAGATCTCAGTCTCTGGCTCAGGGACGGCAGTTTTTTTTTTTTTTTTTTTTTTTAGCATTTAAAAAAATAATTCCTACCGAAATGGAAGATTTTAGTTTTGAAAGCATTTTACCCTATCAGTGAAGATGGCACTCACGTTTTTGATCGTGAACACAAGTTATTTATAGCAATTTGCGTATAGCAAGCGCTTCACAGACATGCACGAAAGAGGTCACACAACAATGAAACCCTATCGGTGTGTAGGTCTTAAGCAGTATGCTTGTTTCAGTCTTAAAATAAACCTGAGATTCTGTAGCTTGCCGAAGAGATTCATTCTTCACATGCTTTCCTGAAATTAATGTGAAAGTTATTTCCCTTTGAGCGCTGTGTTCTATGATGGTCTGAATTGATTAAGTAACTATAGCAACATTGTCGCCTGACCTCCTCATAGTGACGACTTTAGATCTGCAGATGATAAGCACTAGCGTTACTATTTCTTATTCAGCAGTTCTTTTATGATGGCACGACATTTGCAAGGTGCATAACTCTGGCCAGAACTAATGGCACGACATTTGCAAGGTGCATAACACTGGCCAGAACTAATGGCACGACATTTGCAAGGTGCATAACTCTGGCCAAAGCTAATGGCACGACATTTGCAAGGTGCATAACTCTTGCCAGAACTAATGGCACGACATTTGCAAGGTGCATAACTCTGGCCAGAACTAATGGCACGACATTTGCATGGTGCCTAACTCTGGCCAGAACTAATGACGCGCGTGTGCAGGAGAATAGAAGAAACAGCTTAGAACTCAACAATCAAGCAACTTAGCGATTGTTATGAACATTCAACTGAAACTGATGGGCCAAGTGTACACATGCAAGTATTCAAACACATGCGAGCACACCAACACACACACACCAACACACACACACACACACACACACACACACACACACACACACACACACACACACTCACTCACTACACATAATCTCAGGGACCATATAGCTTTAACAAATATGTCACATTAATAAAATACTAGCAAAAAAAAAATCACATACATGTACTAATGCTAGATTGGGATTGTTGATTTATTATATCAGCCCTCAACTTAAATGCATATGACCACACACACAAATAGATGAATAATGTCATACAGTATAAGCAGAAAAACACTGCATTCTGTGCACGGAATAACTTCATTAACTTCACGGAATAAAGTATTACGCGATACATGGAAAAAAGGAATGCACTTTTTAAAAACTTTCATGCATGTTCATCTTTCTCCCTTAATTACTTTTTAAATGTAAGTATAACTGACTTTTAATTCCGTACTGCAAGATACTGGATACTACCAGTTAATTTAGTCATGCGTTTTGTCATTTATTGTGTTAGATAATTTTATGTATAGTATTTTTGTTTAGGTCTTTTACATCATGTATGTCCGATTTCTATTAATGCGTTCGGTTTAGAATTTATGTGGCGAAACACACACACACACACACACACACACACACACACATGCTATCTATCTATCTATCTGCCTGCCTGCCTGCCTGTCTATCTATCTATCTATCTGTCTGTTTGTCTGTCTGTCTGTGTAGATACATGAGAACGTTAATATGCCAGTACAACATTCAGACGTTTAGCCCGGCAAAAGTAGACAACAGTACAAATGAAATGCTTAACAATTAAAGTAAATTTCAGTGGCAGACATGCAGAAATGATGTTCTGCAGAATATGTATTTTTAAAAAAAATATTCGACTTGTAACATTAATCGTACGCCATTTAGTGATGACGCTTCAATATCAGCACACGGAAAGAAAGTGAAAGGGGTTTTTGGAGAGGTGTGGAGGGAATACCAATCAGTAGGTATCGGGCCATTGTCTCTACATTTCTGCGACTTGTTCACTGGTGTTTACTTACAAATTTTTAATAAATATTTCTGCAAGTCACAGACCTCAAAAACTCGTCCAAGCTTAAAACAAGGGCGAGAATCGATGGATACTCTTATAGAAAGGAGACTAGAACCCGAGGTCAGAGCAGCCGGGGGTGAATGACTGATTACAGAATGGACACAGCCTATAGTGTTACACGAGAAAGGATGTAAACACATATTTGTTATTATTCTAGGCTTGGGCTATTCCGTACCGTCATTATTATTAATGGTCATATGAACCACCCATCAATCTATACAGGTTGTCCATCTTTGGTTCAGTGTGAGATTAAAACAGCCTGTAAAATGCATCGGAAAGGTAATGCAATTTAGATTTTGAATGTTTAATCTTAAGTTTGTTAAATTTTCTACAAAGCTAGCATCATGATAGAAAGAACGCATTGATACGATTAAGGATCTACTCCCCCACCCCATCCCCACCCACCCAAAAATGTTATCCAATCGTGTTTCAGGCTTGGCTGTGAACCAGCCTTTCTAAATTTCTCTGTCCACTCTGTAACTACATTTTTTGTCCATTCTGTAACTAAATTTCTTAGTCTACTCTGTAACTAAATTCCTCTGTCCACTCTGTAACTAAATTTCTTAGTCTACTCTGTAACTAAATTCCTCTGTCCACTCTGTAACTAAATTTCTCTGTGCACTCTGTAACTAAATTCCTCTGTCCACTCTGTAAGTAAATTTCTATGTCCACTCTGTAAGTAAATTTCTTTGTCCATTCTGTAACTAAATTTTTCTGTCCACTCTGTAACTAAATTTCTCTGTCCACTCTGTAACTAAATTTCTCTGTCCACTCTGTAACTAAATTTCTCTGTCCACTCTGTAACTAAATTTCTCTGTCCACTCTGTAACTAAATTTTTCTGTCCACTCTGTAACTAAATTTCTCTGTCCACTCTGTAACTAAATTTCTCTGTCCACTCTGTAACTAAATTTCTCTGCGATGTTTCCTAATGCGTAATGTGTCGTAAATCTGTTAACCAGAGCACGGATTTTTCTTTCTCTTCTACTGAAACCATTCAGTGTAGGGCCGAGAAAGAAAGAAAGAAAGAAAGAAAGAAAGAGTAAATAAACAGGGACGTTATGACACACTCTTTAAACACATACACGCACGCATACTTATCTACATGTAAGGGGGAGGGAGTACTTAGGTGTATGGCGAGATGTGAGGCGTGGGTCGTTTCTTGAGTATTATCTTCTTGTCTTCTGCATGCAGCGTCATTTGTACAAATTCACCAATCGAGCCACACCGGTTCTTTGTAATAGCAATCGATTTATTTTTATAAAACCCCCAACTCTGGACTGACAGGACCAGGGCAGCAAACGGTGCAAGTCAAACAGCAAACAGTACAAGTCAAACAACAAACGGTACAAATGGTACAAGTCAAACAACAAACAGTACAATTCAATTAGCAAACAGGTCAAGTCACACAGCAAACGGTACAATTCAATTAGCAAACAGGTCAAGTCAAACAGCAAACGGTACAATTCAATTAGCAAACAGGTCAAGTCAAACAGCAAACGGTACAAGTCAATTAGCAAACAGGTCAAGTCAAACAGCAAACGGTACAATTCAATTAACAAACAGTACAAGTCAATTAGTAAACAGGTCAAGTCAAACAGCAAACGGTACAAATCAATTAGCAAACAGGTCAAGTCAAACAGCAAACGGTACAATTCAATTAGCAAACAGTACAAGTCAATTAGTAAACAGGTCAAGTCAAACATAGATAGTAATTTTGTGATTTTGATAATTAAAATCAAGATGACTTTAATATGTAATTAAAAAAATTGTGACTTTAATAGGCGATTTTAATAATTAAGAAAAACATGTTTACTTTAATAAGTAACACACAAGGCGGTGACTTTAATAAGCAACAAGATGGTAACATAATGAGTAATATGGTCATTTTAGCATGTAATAATGTGATGACTTTAATAAGTAACAGCATGGTGACCTTAATAAGTAACAATATGGTCACTTTAATAAGTAATAAAAGCATGTAGCTTTAATAAGTAATAACATGTTGACTTTAATAAGCAATGTAACACTGACTGCATTAGATAAAACAATAATTATGCTTACCACATTAGACAAAGCATTGTCCTTGTAAATATGACTATAATTAATACTATACTTAATAACGTCTTTGTAAATGAGACTATACTTAATAACGTCTTTGCAAATGAGACTGAACTTAAAAATTTCTTTCTAAATGACACTATACTTAAGGACGTCTTTGTAAATGACACTATATTTAAGAACGTCTTTGTAAATGACACTATACTTAAGAAGGTCTTCGTAAATGACACTATATTTAAGAACGTCTTTGTAAATGACACTATACTTAAGAATGTCTTTGTAAATGACACTATACTTAAGAACGTCTTTGTAAATGACACTATATTTAAGAACGTCTTTGTAAATGACACTATATTTAAGAACGTCTTTGTAAATGACACTATACTTAAGAACGTCTTTGTAAATGACACTATATTTAATAGCATCTTTGTAAATGAGACTATACTTAATAACGTATTTGTCAGTGAGACTATAAGTAATAAAGTCTTGTAAATAAGACTTAATTAATAACGTCCTTATAAAAAAAAAGACTATAATTAATAACGTCTTTGTAAATGAGACTGTAATTAATAACGTCTTTAAAGTGAGACTGTAATTAATAACGTCTTTGTAAGAGAGATTATAATTAATAAGGTCTTTATAAATAAGACTATAATCAATAACGTCTTTGTAAATAAGACTGTAATAAAAGTGTAATTGATAACGTCTGCGTAAATAAGATTATAATCAGTAACGTCTTTGTAAATAAGACTGTAATAAAAGTGTAATTAATAACGTCTGTGTAAATAAGACTATAATCAATAACGTCTCTAAGACTGTAATTAATAACGTCTTTGTAAATAACTATACTCAACAATGACCCTGTAAATAAGACTGTAATTGATAACGTCTTTGTAAAGACTATGCTCAATAAATAAGTCTGTTTTAATGACGTCTTTGTAAATAAGACTACAATTAGTAATGGTTTTGTAAATAAGACTATAATTAATAAAAAGTCTTTGCAAATAAGACTATAATTAATAATGGCTTTGTAAATGAGACTAATAGCTTTGTAATGACACTAATTAATAAAAAAAATACTTTATAAATAAGACTATAATTATTGTGTTTGTAAATAAAACTATGATTAATTTTTAAAATCTTTGTACTAAGACTATAATTAATAAGGTCTTTGTAAATAAGTTTAGATCAATAATACACTCATTCGTAATAGAACACAGAAATTTACAATAGCAGTTTCATTTCAAGACAACATTGTCTACATGCGTTTCTTCCCTTTAATGGAGGTTACTAGATGACCTCCCCGCTCCGACCTCGTCTTGTACAGGACATCTTCCCAGAACGAATTGCAGGCTAAGAATGAGTGACCAGATGTCATGTACATCTGTACATGGCACACATCTAAATTCATACATATTTTCTGTTTCCCACGGTGACTGGCGAGAAACATACACGACTTTAAAAAAAAAAATACACCCACAAAACAAATCAGTGAAAAGAAGATAATTATATCTATGCAGTCACCCGAGTATTATGTGAACTCCTAACTCACAATTTGTTAACAGGCATCCTACTTTTGTTGTTCAGGTCGTGTCACCGCATCAGTGACGAGCCCTCTTATCTCCCCTGGCCTAAATAGTGCTTCGCCTCTGATTTCTGCTTGAGGCCGGTTCACGTCTTGTGTCTCGCGACAATTTGATGTCCAAACCACGTGAACCACGTGAACAGACTCCCAGTTTGCTGCGCACTTACAAATGGCTGTAGACTTCATCTCGACGCCCACAGATTAAAAATAATATCACGTGATTGTTTGTTTATGTCTGGAATATTCTACTATTCTTTTTTCTTTTTCTTTTTTTTTTTTTTTTGTATCGTACGTTCACTTTGCCTGGAATATTCTGTTCTATCAGCCCTGCATATGATTAAATTTTGACCTACATATGCTAGGACACTAGTTCGCGAAAACTGCTGAAACTTCTGGAACCCAGGTTTTCATTTCTGCAAATATGCAGCAGTTATGACAGAGATTAGATGCTTTTAGTTCAATTGATAGTGGCTGCAAATTAACAGAAATATTTACGCTATTGTAAAACTTTGCTAAACAAACTCTTTGTGCTCCTCATATGAAATCACAGACAATAAATTAATAGATGTGTAAACTAGTTAACAAACAAATAATTAAAGTGATTAAACAATTGAATGAATGAGCAAGAAAATAATTCAGCAAATGAATCAACCGACCAACCAATAAAGAAGGAACAAAAATAAACAAATAGGCGTAAGGAATAAACAAATGGACGGAAGAAATAAACTAATAGACCGCAAGGAATAAATTAAGTGAAGAAAGGAATAATTAAAAGGACGGAAGAATAAACTGATAGAAAGAAGGAGTAAATAAACTGACGGGAAAGAACTAAATGGCGGAAGGAATACACTGACAAGAAAACAGAATGGATAAACCTCTCCAAATTGATTTTCTATGCATCAACTTGCACAGCAAACCAACAAAGTAAACAAACAAACAAGCAAACCAACAAACTAAACAAACAAACAAACAAGCAAGCCAACAAGGCAGACAAACAAGCAAACAAACAAACAAGCAAAACGTAAAAGTAAAAATCTTGCAAGCAACGACACATTGAAAACTAGCATAAGGAATCATAGTAAAATGGCTAATCATTTATTTACACACTTGATTTTGCTAACATTCATTCTAGTCGTAATGTCATTATAGCACTATTGCAGCCTTGTAATGAAAAGTGTTATAATGTTACTGTATCCTTGTATCAATGGGTACTATAGCACTATTGTAGTTTTTTTTAAAAGTTTTTTAATAAATGATTATTATTTTGCTTCAACAGTCTCGTATCAATGAACTGCAATGAAATTATAAGATAGTTATCTTCATTCCCACCACCCCGAGCCTTTCCCTCCTTACAACCCATGATCTTATTTAGTGTCGCGCTCAGAACATTCGATCTGTCGCGATAAAACGTCCTTGACAAAACGATGTTATCTTCAGCGTTCTCCTCAAGGCATACGTCACGTCGCTTTGGTTGCTAGTAACGTTCAAATGATTATCTAAATAACACCATCAATGAGATTCTGATCTATTTATTATTATTATTATTATTATTATTGTGGTTCTTGTCGTTAGCGTGTTGCTGATTTTCTAAAATTCTCTTGCTTACGACAAATAAAAAATGTAAATGACAAAAAAATAAGTAGATGACAAAATGACATGTTGGAAAAGAAAAGAAATGAAGATGACGGAGAGAAATGTAAATGATTAAACGAAATATAGATGACAAGGGAGGAATAGGTGTGGTGGAGAAACAGCGCAAAGGGGTTGCAAAAATCACCTTTCTCAGGCCGCCATCTATCTCTTCGTTCGTGATTAGTTTTCATCCAGCAGCGCTATTCGGACACCCAGATTCTAAACTCAGCGTGCACGCGTTTCGTTATCTCACTAGTGAAAAAGGCCTGACTACACTTGTAAAAATGCTAGCCACGGAACGTGAATAAATATAACAACAATATTTTTCGTATTATCACTCGTGCAACGCTTATCTCCTCTTGGTGGACCTTTTCTTTTGGTTTAATATGATTAAACTGTCGCTTACGTAGACTGCGATTCATAATATCACACCCACCAACTATCCAGCCAGCCAATCAATCATTCAATCACTCTACCAACCAACCAATAAACCAACCAATGAAACAACCATCCATTCATCCATCCATCCATCCATCCATCCATCCATCCATCCATCCATCCATCTATCAGTCAATCAGTCAGTCAGTCATCGAGGCAGTCAAATCAAACAGCGTAAGCAATGTAAATTAAAAAAAAAAATTTTATGGTGACATGCTCGCCATGCCTCCCCCTTTCCCCAACCCCTCTAAACAACCTATTACCTTTTATTGTTCACATCAGTTTACTGCTTATGTTTTTCTCTCTCCACATTTTCTTAATTTTTTCCCTGTATTTACTTGTCTTTTACACAATCCATTTTTTTTTTTTGGGGGGGGGGGGCTTGGCTTGTATATAATGTCTTTTTGTATTCCTTTTGCCAACATGAATTTTTGCTCTTCTGCTTACGTCTTTTCTATGATCACATTCCTTTTATTTTTTACCTCATTAAAGTTTTTGCTCTCACTTTTTTTTGTCCACATTACTTTAATGCCCACGCAAGTGGACAGCAAGCAGAGACAATTCAGCAAAGTTCATTCAACAAGGACCGGTAGTAGGGAACTTCTATCTAGCAGCCACGAAATTATTTAAATAAATAAATACATAACCTCTCCCAATCTGCTAAATTATGAAGACCAAGAGGCTGATCGGCAGGTTATTCACTAAGGCTCAAATGGGCACCATTCTTAGTTACAGCCATGACGTCACGCATTGTTGATACGATCGTATGGGCGCCATTGTTAATCATATCCATGACGTCACGCATTGTTGATATGATATGATCAGGCGTTCATATCTCCCTAGCACAAGTGTACAATAAGCCGAGTAGAAAAAACAAAACAACTCAGGTACTCATTCATTAACTTATACATAAACACACACACACACACACACACACACACACACACACACACACACACACACACTAATAGAAGATTAACACATAAACGTACCCATATACTTGTGTTCGCGCGCACATGCACACATATTAATACACCGTCATACTCTCACTCATACGCATTAACACACAAACGTACTCACACAGATTAGTATATAACTGTACTCTCCATCACACAGACTCAGACACACATTGACATATAAATGTACTCCCTCTCTCTCTCACACACATACACATGCTCAGACACCCCTTAACACAAACGCATTCACACACATATTAGCATATAAATGTACTCCCTCTCACTCCAGAACACACAGACACACATTAACGCAAACGCATTCACACACATATTAGCATATAAATGTACTCCCTCTCACTCCCGAACACACAGACACACATTAACGCAAACGCATTCACACACACACACACACACACACACACACACACACACACACACACACACACAGAGACATACGTTAACACAGCGCATTCACACACATACACACATTAACATATAAATATACTACCTCTCTCTTTCTCTCTCTCTTTCTCTCTCTCTCTCTCTCTCACACACACACACACACACACACACACACTCAGGCACACATTAACACAAACGCATTCACATACACATTAACATATAAATATACTCTCTCTCTCTCTCTCTCTCACACACACACACACACACACACACACACTCAAACACATTCACACACATATTAACATATAAATGTATTCTCTCTTCCACACACACTCAGATATATTAACGGAGGTACTCATGCATGCATGCTCGCTCGCACATGCAAACGCATTAATACACACACGCAAGCAGCAATCATTCGTGTGTTTATGCTCTCATACACTAACGTTTTTTCCAGCTCTAGTGGTAGTACTTGTTTTGTGACGAATAAGAAATTTGTTTAATAGTTTTTGGTCACAAGAATTCCATAAACATTACAGATAACATTGCTTGCATTCCCCTGATTTTCAACAGAAGGAAAATATGTTGTTTTGTTGTTAAATCATAAATGTTGTTTTGTTGTAAATCATAAGTGTGCCAGCGGCGAGCTGAATGTGTGGAGAGAGAAAAAGAATGGCACTTTAGACCGCCAGCAAAATGTTATTGTTACATAATGTCACTTAATGTGATGTCACTTCTATTGTACTCGATTCTAAACAATAATCATGTGTTTGAAACGTCTTCGACTTGTTTATGGTGCTGTCATATCATACCAGATTTTTAAAAATAAACTCATAAATTAAGAGAACGGATATTTTGATGCTTTTACTGTTCTGTAATAAAGAGCTTGATACCACACGAGCAAGTTGTTTTAGCCTGTATATACCAACCATAAGAACTATTTTTAAAACCCCACAGGTCAAGGTCTCTTCGAGAGGGTAAGAATGATTAGAAAGCAGTCACTCAGCGTGATTAAATGACGTTAAAGGTCCAGCACGAATGGGAAACAGACATCTTGAATATCTTACTTTTAAAGGTCTAGCACAACTGGGAAACAGAGGACAGCGTGATTATATGATGTTAAAGGTCTAGCACGACTGGGAAACTGACATCTTGATTATCTGACTTTTAAAGGTCCAACACGATTGGGAAACAGAGGACAGCGTGATTATATGATGTTAAAGGTTCAGCACGACTGGGAAACAGTGGACAGCGTGATTATATAATGTTAAAGGTTCAACACTACTCTGAATTAGTGAACAGCATGAAATTTTTCTTTTATTTATTTCATCAAACTCACATACAAACATACACATCACCTAGCAATGAATGCTTAATGCAAACAACACAATTACACACGTTCACAGACACACTCGCATATGCACATATTCATACACATGTGAATGCACTCTTATACATGTATATAAACAAACAAAGCCACTAGTGAAAAAGGCCAGAAGATTTTACTAGTGAAATACACCTGACTACACTTGTAAAAATGCTAGCTACATAACATTAGTAAATATAATATCAATATTTTTCGTATTATCACTCGTGCAACGCTTATCTCCTCTTGGTGAACGTTTTAAAAACTAAAAATCCAAAAGTACGCTTACACAAATCAAAACAAGCATAACACACACACACACACACACACACACACACACACACACACACACACACACACACACACACACACACACACACACATGGCTCATATACATACACACACATCAATAAACAAAGATACATAAAAACAAACACAATATATCACCTGCAAAATCAGACTACAGTAACTATTGTACTCTACCCAATCACGTTGGTGTGTATCCAGCATTGTTGTCGAACTTATCAGTAAACATCTTATTGTAAGTTGATTCCTGTGAGTTCTGTTCAAGAGCCAATACAGCAAAATTTGAGGCTTGAGTTTGGTCTCAAGAATTCATGAAAGTTTCTTGCGCATTCCTGATGGTATGCAGATTAGCACTCATGAAGATTCTTTTGAACATTCCTCCTCATGTGTTTGATAGCTCATATGACGTCATGGATGGTTCTCGACAGTGTGCTTTGTGAGTACATCGAAAATTCTGGAACAGTGGCATAATGTGCCTAGAAGGGGTACATTGGATCGTAATAGTTCATTGACTTGTTGCAAACTGCATGATTGTGAACATGTGCTAGTGAAAGCTACCATCGTTGAAAAGTTTATGTACATTGACTTTAATTGTCTCTCTAAATCTCCTCTCTCATTACTATGATGAAGTATATCTATGAACTTGATTACATATATATATATAATTGACTGGTTGAGTCTCTAACTTTTTATCAAACATTTTGTGAAGTGATAAATGTCTATGCTCTTTTGATTATATTCATATATTGTATATATGATTGTTAATTTATTATTAAATTTATTAACCTTCTTGCACATAATATTAAACTATATGTTAGAATAATAGTGGTGGACGAGTATCATTAAATATAAATAAAGTTGGATTTGTATTACTCCTTTAGTAAGCAGAAACATCATGCGACAGTAAAACGTCGATCTTATTATTGTATAAAGAGTATAGTCTTACGTCACCCTTATATTCTATCAAGTGAGAGATATGTTGGTCTTGTGGAAGAATTGTTCATAACTATAAATTAATATTTTCGATCACTTGTAATTCGTTATGTGTTATTAACTAATAGATAATAATCGTAATGAGTGAATGTTGGTTGCCCGGAGGTGTCACGGTATCTTTATTTTTTTGAACCCTTAATGAAAATAGTGCTATTTTTTTTTTTTTTTTAGAAAATCACATAGGACTGTCAAAGTATTAAATTCAATTTGGAAATAATAACTGCATTTGTATATATCGCACAAATACAGCCACATAGCCCACACGCGGCCACATAGCTCATAAGCGGCCACATAGCCCATATGCGGCCACATAGCCCATGCAGCCGCATAGCCCACATGCAGCCAAATAGCCCACATACAGCCACATAGCCCATATGCAACCACACAGCTCACATATGGCAGCTAGTGACGCCTTGCCCTATTTCTACGCAAACTGAAGAAAAGACGCTGACTTATTACACACAACTCATTTTACTGCGACGCCACTCTAATAACTGAATTCCATGTCAAGACAATAAAATTTTTAAAATCAATAACTATTTTATATTCATGCACAACTTAAAGAACCAAGTTGTATAGACAACCATAGTTAAGACCCCGTCATGTTGTAAGTACAACTGAATGCATTGATCAAATTGTATGGACCACTGACTTTAATGACCATGTAGTTTGGACAATTGAATGCATTGATCAAATTGTATGGATAACTGACTTTAATGACCATGTTGTATGGACAACTGCATGTAGTGGCCATTTTGTATGAAGAACTGCATGTAATGGCCATTTTGTATGGAGAACTGCATGTTTTGGCCATGTGTATGGAGAACTACATTAATGGCCATGTGTATGGAGAACTGCATGTGTTGGCCATGTGTATGGAGAACTGCATGTTTTGGCCATGTGTATGGAGAACTACATTAATGGCCATGTGTATGGAGAACTGCATGTGTTGGCCATGTGTATGGAGAACTGCATGTAATGGCCATTTTGTAGGCAAACTACATGTAATGGCCATTTTGTATGGAGAACTGCATGTAATGGCCATATTTGGACAAGTGAAATTATTAAATTAACTAAGTTACAGGATTATTGTCAAGAAAACTTTATATATCAACACTTATGAGAAAGGGAACAAGTGTGTTGTAAATCTTTAATAATATTGAAAAAGCGTGTCTGTTGGTTTGCATTTTTATTATTTTACAAATTATATTAGTTTTGGGAGCCAGAATTTCTATATAAAAGGAACTTCATTATTTGTGTGAGTAAAACCTATTATCAACGTGTTATTTTTCGAATGAATATTGTCGTAATTTTGTTAGTGTTTTTTTTGCTTACAGCGTAATTAAAGTGTTACATTCTAATCGATTGTTTACCTTGATATAGACAACTTTTTTTTTTTAGTTTGGCTTTCCTTCTTGGCGTCAAGGCAATTTGACGTCATTGAAGGTCGTTGATAACTTCAGTACACGTGTTCTAAAGCGCAAGTTCGTGTCAAGACTTTAACATCTTCCGTACACACCGAAAACAGCACTCGTGGTAAGCGAAACAAACGTGGAGAAACTGAAAGTAGTCTTTGTGGCCTGCTTTGTGTAGCACGCACGCACCCATTCATATACACACACGCAAGGCCAAATGCACGCCCACGTACACACATGCACACAGTCAGACAGATCTTGATATCTCCTGTAGTCGATTTATTTAACATCATTTGATTGAATTACCTCCATTTTCAGTCCTAGTTCCCCTATCCACCACA
Organism: Sinotaia quadrata; assembly: GCA_028829895.1. NCBI lineage: Eukaryota > Metazoa > Mollusca > Gastropoda > Architaenioglossa > Viviparidae > Sinotaia > Sinotaia quadrata. The sequence goes on along the minus strand of CM054179.1, from coordinate 80,870,255 downwards.
TGCGTTACAAGGAAGGACCCGCGTTAGTCACCTTGACTGTGACTTACACAACTCAACTAGAAGACTTGGCTTCGGTACTTTAATTTAGTTGGCCCGGCTTTCGATCAGTTTCTTAATCAGAAACGACAACTGAGCAAAGCAGAACAGGGCTGACTTCATTGTGTCTAGAAAATAAATTCTTGAGTCATCACCATATTATATTAAGCACACGAAGATATCTGTAAATTCAAAGTGATGTATTGATTGATTTTGTTTTCAATGTACGCTTCTAGTTTTAACTGATTTTAACAGAGGAAATGTGGGGATCAAGGGCAATCACTCTCGAACATCACGCCGATCGTCAATGCTGTTTGCTCTGGCGTAATACGACACTTTCCCGTTATTCAAGGATGGGATCGTGAAAATTGACATATTACGTGAATTACCGCAGTTTTGCTACCTCACTATTTTTTTTTAAAACTTCCTTTTAAAAATTTAATTAAAAATAAGATAAAAGCTGTTTGTTTATTGCTTAACCACTTGAACTCTAGTCTTTAATTCGTGCACTGAATTACAGCATTGCAGTTTACATAAACAGGCTGTAACGGTACAGCACAAATATTTTAATTCAGACTGAAAGAAAATGATAACGTCCAGGAATTAACAAAAAACGGCAATAAGTTAATTCAGAATTCATAAGTACATGAGATAGTACGTCAAGATAAGAAATTATTAAGTACATGAGATAGTACGTCAAGATAAAAAATATTAAGTACATGAGATAGTACGTCAAGATAAGAAATTATTAAGTATATGTGATAGTACATTAAGATAAGAAATTATAAAGTACAAGAGATAGTTATTAAGAAATTATTAAGTACATGAGTACATTAGATAGTACGTCAAGATAAGAAATTCATAAGTACGTGAGTTAGTACACTGTAACTGTAACTATTTATTACATCTACCTGTAGCAACTGTAACTAATCATTTTCATCTACGTGTAAAGATTTATTATTTTACCTGTAACATCTGTAACTATTTATTACATCGTTGCAGGTAGAAAAAATAAATAGCTACAGTTGTTGCAAGTATGCATAATAAATAGTTTCATTGTTACAGGTAGACATAATAAATATTTATAGTTGTTACAGTAGGCTTAATAAATAGTTACAGTTGTTACAGGTAGACAATAAACAGTTGCAACTGTTAACGGTATATGTAGATGTAATAAATAGTTATTGTTGTTACACTGTAACTATTTATTAAGTCTACTTGTACAACAGTAACTAATTATTACGGCTGCCAGTAACAACTGTAACTATTTATTACCTTTGCCTGTAACAACTGTAATTATTCACTATTTCTACCTGTAACTATCTGTCTATCTGTAACAACTGTAATTATTTAGTACGTCTAAAGTAACAACTATAATTATTTATTACATCTACTTGTGACAACTGTAATTATTTAGTACGACTAAAGTAACAACTATAATTATTTAGTACGTCTAAACTCTAAAGTAACAACTATAATTATTTATTACATCTACTTGTAACAACTGTAAAATATTTATTACCTCTACCTGTAACAAATATAATTATTTATTACATCTGCTTGTAACAACTGTAACATATTTATTACCTCTACCTGTAAAAATTGCAACTATTAATTACAAATACCTGTAATAATTGTAACTCTTTCTTATGTCCACCTGTAAGAACTGTAATCATTATAATTGTAAAATATTTATTGTCTTCTAGTAACTACTGTATTATGTCTACTGTAATAATTGTAAATGTTTATTAGGTTTGCCTTTAACAAATGTAAACTATCTATAACGTTGTCTCTTTACGAACTACAACTTTTTATCACTAATACCTATTAATGTTTGTGCATTTAAATATTACTTTACTACTAAATAACATTTAGTTACAGCCATTATTAAACTTCCTTTAAGAATGACCAGTAATATATTTTATTTTATCTGTCTACGAGCAGTGAATATATTATTTCATATTATGTGTCTATCACGATATTGTACATATTATTTTATTACCCGTGTCAGTAAAAATTATTATTATTTACTTCCGCTAACTTTAGGTTTTCGCAACAAGTCCCATCACGATTAGGTCAAGGATTACCTCCCTTCGAAAACGCTCAGGGAAATAATCTACATAATCAACCGCACAATTACATGCAGTGTGGCCAGCTCATCTGAGTTAGTGTCTGGCTGTGTGGCCGGACTGTTGCAAACAGGAATTAAAATAAAAAGAATGTTTGCACTGACTGGCGGTCAGTTCAGTGGGATAGGGGTAATTTTTAAAAAAAATTATAAAACATATACTGTCACCGAACTTTGTCCAATGGATAGGGCAAGTGAAAACTCAGCATAAAGGCCAACACGAACTAGAGTTAGAGTCGTTTAAGACGTTTCACACACATATATCGGTCATTTCTGGTCAGATAATATAATTATAGGTGGCCATAGTGGATTACGGGCAATTAGAGAGCCCATGCATTTTAACGGGAAAATGCCGATCACTATAAGCAGATTACATAATACACTCGAACAATAGCAGGGAGGGGAGGGTGTTGTTGTTCAAACCCGACGCTCGACAGAGTTCCCACCATTAATTCATAGCTCTGCATAAATAGCATGAGGCGGATTTAAGAAATTATTCATGAGGGAGACTTTGCCTAAATGCACAGAGGCTGCACTATTTCTGTGAATCGAAGATAAGCTCACTAAATATTCAGACATGGTAACAAATCGATTTCTTCATATTTGTTAACTATATTTTATTAAGAATGTTGTAGCGTGATTCTGTATATTTTATTGTGATTGATATGAATTTGTTGTTATGTTCTCTTGATGGGTGGCCAGAGATTAGAGTGACCAAGTTAACACATGCCCGTAATTCTAATGACTTATTGCAATGAATGATATTGTGGAATGTTACTTTATCTCCACTGAAGTAAAATGATTAATTTGACAATTGTAAATGCAGTGTGCATTCGAAACATTTTGCCAATGTAATAATTATAACCCACTTATGTGTGACATATTTTCATTTTAATTGTAACACGCATGTGCTTGGTTTAAAACATTTTTATCTTCATTATAAAAATATGAATTGAGATCACTTGTGATAGGACCCTATTTTCTGTTGCTACCACGTATGCATTGGCGAACTATAGGTTTAGTGGTTCGTGGAAATAATTGCTATTGTTTCAGAGTGGGATTTTCCTGGTTTTCATTTTGGTTCCATGTTGGTTGGAATTCAGTTTGGGAATTCCAGGCTGGCATTCAGTTGATGCTGAGTTCTCTGGCTATTGAGCTGAGGACCTGATGCCGAGGTACACTATTCAAGTATGATGAGATATGTGGACCAGTCATCTAGAACATTCAATGACGAACTGTTGGTGTGTGAATTGCCAGAGGGACTTCTCCGATAACTGCTGATGAAAGATAGGTGGGCGTCTGATAGACTCTGAGATAAGAATTCGTGTTATGATCCATAATTATAAACATTTAAAGACAGAATAGGTAGTCCTAATGACCTTCGTATTTGAATGCACTTACAGAGTCAATGTGAATCTATGCATAATTAGTCATTATTAGGATAACGTGCCCAATTCACGCACTATTACACAGATTCATTTGTCACTATACTAATATCTAAACTGAGAGAATTAATTAAGGAGACTGAAGGGTGAGTCTGGCAACCAGTCTGTCGTCAGCATAGACTAGGTGTAACGTTAAAAATTAACAATCTTTAAAATAAAAATCCTCATGCTGAAAACAGGGTCTCTAAACAAAAACTGGAATGTAACACTAATAATGATTTCTTTAAAGTCGTCAATGACGAGAATTAAGTATAAATGTTTTACAATGACTCAACGGCTAATGTTGAACACTCACTTGTCATCAAGGAACAGCCGTTCATCTATTTAACTGAGATATTTGAAGGTGGATCTATATATTGTAAACACTACATATGTATGGGATGTAACTCTATTATGCAAGTGAGAATAGTCGAACTTTAAAAATTACATGAAGAGCTCCTTAGGCAATCACAAATGATTTTATTGTTTTCTTAATTCCACAGTAGAAATAATTGTACAAATTTTGATACTGCATCACTTTTGCTCCTTATTTAAAATACAAACGGGAAACTCTTGAGTATATCTATCAAAATGTACACGACATATATTACATGTACACAAAACATAAATGGGAAACTCTCTTGAGTGTATCTATCAAAATGTACACGACATATATTACATCTACACAAAACACAAACGGGAAACTCCCTTGAGTACATCTATCAAAATGTACACGACATATATTACATGTACACAAAACACAAACGGGAAACTCTCTTGAGTATATCTATCAAAAGGTACACGACGTACATTACATGTACACAAAACACAAACGGGGAAACTCTCTTGAGTATATCTATTAAAATGTACACGTCATACATTACACGTACACTAAATACAATCAGTCTGTCAATCAATCAATGAATCAATCAGTCAGTCAGTGAATCAATCAATCAATCAATCATACTTAATGTTTTAAAATGGCTTTTATTACAGACAATGTGGTTTGAGTAGAGGGCAAACGGAAAATAGGAGAAGTAGATTAGGAACATGATTTAATTTTGGCATAATAAAGTAAAAAATTAAAATACTTTCGTCTGTCTAGTGAAATGAAGTCACCAATAGGACTAATAACTACAAGTACGCGCGTACTGATGATGCATTAAGCTTAATAACCACAAGTACGCGTGTACTGATGATGCATTACTTAAGCTTAATAACCACAAGTACGCGCGTAATGATGATGCATTACTTAAGCTTAACAACCACAAGTACGCGCGTACTGATATATAATATTAATAATCACATTTCATGCGTACTTAAACATTTGTCGACAAATCTGACAGAGTAGATACTAAACACAACGCCTTGACTTTGAACTAAAACGTAAATTTGTAACGCCCAATTAAAACTAAAGCATAGGTCTTTATTTGTTGTTGTTTGTTTTTTTGAAATGTAAACCTGTCATCATCTCAGAGATGAACGCAGACGATTAAAACCACAGGTGAAGTTCTGAAAAGGAAGGTCTTGCCATTTACAGGTAATAAGTTGAAAATGATCTTCTGTGGAATGGTAGATTACACATCGATTCACATCTACTTCCGAATTCCATCTCCCAGAATACTTTGCTGCGTTCGAAGCCTGAAGCCTCCTTTAAAAGCCGCCAGAATCTTTTCACCCTGCGCAAAGCTCAATTCCCGGACCCCTCCAGCAATAGGCCTCTGCCCTACCTTTGCACCATGAAGCACAGTACAGCTACACTGACATGAATCCCGCCTTAGGCTGTTCGCCTTCATTTTCAACTGACAGTAAAATTATTTTATTATTATCTTTATGCGTATTTTTTTGGTTAGTAAACTCAAATGTTTCACAAGTGATCCATCAAAATGTTTTATTTAATTACTTTTAAACTATCCTTTAACCTTCACTCCCCTTGTCACCACCAGTAGCACGCGACACTCAGTACTTTTGAACTTTTGTTGAGACTGTAAAGTAAGTGTACTTGTTTAAACTAGGGGTGATAAGTTTGATGACACCGTGTGAGGTCTCAGAGCCGAGAGCGAGGTCATTAAAAGTTCAGAATCCTTTTTTGATGAAGTCGACATGCTGCAGATGCAATTTAATGTCTACCTGTGTTGCTACTATGCACACGAGGGGAAGAGTGTGGTTATGCACTGGGTGTCACGTGATTTAAATTTTAAAAATTAAGTTTTCGAGGAACAGATAGATCAACCTGATGACGAGCAATGAGATCACAGTAAGACTTGCAATCGGATCATCATGATGTGTGTGTGTGTGAGAGAGAGTGGGTACGTGTGTGTGTGTGTGTGAGAGAGAGAGTGGGTACGTGTGTGTGTGTGTGTGTGTGTGTGTGTGTGTGTGTGTGTGTGGACAATAAGATCACAACAAGACGTGCACTCAGATCACCCTGATGAGGGAATAACGACGTAAGAGCCAAATCACAATATTAATAGCTGGTCTCCCTTTACGACGATCTGATCACACCTCTTCAATAGTTGTTCTCACTGACACCATAAGTTGTTCTCACTGACACCATAAGTCGTTCTCATTGACACCATAAGTTGTTCTCACTGACACCATAAGTTGTTCTCACTGACACCGTAAGTTGTTCTCACTGACACCATAAGTCGTTCTCATTGACACCATAAGTCGTTCTCACTGACACCATAAGTTGTTCTCACTGACACCATAAGTTGTTTTCATTTACTAATTAACTTAGTTAATATAATGGTAAGTACTGCATTAACACCCTCATAATGATGTACATGTGCTACTTATTTCCGCTGTGAACAGCATTATGGGCCAAGAACCTCTTAAGAACTAGGTGCAAACAACATGCATGAATCGACTGCAAGAAAATTAGCGTCTTGGGTTCTTATTGTGATTCACGTACTAGTCCCAATTGTTTCAACAGAAAAAAATAATGTGAGCCTTTAATTAGTTAAGCTAACTAGAAAAAATATAATATCGTGGACCATTAGTTAGTTTGGCGAAATTAAAAAGAAATTTAAGCAAGTTACTGCTGAGCTCTCATGAAAGGCCAAAGTTGACAGTGAACCACACAAACAATGAAATAAATCACGACAGGCCAAAGTTGACAGCGAGCCACACAAACAATGAAATAAATGTCAATCAATACAATGCACAACAGTAGAGGTGGGTAGGCTAAAACTGTCATAAACGTTGACATTAAACTTTAGAAATGAACTACCATATCTAAATTTATAAAAAGAATCACAATTAAAAATTAACTGAGCGAACAGGAGTTGAGAACATTAAATAGGAAATTTACCTCTGTAAATCCAAAGTGCAATAAACAACACTCTAGCAGTCTAGCTGATCTGTCATAAATTAAAAGTAATCTGCTCAAAGTAAGATACTAGCACGCGGAAACAATGAAAAGGAAGCATCATATTTGTCAAGAATCTAAACATTAGTCAGCTAAAACACTAGTTATATGTCAAGAATCTAAACATTAGCTAGCTAAAACACTAATTATATGTCAAGAATCTAAACATTAGCTAGCTAAAACACTAGTTATGTGTCAAGAATCTAAACATTAGTTAGCTAAAACACTAGTTATGTCAAGAATCTAAACATTAGTTAGCTAAAACACTAGTTATATGTCAAGAATCTAAACATTAGCTAGCTAAAACACTAGTTATGTGTCAAGAATCTAAACTGTAGTTAGCTAAAACACTAGTTATATGTCAAGAATCTAAACATTAGCTAGCTAAAACACTAGTTATGTGTCAAGAATCTAAACATTAGTTAGCTAAAACACTAGTTATGTCAAGAATCTAAACATTAGTTAGCTAAAACACTAGTTATATGTCAAGAATCTAAACATTAGCTAGCTAAAACACTAGTTATGTGTCAAGAATCTAAACTGTAGTTAGCTAAAACACTAGTTATATGTCAAGAATCTAAACATTAGTTAGCTAAAACACTAGTTATATGTCAAGAATCTAAACATTAGCTAGCTAAAACACTAGTTATATGTCAAGAATCTAAACATTAGCTAGCTAAAACATTAGTTATGTGTCAAGAATTTAAACATTAGCTAAAACACTAGTTATATGTCAAGAATCTAAACATTAGTTAGCTAAAACACTAGTTATATGTCATGAATCTAATAGTTAGCTAAAACACTAGTTATATGTCAAGAATCTAAACAGTAGTTAGCTAAAACACTAGTTATATGTCAAGAATCTAAGCAGTAGTTAGCTAAAACACTAGTTATATGTCAAGAATCTAAACAGTAGTTAGCTAAAATACCAGTTACGTCATCGGAATCTGAAGAAAGAAAATCTCAGGTGACAAAATTCTACTTTCGTTTCCTCTTAGTTGTGAAGTGTGTTCTTAATTCCAACGAGCTGATATGAAGCTATTGAATTCGTGTCTCTCCGTGCGTCATGGTATGCGTGGTTTAATTGCTCCGAACCTTCTTGCTTTGTGTATGTGTGTACGTGTGTGTGTGTGTGTGTGTGTATCTGTGTGTGTGTGTGTGTGCGCGTGTGTGTGTTCGAGTGTGTGTATGTGTGTAGTTTAAGTCAACTGGAATGACAAAAGTATGAGCTTTAAATGCTTAACATTCTTTGTCTAGGTGTAAATGATATTTCGGTGGCAAATGCCGGATAAACTTTGCAGAGATAAAAATTAAAATTAACAATGCCCCTCCCTCCTTACCACCCAACTCGCCTCCATGATGCGATATTTTTCTTTTCTGGAATTTAGAAGGTAGTAGATCGAACAACAGCTAACCCAACGATCAGAAAGCAAAAAATGTTACTGGTCCTCGAATTCAAGCGCCACCTAATTCTCACAAATTAGTGTGAGCTGACCTAGTTAATAGTCAAATGATTATACAGCAATTGTAGCAATTGAACTGCTAACTGCCGATGCGAAAAAAAAAAGGATCTTTATAAGTTACTGACTGGGTCCACTTGGAGTTAGATCGTCCTTGTAGCTGACCCAACTTATGTTATGGCATTTATTAGGTATAAGCCGTTTAAGGAAGGTGGAGTGTAGGGCCACTTCAAGTACATTAGCACGCACCAAAGAAACAATGCACTCAGAAACAGAATTCGGATCTCCAGCAACCAGACACCTTTGATGTTCTTCGCACACTCATTGGACTGGAACGGTCAGGCCTTTCAATCCCTGACATGAGCTAACAACTTCCGCCCAATGCTTCTTTTATTTATTTGTTTTAATTTTACTTGCTAATGTAGGGGGCGCTTTCGGCTTCCGCCGTTTTCGCGATTTTAATTTTAGCTGGATGGATGGAGTGTAGGGGGCGCTTCCGGCTTCCGCCGCTTTCGCGTTAATTTTAGCTGCATGTGATTGTATATATTATATATATATATCGCTCAGTGACGTCAGACTTGCCCACAACTCACGTGGCCAGCGGCACGCACAGGCCAGAAGTTTGGGAAACTGATGGGCAGGGGCCTGGAATGACTCATCAGAACAGAATTAGATCTAGCACAGGTTTCGCACGTGGAACGCAGACTGAGCTCTGACGAGGACACTTGAGTTCTAAATGAAAGCATAGACACGTAAGGGCATCAAAGAATCTCGTTTCTATTTCAGAAATGGGTAAATCGGTAGAACCAAAGATAAACGAAAAGAGCTCTCTCTCTTTCTTTTCTGGTCTCTTGGAGTTCATCAGAAAATAATCCTCCTCATGAACACTTTTATAAACATATCAATTTATGCATGTAAAATTGATGCATTTCAAAATTTGAGCTCTACTTTTTTCTTCTAAGCTTTAAAGAAATACAAATATAATCATCTCTCTTCACTCACACGCACGCACGCACACACACAAACACACACAGAAGCAAGCTGCTAGGTACACGCGCGCGTACGTACCCTAGTACACACACAACACGCACACACTCACGTGCACACACACACACACACACACACACACACACACACACACACACACACACGAAAGAGCACAGTAGCACTCCAAGTAACTAGTGAGATCAAACAGACCTAAAATGGATGTCATGGTTAACTTGACAAGCAAACATTTGACTGACAATGCATCTGATTATTCTGGCTATGTTTTTCTTTTTTACACTCGTGAAGGTCGAGTAGAGTGTTGCTTGTTCTAGAACAGTTCTTTCTCTGCTGGATGAGTGTTACACGCTGTGATCTAAAGTTTCTTTCTCTTTCATTTTAGTGAAAATGTCGGCTTTTAATCTGTAGAAATAAATGTGCAGTGTTGATATAAAAGACAAAAAACTCATTGTTGCATTAAACAACCAGGTCTGCGTGTTGTTGTTCTAATAATACTCGTGAGTAATATTGAAATAATTTTTTCACCGAGTGACCGCTTTTTCATTTCCAGTTGAGTCATTTAAAAACAAAATTGTAAATAAATGTGTATGCCTTTGCCCTGTTATAGTATTTACGTAATTTCTTTTTTTTCCTCCATCACATGACTTCCTTTTGCCTTATGTCAACACTCTTTCATAACTCTTCCGTCAGAGTTTCCGATAGCATGGTTTAGAAATATCCTATGACGTCACGAGTATATGATTTACTAGTTCTCGAATCGTCAGTTTTTGATGCTGAAAACTAACCTGATTTCAAGTATTTACCCAGTCAGTGGGTTGATCTGGTGGGTACTGTTTAAGTTTTAACAGACAAGCACCGTCCTGATTTGTGGCCAAGCGGTGCATGTCTACCGAATAGAGGATGGGAGATCCCCTTTCATCTCCAAAGCTAAATATAGGTCACCTGACCTTAACTACTCAGAGGAATGTAAGGGACTAGTTACAGATTTAATTAGTTAATTGATAAAGATAATTAATAAGAATGATTATATAATTAAATTGTTAATAAAATAATTAAATCCAAGCAAGTGACGACGATTGCCAATAGATTTCCAGTTTCCTCTTGAGTGCCAAGTGTTCTGGTTTTCATTGGCAGTCTGAGGGTAAAACTGACCGAGTGCCAAGTGTTCTGGTTTTCATTGACAGTCTGAGGGTAAAACTGACCGAGTGCCAAGTGTTCTGGTTTTCATTGACAGCCTGAGGGTAAAACTGACCCGAGTTCAAGGAGTTTCAGGATTGACGTCGGTTTCAAGTTGATGAATAACTGGCTGTGAATTATCAGAGGCCTTCTTAGAGCAAAAGTGACCGAACTAAATGACCTGTGACCATAGATACCACGGAAATGTCATTTTTAAAGAATAGATGACTCTGACTTCTAGATCTCAGATCTCTGAAAAATCACCACTCTACTAGTCAGCGTACACTACTCTTGATGGTTATATTCCATTTATAGTGCTCAGATTTGCTGTCAAACATTAACAACAATAAGTAGTCAGTCAGTGTTTCTGACTATATATCACCAAGATCGCCAAGCATTGCAAACGTCAAGTGACATCTCTGGTGACTCGTCATTTACGTGAACTGTAGTGATATTTTTGTGAACAGTAATTTAAAGTAGAAGTGACGAACTTTATTCAATGAATTAAGATAGTATTTCATGCACGTATGTACTTGGGTTGTGTCCGCATATTGATTGATAACCAGTTTCTTACCCTGTTATTCTATAAAAATAATGGTTATTTTCTACACACACCTTAAATTAATTCTTTATCATTTCACTTTATTCAACTTCATCTTGTGTCAGCCAACAGTGGTGAGTACAACTTACCAAGTCAGAGGATAAAAAATGATTAGTTGAGTTGAATTCTTGGTTAGATCTTCGAGTATTACTACGGGGTGTGTGTGTGTGTGTGTGTGTGTGTGTGTGTGTGTGTGTGTGTGTGTGTGTGTGTGTGTGTGTGTGTGTGTGTGTATGTGTGTATGTGTGTGTGTGCATATGTTGGTGTTGGGAGGATGAGAGTGGGGATGAAACATTTGCAAAATTCAACACTCCAAACTGATTTCATACAAAATATTTCATAAGGAAGTTAGGTGCTATAGCTGCTATAGCTATCATTGAGTTCGGTCACAGTTGCTGTTAATTAAATTAACTTATGACAATTAATAATATCACATAAAATAAATCATCATCTTTAAACCGATACACACGATTAAGCACCAACTAATTCGATCAGTTTAGTCTCAGACCACTATTGAAAACACTTGGCACTCAAGAGGAACTCTATTGGTGTGATCTTCACTGGCTAGGATATAATTAATTAATTAATTAATTATGTAATAAATCCTTTTAATCTTTCAATTAACTAATTAGATCTGTGAATAGTCCTCTGTGGTTATGATCAGGTGGCCGAAATTTAGCCTTGACCTTGACGAAGGAAGGCCACTTTCTATGCTCTCTTCGGTGCGCCTGCACCGCTTGGCCACAGCCCAGAACTGTGCTTGTCTGCTGAAACTTAAACAGTATCCACATCAACCCACTGACCGGATAGATGCTCGAAATTAGGTTATTTTGAAGGCACTGGCCAGTGAAAACTAGTTCCAGAAAATAAACGGCGCAAACGCATGAACGCAACATTCATCAAAAGGTTGCCTTGACCTGAAGCCTAAATGCAACGCAACGATCAAATAGAGTAGAGTGACGTCAACGGTATAATTTAGTCGGTTTTACTTCCAATCATCTAAAGCAAATCGAACACAAAGTAATTCTCCAACTGTTCAGTGGTATCTATTCCTAATTACGGACCGCTTAAATCAGTCATCTTCACCCCCAAACATCCATACCTATGGTTAAATTTCTCTTAAATCATCATCTTCACTCCCAAACATTCATACCTATGGTTAGATTTCACTTAAATCAGTCATCTTCACTCCCAAACATCCATACCTATGGTTAGATTTCACTTAGTCATCTTCACTCCCAAACATCCATACCTATGCTTAGATTTCATTTAAACCGGTCATCTAGCACCCAACACTCATCACAAGTTGAAGTCCTATAATTAATCAAGTACGGTTCTACGTCGCTTACGCTGGCCGATTTTATTTAAAACTGCATCGTAGGAACTGGCAGATGACTTCTTTGGAAAAGTGCTGGTTAAATCAGTTAACTCCCTTGAACGATTTAGTATTTCACGGTTGGCAGCAGTTAAAATAAATATTAAAAAGAAGCCAGCTGCAACCGACAAAGCTACTTTAGTAACCCGGTTTTCTATCTAGCAGAGATGAAAATTAGCATTTCATTTTAATGTTGTTGTAGTCGTCAGAGGTTAAGAGGGCTGGTGTTGTGTGTGCCATTTTGCAGAAACAAATTATTCCAGGATCACGAAAGTTGAGATTTCAGAACAAAGTGTACTTATAAGCAATATTTATTTATTGAAAATGCAAACTGGGTTTTTTATTTTAAGCCGTCTCCCGTCCTTATTCCAAAAGTAAGACGGTTTGGGAATTCAACTTGTAAGCAGTTCAGTGTAACAGGTTTGTTTCGCATTTGGATCGTTTGTGAATTGCCTCAAGGCGTGATGCTTTGTGTTTGGGGGCTTTCCCATCTACAGTGTTTAGTTTACCATTTTAAAAACAATACCTACAAACTTGTGCGATTTTAAATCCGTTTCTTTACTTGTACATTAATTTTGGATAAAAGATGTTGGTGCAGTCTAACCTCGAATGTGGTCTTTTTAATTTTTTTAATTTTTTAAATTTTCCTAAAATCGACCTTGCATTCCATTCCCAGAATGCACTTCTAGGTCTGCGCGTGAAGACAGCACGCTATAATCACGCGCAGTGTTCTGCCCGAATTTTCATATCTGCTATTTGATTGGTCCAATTGCTTCCTTACTCTACTGAATTTCCCAGTAGTAAACTAGAGCAGTTTTTCTAGCGCGAAATCAGATATCCAAACAGCAACACACTCACACATGCACAAGTCTTTGAGATATGAAACTAGATTAATTATTTCGAAGTTCTTTTAAACCGAAGACCTTCCGCAGCGCTATTTACTTATTCTGAGACAGTTCAGTCCTTATCTGAGAAATTTGGTCGGCGCAAAATTAAAGGTATCACAATAAGCAAAATGTCGGGCAGGCCGTTTGAAAGGAAGTCTGGATTCGAAGAAGGGAACTGAATGCTGAAAAAAATCAAAGACAAAATAAAAAAATTGGGCGTTGCCTAAATAGGCGCAGTTTGCTGTTATAAGATCTCAGAAGTGCCGAGTCCTTTGTAGAACATTGGGACTTCCGGAATCTTGATAGAATTTCGAGATCAAGGGTCATAAACAACTTACTGATTGATAATAGAAGAGTAAAAATAAAGCAATACATTAATTGAGTTAATAATAATAATAATAATAAATCGAGGGATATCAAGCAGATGTGCCGTGCCTAATTCCGTAACATTTATAAACGCACAACCAGACAGTCGTCGAAAACTATGGAAGCCTTTCTGACCCAATTTCAATGCAAGCAAACGGGCGAAAACACGAGTTTCATTTTCTATGACTGCTAATATTTCAACTATTACTACAACTGCCACCAGCACTAGTACTAATATCACAAAACTGCTGACATTCTCAGTGGAACCTCGAATGTCTCAGAATCATGGATAATTCCGAAATCAGGGGGTCGCCCCATTAACTAACTCATAGACTTATAATAGAAGAGTCAATAATGATGATGATAATGATGATGACGATGATTCCGACGACGGCGATGATGAAAGTAAGGATCTCAGATTAGAAATCTGTGGAATGTAAAGGTAGAGGTGGTACCTGCAGTGATAGGAGTCTTGGGAAACATAACAACTTAGTTGGAAGGCTATCCGAAAAAACTATCTGGAAACTGTAGATTCGCCCCACTACTAAAAGCAGTGCTTGGAAGTGCTCCCATTCTCCATAAATCCTTGAATCTCACATAATCTAGGTAAGACACCTTGTATCACAATTTACAGTCACAGAAGTTGTGAAAAACAGAAACCTGACTAATAATAATTATAAAAATGATGATGATGATAATGAGAAATACAAAAGAATAAAAGAAGAAGAGAAAAATAAGAAGAAGATATAATGACAGAAGAAGATAACAACAGAAGAAAAAAAGTATAGAAGAAGAGAAGAAAAAGAAAAAATAAGAAGAAAAAATCAGACAATAAATAAGGCAGAAGATACAAAATAACAACGGAAGAGGAAAGATGATGAAAAGGCAGAACTGTAAAACAGAAGAAATTAAAACGACACAAGCGATTTTAACAAAACATATAAAAAGCAGATGTGTAAAACAGAAGAAGTTAAAACGACACAAGCGATTTTAACAAAAGGTAGAAAAGCAGAAGAAAAAACAGAATATAAAGATGAAAAAGAAGAAGAAAAACAGAAGAAAAAACAGAATATAAAGATAAAAAGCAGAGGAAGAAACAGAATATAAAGATAAAAAGCAGAAGAAACAGAATATAAAGTCGAAAAACAGAAGAAGAAACAGAACATAAAGACAACAAACAGAAGAAGAAACAGAATATAAAGATAAAAAGCAGAAGAAAAAGAATATAAAGATAACAAAGAAGAAACAGAATGTAAAGATAAAAAGCAGAAGAAATAGAATATAAAGATAAAAACAGAAGAATAAACAGAATTTAAAGATAAAACGCTGAAGAAACAGAATATAAAGATAACAAACATAAGAAGAAACAGAATGTAAAGATAAAAAGCAGAAGAAACAGAATATAAAGACAAAAAATAGAAGAAGAAACAGAATATAAAGATAAAAAGCAGAAGAAACAAAATATAAAGACAAAAACTGAAGAAACAGAATATAAAGACAAAAAACAAAAGAAGAAACAGAATATAAAGATAACGAACAGAAGAAGAAACAGAATATAAAGATAAAAAGCAGAAGAAACAGAATATAAAGATAACGAACAGAAGAAGAAACAGAATGTAAAGATAAAAAGCAGAAGAAACAGAATATAAAGATAAAAACAGAAGAAGAAACAGAATATAAAGATAAAAAGCAGAAGAAACAGAATATAAAGACAAAAACAGAAGAAGAAACAGAATATAAAGACAAAAAACAGAAGAAGAAACAGAATATAAAGATAAAAAGCAGAAGAAACAGAATATAAAGATAAAAAACAGAAGAAGAAACAGAATACAAAGATAAAAAGCAGACGAAACAGAATGTAAAGACAAAAAGCAGAAACCGATTATAGAGGAAATAAAAACAAGTACATTTAGCACTTTTTATCTTAAAATGAACTTAAATCGCTTTAAAAAAATAGACACCTAAGAACATGATTCAAAGTTCTAGTTACATCTATTCATAGATACGATCTATTGATTTGCAAAATGTCATTTATAAAGCACAGAAACAGGTTAACTAAAAGAATAAATAATTTAATTTTAAACTTTAAACACAAACGGAACAACCTTACCCGCATATCAGAACATCGCCGTAAAGTTTGACCCTCGCAGAACGGTATTTCTAATCTGGACAAAAGTACTTCGGTCAAACTCAGCGATCATTTATAGGTGTAGCTAAAGGACTAGTTATAGGGTTCTGCACCATCTAAACGATCATTTATAGCTTAATGAGTAGTTATAGGGTTCTGAACCAACTAAGCGATAATTTATAGGTGTAGCTTAATGCCTAGCTATAGGGTTCTGAACCAACTAAGCGATCATTTATAAGTGTATTATTGACGAATTATCGGGTTCTGAACCATCTAAGCGATAATTTATAGATGTAGTTTAATGACTAGTCATATGGTTCTGAA
The DNA here is from genome assembly GCA_028829895.1 of Sinotaia quadrata. Lineage (NCBI taxonomy): Eukaryota > Metazoa > Mollusca > Gastropoda > Architaenioglossa > Viviparidae > Sinotaia > Sinotaia quadrata. Next base: position 80,853,975 of record CM054179.1, on the reverse strand, counting down.
CCAACTAAGCGATCATTTATAAGCGTATTAATGACTAGTTATAGGGTTCTGAACAAGCTTGGGAAGTAAATGAAAGTTTGAAATATGTCATTGGAAAAGTCAGCATGTTAAGCTGGCATTTCTTTGCAACCCACTCACTGGACACAAGTCACAATCCAAGACTGTCTTGTGGTGGCCGAGATCATGGACGGCACTGAGGTCCATATCGATTCTCTTTGATGACATCTCTGATGGCACTCTTTGAAAGCACATTTTGATGACACTTTTTGATGACACTCTCTGATAACACTCTTTGATGAAACTCTTTGAGGACACTTTTTGTCAATACTCTTTGAGGACACTCTTTAATACTGAGTAATTGTCACATGACAATGGAGAAACGCCATTTAACTGCAAAGAAACGGATAAACACACACACACACACACACACACACACACACACACACACACACGCACGCTCACTTACACAAAAGAAACAAATATGTTTACGATTCACAGCGTTTAACCAATTTTTTTATTGTCACGCGTCGCTCTCGTGCTTCCACAGGACCTTAGATTTCAGTTCGACCTTTAACATCAAAATAACAACGTTTTTGCAAGTTGTTTACGTAATGTTTCTCAGGACTTTTGCACAAGAAAATTAAATCTATCTATCTATCTGTCTGTGTGTCTGTCTCTATCTGTCTATCTATCTGTCTAGCTATCTATCTAGCTGTCTGTCTGTCTATCTATCTGTCTGTCTCTCTATCTCTCTGTCTATCTATCTGTCTGTCGGTCTGTCTAACTATCTATCTGTCTGTCTGTCACTTATAGTGACAGAGTCATGCTCTCATTGTTTTTCCTTTCTCCAGTGGGGTCATCTGCCCACTCAAAGACACAGGTGATTGATCTGATCGCTCTTGAAATTTCTTGTGTACACTGTTGGTCAGCACTTGTAATGCTTTAATTTGTCATGAAGCAAAACTTCAGTTTGCACAGGTGAGAGATGGCCGAGAAAATGTCTATATGCAACTGGTATCTACTTATGAATGACAGAGGACCTCTAGAATTTACACCTGATGACAACGCTACATAGTGCAGATTATGTAGCCCAGCCCAAACTGTTCAAACTCTTAACTGACAATTAGCACTTTAACAGGTCTTTTGTACCCTCTTTTAACAAATGGGTCTGAAAGAAATCTGAAAAACGAATGAGACAGACACTAAATTAAATTGAAAGATTAATTAAATAATAAAATAATAATAATTGAGTATCCTATGCATTTCGTTTGTTATAGATATATAGACAGACAGACAGACAGACAGATAGATAGATAGATAGATAGATAGATAGATAGATAGATAGATAGATAGATAGATAGATAGATAGATAGATAGATAGATAGATAGATAGATAGATAGATAGATAGATAGATAGATAGATAGACAGACAGATAGATGGTTGGAGAGAAAGACAGTCAGCAGATTTAATGGTGTATACAGAGAGAGAGAAAAAAAGTGAGAGTGATAAAGAGAGAGAGAGACGAAGAGAAAAGAGAGTTTTTCATTAACACAAGGAAATACCAATCCCTAACTCACGCTGTGTCGACGTTCTCTGCACAGAGATGATCCTCATGTTGATTTCCACCAGAATTGATCTTTGTCTGGTAGTCCTTCCACTGGGTACTAGCCATCCCCCACATCTAAAATCTTCCTTCAATAAGTAATTATAGCATACTCGCACTCATCCACACTCGCACACACAAACACATACACTCTCTACCACACACAACATCCAACCACGTTGAGCATAAGTATGACGTCTCTATCAGTGAAAATAAATAAATAAAATATGGATATATATGATTTCTCTGTTAGTCAAAATAAATGAAATATGAGTCTCTATCAGTGAACATACAATATAAATTATGACATCTCCATCACTGAAAATTAAAATACAAAATATGACGTTTCCATCAATAATTTAAAAAAAAACTATAACGTCTCCATGGCTATAAAATAAAATATGACGTCTCCAACACTGTAAAATAACGTGTAAAATATGACGTCTTCCACACTGTAAAATAACATGTAAAATATGACGTCTCCCACACTATAAAATAACATATTAAATATGATGTCTCCCTCACTGTAAAATAACATAAAATATGACGTCTCTATCAGTACAGGTTAGTTCAGTACCCACTGCCCTCTGTACACTTAGATACATGTTAGTTCAGTACCCACTGCCCTCTACACACTTAGATACAGATTAGTTCAGTACCCACTGCCCTCTACACACTTAGATACAGGCTTGTTCAGTATCCACTGCCCTCTGCACACTCAGATACAGGTTACTTCAGTACCCAATGCCCTCTGCGCAGATACAGATTAGGCCAGTACTCAGCGCCCTCTGCACAACTACAAACAGGTTAGGCCAGTACCCACTGCCTTCTGCACACATAGATGCAGATTAGGCCACTACCCACTGCCCTCTACACACATAGATGCAGATTAGGCCAGTACCCACTGCCCTCTACACACCCATAGATGCAGATTAGGCCAGTACCCACTGCCCTCTACACACCCATAGATGCAGATTAGGCCAGTACCCACTGCCCTCTGCACACCTAGATACATGGTAGGCCAGTACTCAACATCCTCTGTACATTTAGATACAGCCTTTACAGGTTAGACGAGTACCAAGTGTTCTCTGCAGTGACCAGTACTTTCCTGGAAAATGTTCAAACCGTCTTGAACTCGAGGAGTACCGCTTCCTCTTCTGCGGTGCGTCAACCGCACTTTGCCACAAGTAGGTCACCACGCGCTGCTTTCTGGGTCATGACAATGGCAGCAAGATGACTAGATCTTTGCATCTTCAGGGGGGGAACCAGCACAAAATGTAACTGTTGAAAAACGTCAAGTATGGTCTCAATATCTGGATAGGTTTTATCATTCCATCCGTCTGCCGCTTTGGGGTAACGCACTCTACATTATATTTTAACAATGACACTACCACTAGGCACTATACTCTCCGCAAATCCTTCAGATTAATTACAGGAATCGCTCAGTTAATTGAAGAAATAACAAAATTAGTCATACAATTAGCACAATTAATTACAGAAAAGTGCACAATTAATTACAGGAATCTCACAATTAATTTCAGGAATCTCACAATTAATTACAGGAATCGCACTATTAATTACAGGAATAATAGAATTAATTACAGGAATCGTGCAATTACTTACAAGAGACGCACAATTAATTAAAGGAATTACACAATTAACAACAAGAATCGCACAGTTAATGAAAGGAATTACACTCTAGTTACAATAAGTGATAATTTCACTTTCACACACCACTGAAACCCAATACACTTGCCCCCGAACCCTATGTCAGCCACAGTTCTAAGCGTTGGGCAATGACGAACACCATCCCTCAGATACAAACTGTTTATATCTGTTGCTGCATGGTCACCCAGTTTTATGGACACCAGTCGTTTTAGGGTGGTGTAGAGAGATTTCTTTGGCTGGCGCTGTCAGACGACAGACGTGTGTCTCAGAGTTTACTGTTTGATACCAAGGTCATCTATGTTGTGGTGGCTGACCTGCATTCAAGAATATAATTATGCTCCTAGAGAGGTATGATAGCGCAATCTTCGTCTGCTCCAGGGGAGACAAATAGCTGATCGAGAATACTCCTGGGGAGTCAAATAGCTGATCGAGAATACTCCTGGGGAGTCAAATAGCTGATCGAGAATACTCGAGGGGAGATAAATAGCTCATCAGGTAAACTCCAGAAAAGATTTAAGATACACATTAAATGGATTCGTTTCATCAGTTAAGAAGTTAGCTACATTGGTGCTAGAGTCCTTTAAATGACAGTTTGTTTCATCTTGTTTTGAGGACTGAGTCGGTTCAATGACACTTTGGCCTTGTTTCTCTTTTGTCGTGATGACCTGCAGATGTTGTATAATAATATAAGCACAGCTTGCAGTTAGACCGGGAATTTTGCGGGGGTGGGGGTGGGTAAGGCGTGTGAGACGTTTTAATTAAATTTTAAAGATAATTTAGTTTATAGATGTTTTGAGCACAAATGTTTATTTCGCGATAATTGTAATTATGTTTGCAAGCCTCATTATTATGTTTGCAAGCCTCATTATTATGTTTGCAAGCCTCATTATTATGTTTGCAAGCCTCATAATTATGTTTGCAAGCCTCATTATTATGTTTGCAAGCCTCATTATTATGTTTGCAAGCCTCATTATTATGTTTGCAAACTTCGTTATTATGTTTGCAAGCCTACAGGTTATGTTGAGACACTTGGAGCGAGCTTTTGAAAATGACGTCATCTTAACTGTAACACGGGTGCATGGTTTTTCTTAAAAATCTCGTCATCAGCAATGAGTGTTCATACTGAGGATTAGTGAGTTAGGCTACAGAGGGAATTGCACTCTCATTGCGAGTGCGTATGATGTGTGTGTGTAAGAGAGAGAGAAAGAAAGCGAGAGAGAATGAATGAATGAGTAATTGAGCACATTTAGTATTAATTCTACTTTTTACCTATCGAGTCATTAACAGTGGAAGGCTTTGGTATGTTTGTGTTCCGCTTGGTTTTTTGTTTTTTTTATGTCATATAATAACAGCGTGGAGTAAAGAGTTAAGCAGAGACAAATTTTATTCCTTTACTGTGTAGAAAATTTATCGCCATTTCAAATGACCAAGACAAAGTGCCTTGATCTTCTGACAAACTAAATATGACCTCCTGACCGTCAAAGTGACCTTGGTCTTCGGACAAACTAAATATGACCTCAAAATGACCTTGATCTCCTTGCTGCTGTTGAATACTTTTGCTGAGTGCCTTCATGTTGTGATAAAAATAATTAAATTAAGACACTGATATACATATTTAGAATAACTGATTTGATTGACTGATTGACTAACTAGTTCATCGAATAACTGATAGTGTTTCCTTAACATCTAATTCAAACCTTCGTTGATTTCTCCATCTGGTCTGGATATCAGTGAGCATAGTAAGTAAATACATGCTCTGTGTGTGTGTGTGTGTGTGTGATTGCATGTGTATGTATGAGTGCATATATTTATGTATGTATATGCGTATGTTTATATGTGTGTACTATTATACATGTTGTGTGTGTGTATAAATGTATGTCTCTAAGTATAGTCATATTGAATGTCTGCGTGTTCAGTGTGTGTGTAAGTGTGTCTGAGAGCTACGTATGTGTATTTGTGTATATGTGCGCGTTCGTGGATTCAAAAGACGGACGCATTTGTTACGGACGCCTTTGTGTATACTTCCATCTCGAGGACATAGAAGCAAGTTTGTCCGTCAGACATTTATCGACCACCATGGTCTAAAGAATGCCAGACTGATTTCCAGGCTGCAGGGCATTGAGGACCTTGAGACCAGGGCACTTCCAGGAATTTTATTCTAACTTCACTAGTGTTGTATGCAGTCTTTTTTTATCTCTACCACAGGTGTATTTTTTTTTTATACCACCGTTTTCGTGTTATATTTCTGTCACTGTCTTCTGTTGTGTCTACCAAAGTGTTTTTTCTTTTTAAATAACCGTTTTCCAGTTATATCTCTACCACTATTTTCTGTTGTATCTTTACGACACTTTTCTTTACCATTTATAAAACCGTTTTCCTGTTTATCTATACCACTGTTTTCTGTTGTATGTATACCACTGTTTTCTTCTTTTATCTAATTCATAGCTATTTCTCTCACATATTCCAGTGATTTCTTATTCAACCAATTGTTTTGGAGATTATTTTGTATTATCTTTGCTTCGGTTTTCTTATTTCATATCACACTCATAACTAGGTCTATATACATATCGTTGTTTTTTCCTATGGCATCATTTTGTTGTCATCTATGCCATTGTTAACCATCATTGTTTTCAGACACAACCTACATCAATGTCTTTCCCCCCTTCTATCTATTTCACTGTTTTCACTGTCTGTAAAGGACTTTATCACTGTTATCTCCGCATGTGAATGCCTATATCAATGTTTTCTCTGTCCGTGAGGCCTATATCACTGTTTTCTCTGTTAGCAAAGGCCTATATCACTGTTTTCTCTTTCTGTATAGGCCTTTATCACTGTTTCCTCTATCAGCAAAGGCATATATCGTTGCTTTCTCCGTCTGTGAAGGCCTATATCACTGTTAGCAAAGGCCTATATCACTGCTTTCTCTGTCAGTGAAGGCCTGCATCACTGCTGTGTCTGTCTGAAAGTCTATTTCACTGTATTCACTGTTTGTTAATGCCTCTATCACTGCTTTGTCTGTTTGTGAAGGCCTATATCACTGCTTTCTCTGTCTGTGAAGGCCTGCATCACTGCTATGTCTGTGAGTCCTCTATCACTGCTGTCTCTGTGAAGACCTATATCACTGCTTTCTCTGCCTGTGAAGGCCTATTTCACTGCTTTGTCTGTTTCTGAAGTCCTATATCTCTTTCATCTTTAGTTTTTTGCAATCTCAACCATGCCATTCGACTGGATGAATGATAAATAAAGACAGTCATATTTGCAGATAGATTACTTTGGTTATTAATAGATAATGACAAAACAAACACAGCGACTTCATAATACGTAGGCCTATTCAGTCTCTCTCTCTGTCTCTCTCTCTCTCTCTCTCTCTCTGTCTCTCTCTCTCATACACAAATTGCTTTGGGGTGTGATGGTACAGTGAGACAGGTCGAGATCCTAGCCAGGCTAATCTGAAGTGACGTGACCCATTGTTAAGTCAAGTGACCTAATTTTCGCCTGTTTTCGAGTTGACACGACTCCTCTCTTCAATAACAATGGCAAGTGTGTTAATGTTATTCAAGACTTGAACCCTAACGACTCGTCCCTGCTAGAGCAAACAAATGCAATGACCAGCCAGAGCTGAGTACTGCACGTAGAAAGGGTTAACGAGTTTGTTATCTAATTTGTTACCCCTTGCCTGTATGTCTTTGTGCATGCGTGCGCATATATACCGTGTGTTCGTGAAAATGTGTTGTAAGTAGCGCACACATTGTTACGTGTAAGTGGCATCTTGTGAGCGGAGTCCCTCAGTTATATTAGGTCCCGTGGAGTTTTGGTTCTTATTCAATATTTCGCGATTCTGCAAAGTGGTCGATATGTCCTGCATCGCGACACTTTCGACTACACATACATCAGATTTCTGCAGACAACAGAAATTGAAGTGCTGCACCAGCACCGTTGCGACGCAGTAATGTCTAGAAGGGTCAAAATGACTTGGTGTACCGGACACATACGTCATAAACTATCTTCGTGTATAGGAACTCTCCTGTGCACCGGACACGTACATCATAAACTATCTTCGTGTATAGGAACTCTCTTGCGTACCGGACACGTACGTCATAAACTATCTTCGTGTATAGGAACTCTCCTATGTACTGGACACGAACCTCATAAACTATCTTCGTGAATGGTAACTCACTTGATGTACTGTAAACCTGCGGCACAACCCACCTCCACTAACTGGACGTACTGCATATTTACGTTACAAAATACATCTATGTGTAGGAACCAACGCAACATGAATATGCACAGAACAAATCATATCTATAAGTGGGAACTATACTTGACGTACTGCAAATATACATCACAAACCATGTCTCTGTGTAGGAATCAAGTTGACGCACTGCATATGTATCTATATCTATGTGTAGGAACCACATACTGCATATGTACATCACAAATCATATCTATGTTTAGGAACCACTTTGACAATCTGCATATGTACATCACAAACCACATCTATGAGTAGGAACCAACTTGACGTACTGCATATGTACGTCACAAACCATATCTATGTGTAGGAGCCACTTTGTCGTACTGCACATGTACATCACAAATCATGTCTCTGTGTAGGAGTAAAAGTCACTCGCCTCTATACGCCATAATTGTTGTTTATTTTAAAAGGTCATTCGCCTCTACACGCCATAATTACTTTAAAACCTCACTCGCCTCTACACGCCATTATTGTTTATTTTAAAACGTCACTCGTCTCTATATGCTTTAAAACGTCACTCGCCTCTACACACCATAATTTTTTACTTTAAAACATCACTCGCCTCTACACACCATAATTGTTGTTTACTTTAAAACGTCACTCGCCTCTACACACCATAATAAATAATTGCTTATTTTAAAACATCACTCGCCTCTACATTGATACTTAAACGTATGTCGTTGTAATATTTTTTTTATTGCTAGTTTGCTTGCAGATATGTTAAATAAATTATTATAACTTTTTAGTGATAACTAACCTTTGCAGTTCAACAAAATGGTTAATCATTAACTTGAATTAGCGTTTAATCTATAAATTACTTCCAACAATCATATCAGTTTTAAAACCTGAATATGACTTTTTTTTTTAACGTTGTCAAGTCAACATAGTAATAATGTTAAAATCATTCACCAGAGGGTCAGAACCAGCAATGATGCAATGGGCTTGCGGGTCCACCATTATCGATTTGAAGCAAGAGACGATGGCCGAAGGCAGCCGCTTACTTGGCTAAGAATGTTAATTTGAAATGGCGCAGTTCGGAAGTAGACAATTTGTCGAACGCCTGCTTCTACGCCGAGACCCCCTTCTAAGCTTCAACCCGTTACCCTTGCGACTACATCCACTTCACACACAGACGCACACGCACCATACTATTTAGTCAAACGCATATCTGTATAGCTAAAGTCGTACGCTAATACATACATTAACTCGCTATATCTGTATATCTAACGAGTACGCTAATACATACATTAACTCGCTATATCTGTATATCTAACGAGTACGCTAATACATACATTAACTCGCTATATCTGTATATCTAACGAGTACGCTAATACATACATTAACTCGCTATATCTGTATATCTAAAGAGTCGTACGCTAATACATACATTAACTCGCTATATCTGTATATCTAAAGAGTCGTACGCTAATACACACATTATACTCACTATATTTGCACACACGTGCACTTACATACAGACATTCCCGCATACACATCTGCACACATACAGTCACACATTTATGCACATACATGTACGCACACATACACAAAAATACATGAGCGTGCGCACGCACGCACACACACATTTGTTCATACACACATACACTCACTTCAACATAGGCCTACGCACAAAACATTATTTACGGATACACATAGATGTACATTGGTTCACCCAAAACTATATTCTCATTCACCCGTCCACCCTCCTGCCCGCTGTTTGTTTACTGACACCAGTCGGTACCATTTAGCACCGCCCCTTGAGTTTACACTGCATTCCATGGAGCTTTCATCGTCTTTGATCGCCTTGACCCTCAGTATCTATCCAAGTCTTCTGTCGTTTCTAACGTTACATTCAAATTAGATCGGCTGCTGTTTACTTGTTGTTGCGCTTTTGCCATTTTAAAATAAGTTTTCTTTTTTTCTTCTTTCTCTTCCTTGTCTACTTCAATGCTTATAAAGTTATCAGTTGCGACCTTGGACAAGTCATTGAAGACGTAGCTTCAGAAAATCGCAGGGTGTGAACACCCCCTTTTAGTTCAACAACAATCACAAAATTGTTTACTTCGTCTCAGTCAAGGTCTGGAAGCGTCGACCTTTTGCCACGTCTGATACATGCCGAGCAGACGACATCCCATAATTATTTCAGCCTCCGGATGCTGTCAGTCTTCCATACCAAACGTGCGCAGTGGTCACTCTGGACGTAATAATTTACAATAACAGGGTTTTATTTGAGTTACCTCCCCTCCCCCTCAAAATAAGTGATGAAAGAGCTTTATCGAATTAAAAAAAACAATTTGTTAAAAAGAAAAATAGCAGGGAAAAAAATAATAGCTGTGCGTGTTCCTAGTATTGATCTGTGAGCATAGTGAAAGATGGTGGTCTTGACGATGTGAAAGTAGAGGTAGTTTCTGGCGATGATTACAAGAGGAAACCTTTCTCTTACAAGAGTTCCCTTTCATATTAAATGTTTGTATAAGTGAGTGTTTGTGAGTCAGTATATTCGTGCGTGTATTAGTTTTGAGTGCGTGTGCGAGTTGGTATATTTGAGTGTATTTTAGTTTTGAGTGAATGTGCGAGTTAGTATATTTGTGTGTATATTAGTCTTGTGAGCGTGTGTGCGTGTGTGTGTGAGAAAGAGATTCAGAGAGTGGGATATTAGTGTGTATATTAGTTGTGAGTGCATATGTTAGTGTATGTGTATTGTATATATACCATTGTGTGTTAGTTGTGTTTATGCGCATGTGTCTGCGTTATATGGTTGTGTGCAGTTTGTTTGTTTGTGTGTGTGTGTGTGTGTGTGGTATAGGTAGCATTGTATGTCTGTTGTATTTATATCTGTGTGTGTGTCTGCGTGTAAACAGTTATGTGCAGTTTGCAAATTTTGTCTGTTGTGTGTGTGTGTGTGTGTGTGTGTGTGTACGCTCGTGGTTTGTGTTTGCGCGCGCTTATGTGTGTAATTGTGTGCGTTCGTATGTTTGAGTGTGTGTGAGAACGTGTTTGTACGTGTGCATGTGTGCATGCGCGCACTTTGCCACTATATTCATTCCTATGCAGACCATCACCACTCATCAAGTGAGTTGTGTCAAAGGTCAAATCTTTTACCACGAAGAGTGATCAGCGAATGATGATGAATTTCGAGAGCACTTCCGGCTTTGCGCTGATTTGGCGCATTGATCACCTAACCTAATTTTATAATGGTAGGATTTTACCCACTGGTTAATTTTGATTGGTTCGTTATCTTTCGTCTTATTTAAAACAAAAAAAATCTGCTTAAGCACCCAGTCTCTGCGCTCTTTAATGTCATTTCATCTTTTGTGTTCGATAGAAAGGTTGCTGCCAAGAGTGACTGGACGGCAGAAGACAGAAGCCAGTACATGTGATGTCCTTGACGAGATGTACACGGGCGACTCGAATGTGGCCTCAATCTTGACGTCGTGCGAAGCTATACCTTTTCGTCTGCGCACGGACATGATGTAGTCTTGATACAAAACTCCTTTTCTTTTCTCTGAATAACTGTTCCGGCCCTTTAGAAGGGAAAGCAGTGAGGGGGGTTCCTCGCGCTAAACATTTCATTGCTTCTTTAGCACGTTAAAAAAAAAATTTCAAAATTATCCATTTCTGCAGAGTTACTTTCCTTGATCTATATATATATCTATTAGTAAACTAATCGCCCGGCGCCGACATTCCGCGGACGAAATTGTTTTTGAAATGGCGGATATTTGATAGTGGACTGTATAGAAATACCCAGACTGTTAGCAGAATATCCGGGTTAGACGCAAAATAAACAGATTTTAATACAAACCCGCATCTGTGTGTACACGTGGGTGAGTACGTACATACACGTGTCATGCGTACGCATGTGAGAGAGGGAAAGAGAGAATGTTGCTTGAGGTTATTGTTGAAACGTTGGTGCCGGTTTTTTTGAAGAGCGATTATCAGAAGTTTATTCTGTTGCAAGGCCATCAATAGACCATTATGTTTACAAATTACTGTAAAGAGATTGGGAAGCGTGGTTTTAATTTAAAATTGTTAGACGTCACTCTTCACTACTTAAATTGATTTACTAATGAGAAGAGAAATTATCCAAATAGCTCAGAAAAGAAAGGTCAAAGAACAAAAATGGTTTAAAGGTCAAATAGAAAGATAGTATATAATTTTTTTTAAAGTGTGAAAAACATTGAGTTTATGCAAAATTCTCTAACAACTAGTTACCGACTTTAATATTTTGTGTCGTTACCGACTTTAATGTTTTATGTTGTTACCGACTTTAATATTTTATGTTGTTGACTTTAATGTTTGTGTTGTTGACTTTAATGTTTTATGTTGTTACCGACTTTAATGTTTTGTGTTGTTACCGACTTTAATGTTGTGTCTTGTTTGGAAAAATGTAAATAATGTGGAAATAACTGATAGTTGAATCTTTGTTTTGATTAACTTCATTTGAATTGCTTTAGTTGATTCCATTCTTAATTGTTTTAATGACATAAAATTGATCGATCCTATAATTTGATTTGACAACTTTGTACTGCCTTACATAACTGGAATAAATTATAAATACATATCTAATTAAATGTGTTGTACCTATGATTCACTGGACAACTTTCTGTGACAGCTAATGAATATTGCTTGATTGACAGATAATGAATATTGCTTCATGGACAGTTCAATGAATATTGAATGATTGAATTCTCAATGAATATTGAATGATTGAATTCTCAATGAATATTGCTTGATTGACATCTATACTCTTTGTTGTATAAGTGGATGGCAAAACTTCTCTGATGACAGTTACTTTCATGACATTTCTTCGCTGATAACTTCTTAATGATAAATACTTTGACGACTTCTTTGATAACTCCTCTTTAATGACATCGTTTGTAGAATCGCTCTTTTGTGATAACTTCTCTGGCTCATATTTAGCTGTTGTAATACATCAATAAGTCGATATATTCAGGAGTATGCATGTCCTAAAAAACTTCTTTGGCTCATATTTAGCTGTTGTAATACATTAATAAGTCGATATATTCACGAGTATGCATGTCCTAAAATATGATTTAGTTTGACAAATTAAAGACTTTTGCTTTGTTTCTGTATCTAAAAAAAAAAGACGTTGTCTTTACCAAGCGCCATTTGCTTTGGACGTAGAGTAGACTTGCATTATAAGATAATCCTGGGCGCCATGGGACATGGACACAGTTCAATTACGAAATATTTAACCTAACATTCTCTCACAAAGAATGGGTAACAGGGCGGAACGAAAGTGGTGTGGACTGTGGTTGTTGTCCCGAATGTTAATTCCCGATCCAATAACTTACAAGGAGAAAACAAACTTGCCTGATATTATCAGTTATGTTTACTTCTCTGCATGATGGCCCGCAGTGATAAAGGGCTAGGGCCCTTGTGGGGAACAATGCTCAAAAGTATCGGTGACCGCATGTATAAGGGCTTTGTTTCGTTGCCCATTTAATCTACACACACACACACACTCGCCTAGAGAGATATTAGGACACCATACCACAATATATAAAGTTGTTTCTCCTCATTTGGAGAAAAATAAGCAAAATTGCTCTTAGACTTTATTTTCTCTCGCGGGCCCCACTCCCACTTCTGTCATCGCCTAACTATTCCTTTCAGGATTTTTCGGGGTGGGGGCGTATTAAAATATCAGGGCAATACCGGAAAATTGACAACGTGACGAGACGAGATAACATCAAGAGTGGTTGCAGGGCTAGCTAACAATGTGCAAGTTCTCTTGTCGTATTTTAGCAACAAAGAACAATAAACAGCAACCTATTGGTCAGACAGTTTCATAGTGATGCAATCTCAACGACTGTTTACTCACCCTGCGAGCTAGCTCGCACTGTAACTGTATGTCAACTGTTTGTTTACTTATAACGCTTGCTTGTTTATGCGCGGCAGGAAGATCCGGGTCACTTAGGCCTACAGGCCTCTCTACGCAGAACTGGTAGACCTGGTAGTGATGGGCCCTACTGGCACAGCAGACGGTGATGGTGACAAGCGAGGATGAGTGTAGCTGCAGATAAGTTTTTGTTTCCGCTAATCTCTCTATTGCCCTACGTATGACGCGCGAAATGGCAAGTAGCGCAAACTTCCGGTCGATAACGGAAGCTCATGGGTTATCTCGCTTATTCATTGTCCCTTTTAATGGCGCCTTTTTTCCGTGGCGCCTTTTTCATTCAAAAATATAATCCTAGAATAAAATAAGTGACACATCGTTATTACTATTCTTCAATAAAAATTATTTTAAAAGGAGGTGAAAGTGTGTGAATGTGTTTGTGTGTGTGTGTGTGTGTGTGTGTGTGTGTGTGTGTGTGTGTGTGTGTGTGTGTATGCGCGCGCGCGTGCGAGTGTGTGAGGCAAGGGGATGGTACTTGGCTAAGGATTGCGTGAAAATTGTTGACATGTAGTTGTCGCAAAGGACGGTGGGTAACACAGAAGATAAGACACTGGCTCCTCGCCACAGTGAACCAACAACAGGTTATGTGCACCGACTTAAAATATTTCCCTAAAACTCCACTCTCATTTCCATGATGATACCCATGAACTTGATTATATATTTATGTTATTGACTCCTTATGTCTATGCTAGATAAACTGAACATTAATTGTTGTGAAGTGATGTAAATGTGAATGCTCTTTTGATTATATTCATATGTTGTATATTTGATTGTTGATTTAATAAATTGTTAACTTTATTGACCTTCTTACACATGTTGAAAACCTTATGTTGGAGAAGAAAGTGGGGGAATGGGAGATCACTAAATATAGATTAAAAGTCGGATTTATCTTCTTTGGTAAGAAGTTTTCCACCTACGGAAATACTGTGTGACGGTAAATGTTCGTCTTTAATGTTGTGGAAGAGAGAAAACGCTTACAGCACCCGCATATCCACCAAGCGAGAGAGACGAGTGGTGTTTTCTGTAGAATTATTAATAACCTAAATTAAGATTCTTATCACTTTATTTAGTTAAGGGTGATTAATTAATAATAATAGTCATTAACTAAGTGGCGTTAGCGCCACACTTATATTTCCTTTCATAATATAAGTACATTTACAGTTGTTATTTAAGGAAAAAATATAGTTTCACTTTCGATTTTGTATCGTTATTAGTTTTTAAAAAAAATTAAATCAGAATAATAGAGTAATGATTGTTTTTCATTTTACAAAACATATCACTTAATGAATATTTCAGTTAGCAGTTTTTAAAAAAATATAAAAACTTTGTGTAATGGTGTAACTACCATTTGGCACTTGCTAAATGTAACCGATTCTTGTTATACTGTGTATTATATCTTCTTTCTATAGCAGTAGCTAGTACATATTCATACGAGTTGGTTTTTTTGTTTGTTTGTTTGTTTTTTTTTTTTTTTTGTTGCTAGACAGGAATTTGTATCGCAGTAATTAGTACATATTCATTTAAGGTTTGTTGCGAGACAGGAATTTCAATCGAAGTTGAACCTTTTCAATGATGTTACGAGGTTGTTACAAACCACGTAGCTGATGACGTAAAATTTAGTGAAATAACACGTAACACATATATTGTAATTTTTTAAAAATCAATATCATATTATCTGAATATAAATGCTTGTCTTCAGAAGAGAAATTTAAGTCCAATAGCCATCACTTGCTGAGTAATCCTCACGACGGACACATCACATGTCCATTGGCAGAGTGAGAACAAAGGGAGCGTACTCTAATCCAAAAAAGACGCTAAAGGTGGAGGTATTCTTTTCTGACTTTGAAAACAATGGGATACGCCATCTTGAATGTTTACTAAATGTCAGTGGAAAGTGTATCAAGTCTACGAATCGTGTATTTAAGTTAACTTTAAAACTTTGTTCAGACAGTTATATCTGATAAATATCATCTGAACTTCAAACGTTCTTTCTATGCACAATTTTACAATTAAATATTCTTTTTTTAAATCAAAACTTTACAATTGGAAAGTGGTCAAAGCAGGAAATGAGTTTGTAAATTTTGATAAAATGCAATGACTAATCACCGTTACACTTATTGATTCAGAATAGTAAGGACTATCATGTACTTTGTTTAATTTGCATAGTACGACAACCGTGACGTCACGAGTGCACCTACACACGTTTGAACTGGGGGTATAAGCATTGTGAGAGAAAGGTCAAGTTCATCATCAGTGTCCAGGGGGAAGTCACTCTTTCATGACGACATATACGAACAGTTAAGCGCTTGTGACATTGATAAACTCTCACAAGACTCAGACTTAATTTCCTTTTTCTTTTTAATTTGTACTTTACGCACTCATGCATGTCACTCACTCTCACAGAGCAATATGATACAGGAAATATAATTTGTCAAATTATCATTCTTTTTTTTTATAAAAAAAAAAACTTGGCTCAAGATGATTTACAAAAAGTTTCTCGTCTGAAAAAGTTAGCCAGTGTGCTGGAAGCGTCCCCAATCCAAACGAAATAAATTATTCGCATTGTACATTTTCCTCTTTCCTGTGTGTGTGTGTGTGTGTGTGTTATGTCATACTTTTGTTCCATGAGGAGTAGTTACCCTTCATCCTTTCTTGTTGTCAATATTTCAACTAAACACAATTTATGGAGTTTAGAAACAAACAGGAGTGTACGAAGATAATGCCAAATGAACTGTTTTGTGTCACATAAATCGGCGAAGTCATCGTTTATTGCGTCATGCTGTACTGAGCATCAGTTTATCTAATTGACGTAGTAATTGTAATTTTTGCCTGGTCATGCTATAATTGTGTTTTTTGCCTGGTGATACAATAATTGTAAGTGTTGCTCGATGTTGCAGTAATTGTAATTTTTGCCTAGTGGTGCAGTAATTGTAATTGTTGAATGGTAATGCTATAATTGTGGGTTTTGCCTGGTGATACAATAATTGTAAGTGTTGCTCGATGTTGCAGTAATTATAATTTTTGACCATTGTGCAGTAATTGTTAATTTGTGCCTGGTGATGCAGTAACCGTCATTTTCCAATATTTTATTTATTGCCATGAGACCTAATAAGCATCGTGCATTATCTTTAGACGTAGAAGACATTCTTCCGATGTAGCAAGCGTCATTGACTGTTGTTATATGATGTAATATATTATATTGCCTATTGCCAAGTAACATAGTAGGCGTCAATTTTGTTAAGTAAGACAGTAGCCGTTAATTTATGCCAATTGACGTGGCAAGTAGGCATCTTTTTAATCAGAAAGAAATAAAAAAAAATTCAATATATAATTCGAAACTAATTTTCTGTGGCATCGCGTTTAAAGGACAGCATAATAGTGGGAGTGTTTGTGTGTATGTGTATGTATGTGTGTGTTTGTGTGTATGTGTATGTATGTGTGTGTTTGTGTGTATGGGTGTGTTTGTGTATATGTGTTTGTGTGTATGGGTGTGTTTGTGTATTTGTGTTTGTGTATTTGTGTTTGTGTGTATGTGTGTTGTGTGTATATGCGTGTGCATGCGTTTCTTTGCATAGGGTAAGGAATGTGGCTCGGGGCAATAAACCTGGTGCACATGTACCAGTTTTTCTGACATAAGTTTCGGTTCAAGAGCTTCTTCCAAGTTGAATTGTTCTGCATCTCGAACCGGCAGCTGATTGGCTGGACGTGAGAGCAGGCAAAGTCTACATGTCACTGCCCTGCTATTGTGACAGTCACGTGAGATCACGTTCCCTCTTTTGTTGGGTATATCATGTTAACAGTATTAAATAGAGTCGCTTTTAACTTGTGCACAGATAGTTCATAATACTTTAAATATAAAATAAATTCATGTCTAAAATTGTGTTATCGTTAATAATAATATTGATGATGATGGTGATTATGAAATAATAATAACAGTAATAGTAGTAGTAGGCCTAATATTAGTAGCAATAGTAGTAGTAGGCCTATTATTTGTAGCAATAGTAGTAGTAGGCCTATTATTAGTAGCAATAGTAGTAGTAGGCCTATTATTAGTAGCAATAGCAGTAGTAGGCCTATTATTAATAGCAATAGTAGTAGGAGTAGTCGTCATAGTAATTGTCGTATTAATATAATAATTGTAGTAGTATCGTTGTCCTCATCGTGATAGTAATAATAGTCGCAGTAGTAGCCGCAATAGTAGTAATAGTCATAGTAGTGACCACAGTAGTAGTAATAGCCGTAGTAGTAGCCGTAGTGGTAGTAATAGTCATAGTAGTAGTCATAATAGCAGTAATAGTCGTAGTAGTAGCCGCAATAGTAGTAATAGTCATAGTCATTGTAGTAGTAATAGTCGTAGTAGTAGTAGCAGTAATAGTCGTAGTAGTAGTCGACATTGTACTAGTAGTAGAGGCAATAGTAGAATTAGTACTGATGATTGTGATGATGATGAGACTGACGTACATTTTCATCACTAGTAAAAGTCGGGTGAGGAAGAGGACCCTGACGAAGTGAACAAACCAAGAAAACATTGAGAGCAAGCTTAACACGCGTCTCTCACAATCCTAACAAAAGTGAACACTGTTCATTTTGAGATTTTTCTTTCGAAGTACAATGTTAGCGTCAGACAATTCGTATGTGCATAGTTAAAATGTAAATAGTCCATTATTTCATAGTCCATGTGGTCATAGTCTCTGTATTTATTGTTTTTCTTATGTAAATAGTCCATTTTCATAGTCCATGTGGTCATAGTCTCTGTATTTATTGTTTTTCATATGTAAATAGTGTCGATAAACATAATACTTGTATCAATAGTGCATCTTCTCATAGTTCATGTAAATAGTCTATCCATTCAAAGTTCATGTGTAAATAGTTCGCTCATAAAATAGTAAATAAGGAAATAATCCACTTATGAACAGTAAATATTATTTTTTTTTAAAATCCATGTATATAGTCTATGTGTGAGAAATGTCCACAAATAACTCTTCCACTCTTAACTGACTGCATATGGCTAGAGCACAAAGTCCATAATCCATATATACATATTACACACACACACACACAAACAAACAAACCATGATATATATGAAATGGCCGTCAACTTTCTAAAATAACAAGCTCTCACTACAGCTAGATTAACAGGTTGAAACGAATGTCACTCTCGACCATTAGTTGTTGGGGACAGAAAGGTACCTAGTGACGTCACTTGGTAGCAATGACATCTTCCCACGTATCGTTCATGGGATTTGATAATGGCAGGATGCAGCACAGACACGACTCATTCAATAAATTATATATAGCGTCATCCATTTTATTTTTACTTTCAGAGTCAAGACTTTATTATAATATTGTAAATCTTATTGAAAACGCAGAGCGGGTTACTTTGAAATCGTGTTCATAGCAGGGCAGTGAATAGCGTCGTGCAGATTATTTAGTAATCGTGTTCATATCATAGCAGGACAGTGAATAGCGTCGTGCAGATTACTTTGTAATCGTGTTCATATCTTAGCAGGACAGTGAATAGCGCCGTGCAGATTACTTAGTAATCGTGTTCATATCTTAGCAGGACAATGAGTAATGTGCACATTAATAAAAGTCGTGTGTGCATACCGAAGATACTTTTATGAATAAAGATCAAAATCTAACAACAGAGATGTGAGGGGGTGTGGGTGGAAGTAGATAAAAGGACGTTGTGGGTGTCTCTGTGAGGTGCACAAATGAAGGACTAGAGCGACTGAGTACCAGAACCATTCTGAGACTTGTATAATGGTTGTGAGACTGCGATGTGACTTGAGTACTGGCACTATTACACTACTAGGAGTTTTGTCACTGTTTCAAACTGCCTTGGCACTCTAATGTAAAGTAGGTCATACCATTGTATTAAGCTACCTGCAGTCTTAGCACTTTAAAGTAAAGTAGGTCAAATTATTTTGTCAAACTGCTTGCAGTTCTTAATATTCTAACATAAAGTAGGTCACATTATTGTTGCCAAACTGCTTGCTCTTTAAATACTGTAATGTAAAATAGGTCACTTTATTGTGTCAAACTGCTTGCAGCTCTTAATGCTCTAACGCAAAATAGGTCACATCATTGTGTCAAAATGCCTGCTACTCTTGACACTCTTAAGTAGGTCACACACCAGTAGAGGTGGCAAGAGAAATCCTATCTGCTGTCATTTTCTTTTTTTCCTTCTTATCTTTATTACTCCTTAAATAAGCGTTTCTAAAACTGAGACACACAAAGAAACAGTGTCTTATTTTTTAGTCCTAGTCTTCTTTCAAATCCGACAATGTGTCTTATTTTTTAGTCCTAGTCTTCTTTCAAATCCGACAATGTGTCTTATTTTTTAGTCCTAGTCTTCTTTCAAATCCGACAATGTGTCTTATTTTTTAGTCCTAGTCTTCTTTCAAATCCGACAATGTGTCTTATTTTTTAGTCCTAGTCTTCTTTCAAATCCGACAATGTGTCTTATTTTTTAGTCCTAGTCTTCTTTCAAATCCGACAATGTGTCTTATTTTTTAGTCCTAGTCTTCTTTCAAATCCGACAATGTGTCTTATTTTTTAGTCCTAGTCTTCTTTCAAATCCGACAATGTGTGACGTAGAAGTCGTACACGATGCAACCGACACTCATGACGCAGCTGAAACATACGAATATCGTTTGAAACACGTGACCTTCTCAATCACCGGTAACGGAGACAGGATCGACATGACGGGGCAAATAATTAGCAATTAGTGGCAAGAGACACTGCAAAACTGGACCAATTTACTTGTAATAAATAAAATCATTTATTAAAGGTTATTGAATTAATTTATAAATGGATGTTGTACACAGCGACAATCAAATACGTGCAATTTGCTTATTGAACAATCGTATCCGTATGACTGTAACACTGAGCAAACATGACGTCTCTTTGCAGTCACTGACAGAACAGCCAAAAGGGATGCATGTTCTTGTGGTGTTTTATGTGTATGTGTGTAATTGCGTGCGTGGGTGGGAGCACAATGGGTAATGACTACGTGCAAGCAAATAATTGAAACGTCCTCGCTATATTCTTCCCTGTAATGCGAATTTTCCTAATATCAGGGGTGAAAGCAGAATGACATTTTAGAATGAAAGCGAAGAAAAGGTTTTCCTCTCATTAACTATGAAATAAATCCAGCACCGTCAGTTTGATCATATAAACTATAAAGTATGTATTTGGTGCAAAATAATGATGTTATCTGAAGTGTCTCCCTCATCATGGACTGCTCCAGAAATGACAACGGTTTTCTTGAAAGAACTTCATGCACACAAAAAAAGTGCTTATAATCAGTGGATTTAACTCCCCTTTCCAAAAGAAAAAGGAGAGAGAGAGAAGTGGTGGATAGCCTCGTTTTGAAAAAAGAATGTTAATACATATATTTGCGAAGCGAAGAACCCCCGCTCAGTATTCCATTAATCACAAAAGTCGGTGTTATAACACTCGCTTAAAACGAAGACTGTAGGGGTGTAGGGGAGTGAGAGGGTATTAACCGGATGCACGTTCTTGACGGCGTCCAGTCACAGGTCTGAATAGGAACAGCCTCGCGCTGATGAGTTTCAGTTTCACTACCGTGACGAATTCTCGGGAACTATCATGAATTCCGAGAAAACTAGGGGTTTCAACTCTTACCACATTTTTCTCTAACTGCGCACATAAATGATGGACTGTTGGTTGCCAAGTGTCAGATAATTATGTCCATCTGTCTTAATTGAAAACTTTGTGCAATCTATTTTGCTTTGCATTAAAGAGGAAATATTTGCTGCTGCAAAAAAAGATGTGATTTTTAAGATGTAGTATATCACATTTCTATGCAAAAGTTATAAACAGCGAGAAGAGATTTTAATATATCACATTTCTATGCAAAATTTAGAAGCAGCGAGAAGAGATTTGCTTAGTAGGTGTAATAACTCGCAGACTAATAAAGACAAGAGAAATTTAGACTACAATACACGAACACAATAAAATGTAGTGCACTATAGAAGTATAGACACAATAGAAATGTAGTTACACAATAATAAGTAAAGAGTAGTAGTTGTTGTTGCGCTCACACTCAAAAAATTGTAAAGAGTTCTACGACATCTTTAACATCCGCCAAATGAGAGACATGTTGGTCTTGTGGGAGAATTATTAATAACTATAAATTAAGATTTCGACCACTTAGAATTAGTTATGTATTATTAATTAATAAATAATAACCATAATCAGTAAAGGAGGCCTGGAGGGGTGTCATAAATGCTTATTGCCTAAGCAGTGTTTTGACTAACAATGCTTATTGCCTCAGCAGTGTTTTGACTAACAATGTTTATTGCCTAATCAGTGTTTTGACTAACAATGTTTATTGCCTAATCAGTGTTTTGACTAACAATGTTTATTGCCTAAGCAGTGTTTTGACTAACAATGCTTATTACTTTAGTGTTTACAATAATAATGCTTACTGCTTCAGTACTGTTTTTAGTAACAGTGTTTATTGTTTCAGTACTGTTTTGACTAATAATAATG
Source organism: Sinotaia quadrata (assembly GCA_028829895.1). Lineage (NCBI taxonomy): Eukaryota > Metazoa > Mollusca > Gastropoda > Architaenioglossa > Viviparidae > Sinotaia > Sinotaia quadrata. The sequence continues at coordinate 80,832,014 of CM054179.1, read as the reverse complement.
CTGAAGCAATGTTTTGACTTATTTATGGCTGCAGCAGTCGAGTGGTCAGTGTTGTAGCTAACAAAATCTACCCTTTTTGCAGCTATGTTGTAAAGTGTAAACTATCTCAAATTTTATTTGATAGATCTTATTCATTACTAACTTTCACATTCCTATGTTGAAACATTAACTTCTATAAGAGGAATAAATATTCACCTTTGCTGTAAAAAAAAAAAAAAATAGGTTGCAAAACGTTTGCACTTGCTACAAGGGTATGACGCTAGAATTGGGGGTGGGGGTGGTCACTAGCCTCCTCCATCATCTCTTCGAAATTAATAATTGTTGACAATATTTAGGATCTGTTATTTACATAGACATTGGCTGCATGGAACGTGGAGTGTCATGTAACCTCTTAAATGAGATTTTATTAATATAGCTGGATCATGTTTAGGCGTCCGCTAAGATTTGGTAGGACTAAGCTTCGTAAATTTTGTTTCTGAAAGTAAAACTGATTTTATTATCTTGGGGATACTTATCTAGGTCTATAATGTCATAATAATGTTGTTATCTGTTACATGAGTAAAGGCTTATGAGTTTCATTTATAAAACTCCCAAGTATACATAATACACACACAATGTGTGCTGTGCCTGTGTTGTGAATGCAATTACACACAACAAAACACTCTTATGATACATACACACACAGAGCACGCACAAGCACACGCTACTGTCCTGCTATATTTTGTCAAATATATCTTTATTACTCTTTCTCTTGACTTTTCTGTATTTCACACACACACAAATACACACGCACGCACACACAACTGTTTTGACTTACGTAGACACACATGCACAAGCTCTTTATAATCTTGTCAAGGTGCAATAAATACATATAATTGTCCACTCTGAGCGTTTGACGGGTTGAATAAAAAATTACCCATCCCAATGAAGTGTTTATCTTACCGAATATTTATGCTTTCGGGTAGTAGAGACACATGAAATGCTATCCACCTTAAGAGCTCTTCCACGATTGATTCTAGCAAGCAGAATAAGACGAAAAGTTATTTCCCCTTCTGGAAGACATGTAAGCAATGGACAGAAAAAGCAATGGCCCCTTCTCATGAATGTGGACTGCGGTGGGTAAAATTGAATGGAGGTACAGTTGTTTGCCAGACAGTTTTCGTCTTCATCTGGTCCGACAGCAGTGGCAGCAGTTACGCCCGATTTTATAAATATTTTACTGTCTCTATGGTCACCGAAATTATTTTATCACACAAACATACCAAGAAATAAAACGACTACAAATAGTAGTTAAATTTACCTATCGACACGGGCAGGGATTTTTTTTGGGGGGTGGTGGCTTCGGACCCCCACAGACGGAGGGCGGTTGAGGGTGTGTGCCAAACTGGTGCGACCTGTTTCACCCCCTTCCGCCAGCCTCCACCTCAGACTCACCGCGAGTCTATGGGGATCCCCCAGAAGCAGACCAAGACTGAGAACATCGTAAAGATGAAAGGTCTATTGCGGCTTTTGGTGTGTGTGTGAGCGAAACACACACACACACACACACACACACATGTTCAAGTATATCAAATACACACCGTGTACACACTCATACTCACATGTTAAATACGTGTACAAGCATACACATGCACAAACATACACAAGCATTTACAGAAATACGCAAAAGCACACACACCAATATACACACAAACAAGAATATATACACACACCCATACACGCACGTACGCATGCATGCAATTTGAAAAATGTTAGACCAAAGAGGCCTCATCCAAGGAGAAGAAGCCCAAACAATCGTGGGTTCTACTCGGGGTGGTTAAAGGGTTTGGGCGAATCTTCAAATGGCGACTGTAAGTGCCGGTAAATGCCGGATGGCTGTATCTCACACTGGAATCATGACAAGGTCGTGACTACCTTTTCATATGTTTCCATTTTGAGTTCCTTGTTTTCGCTATAGCTCAGTGGAAATCTACATTGGGTCGTAGCTTACTCATATTTAATATGTTGACATGTGTTTGTTTATTTGATTGATTTTATTTATTTCAGAACAGTATTGTTTACTCGGGATTGTGCAGACTTCACAAAACATTCACCAATGAATATGACTATTGATTGGTTCACAACGCAGTGGACATGACTTTTGATTGGTTCACAACCCAGTGAAAATGACTATTGACTGGTTCACTACCCAGTGAACTTGACTATTGACTGGTTCACAACTCAATGAGCACGGTTATTGGTTAATGCCATCCCATTGATTGATTGGTTCACAACCCAATGAACACGGCTATTGGCTATTACCAACCCAGTAGATATGACTATTGCTTGGTTCACAACTCAGTGAGCACTGCTACTGACTAATGCCAACCAAGTGAACATGACTGTTGATTAGTTCACAACTCAGTGAGCAAGGCAACTGGTTAATGCTCATCCAGAGAATGGTCATCGACTGGTGCACAAAAGATAGCAAATTTCGTCGCCACGTTTGATTGCAGTTTTACTAAAGAATTTATAATAACCGTTTAATATACCGACGTTCCTTGAATATCTGGTTCTGGGCACCCCCACTCGCCACCCCCACCCCCCCAAAAAAAAAAATATTCACAACCTCTTCGAGAAATTGCACAATAACGTTTGTGCATTCGTTTGTTTATTTATCCACACATATTTGAAAGATATATCCAACAAATTCAATCGGGAAAACGGAACAACAGATTTCTACTTTAAAAAAAATAAACAGAGTATATATATATACAAATGACAAGGAAAGAATATTTAAGTGTACATATTTTCATTTACTGCAATAAAAAAACCACCCCAAACGGTAGCGATTGCTAGAGAAGTACACACATTCGCATACACACAAATACTGGCATAAGTACACGTACACGACAACATACAAGGATGCACTCTCACATGCACAAACACACGAATAAATGTAGAACAAGAATATATCTACTTCACACACACACACACATAGTTTGAAACATTTTCAGAGTAAGCTCAAACAATCGTGGGTTCTGCCCGGGATGGCCTACATGGATGGTTGGATGAGTCTTCAAATGGTGACTGTAAGTGCCAGTAAATGTCGGGTGTCTGTGTCTCACACAGAAAACATGACAAGGTCGTAACTAACCATTTTTATTTGTTGCTCTGGTGTTTAGGAAATCCTCCTGCTGTGACGTCAGACTTAGGAACGCTCGCCCTTTCTTTTACAAACTTAGACGAGCATCGACAAAGTCTTCAGAAAATTTGGTATCAGAGGCCCGGTATGCACGGTGATATGTAAGCCCGTATGCACGGTTGAGGATATGTAAGCCCGTAATCACGGTGAGGATATGTAAGCCCATATGCACGGTGAGGATATCGTATGCACGGTTTAGATATGTAATCCCGTATGCATATGATACTGCAATGTCATCTTCTCCTACTTGTAATTCTGCACACAAAAACGACAGCCAGATTGTTACTGATTATTTATAAATGCAATTATTCAACTCCGTAGTAGTGGGCCAGGTGCATCAACCTTTTGTACTAAAAATAAACCTAAATCGACACTAGACAGACAATTGACAGTCACCGCCAATGCAGAAGTGCCATGGTGAATATTTAAATTTATTCAATAATTATTTTCGTCAGGAACGCTATTTTCAGTTGTTTTGGTTGTTCAGTAGCATCATTGTGTCGTCACGAGCTTACAGAAGTAGCAGCACTATGTCGTCACGAGCTACAGAAGTAGCAGAATTGTCGACACAAGCCACACACAACTGCAGTGCAAGCAGAATTCGGGGTTTTGTTTGTTTATTTCTCCTCCACCACCACCCATCCACTTTTTTTCTTCTTTGCATCAGTGCAACATGTGTCAAGAGAACGATGGCATGGTTCAACCTGTCATTAACGGCCACCCTACAGCATTAATAGTATGAGGGAACCTGTGAACGAGATCGGGTGGGAGAGAGAACATACTAACGGTAGATCCGTTGTTTGCTTTATTTATTAAAAATATAAATGGACATGCTAAATGGCTGGTGACAATAGTAAAAAAAAATTTTAGAGTGTTGCTGTGCGTTACGCATTAGATATGGTCACATGACAAAAGGCTGGCAGAGATACATGGCAAGCACTGACATCTGTTGTCAGCGTCAAGCAAGTGCGCACACGATTGGAGGAGGCGTGAAGGCAATAGTGGGCGGGGAGGGAACTGTATACATGATTGTGCACGACTGGAGAGGGTGAGTAGGTGGTGCCAGTGTACAGCGAACGTGTACGACTATAGATGTTGGAGAGGGGTGCTGTTCTGTGTCCGAATGTCCGTTGAAGAGGGGAGAGGGTACTTATGCGCAATGAATGTTGCTTTAACAGTCTGTGGGTGGGAGGTCGTTTATATGCCTGTTTTGTGAGTGTGGTTGAACATTCCTGCAATTCTAATTAATTCTCTAAGACTGTGTGCATTGGTAGAGAATGTACACATATGCCAAGTTACTTCGTGGGGGGGGGAGAGGTCACAAAGTCATGAGGGAAAAGAAAAAATGTACGCATTAACCAAGCAAAGAGAGAAAGAGGAAAAGAATGAATTGTTAATTATGTGCATATGATTAGTAATTGTGTACAGGAAATAGGTATGTGTCTGCATTATTATATTCAGAAATTTTATCGGTCTTCTCTCCTTGCCCTTATCAGTGATGAATCTATTATATTCAAGCTTTAATTTTTTAATGTAATTTTTAATCATAGAATTATGTAAACAAATATGTTAATTACCATTACTCATCTCGGAATTTTTTCTCTACTAATTCATACTGGTAAGCATATATAGAAATATTACTTTATTTTTTAAGTATAGGCTAATTATTATGAAATTGATTTCTTTACTGTTAAAAATAATTGTCGTGAAATCATTAATTAATATATATATATGTGTGTGTGTTTTCATGTATGTGGTTTTTTTTAAAAAAAACGTGGCAGTTTATTATTGTGCAATGAATTACCTTAACTGCTTTTAATTCAAGTTCCTCCTTTAACATGCACCCGGATCACATGACTCAAACATTCAGTCTCAAAAGTCGTACCTTGACACGCTCAAAAGAAATCGTGAAATACGTGTATAATTTAATTTTATGTTTATTCAGTTTCGTTAATCTTAATTATCATAGTCAACACTGCACAAAGTATCATTTGGAAATAACATATTGCATTGTATGTGCAAACAAAAATTTCAATCATACATAATAATCAATCATATGACAGTGGTTTCAGACACCCTCTTAAATTACTTCCATGATTATCAAGCACAATATGTCAACTTATCATACACGCACACATTTGCAGTTAAGCACTATGACAAGAGGGCGGGAAGGATGGAAAGGGGGGAAGAAGAGCGATAAGAGCGAACAGGAGAATTGTTAGTGGAAAATTTTACTCCGATTATTCATTGGACTTCAGTCCCCAACCCTTGCGTGTGCCTATTACGGCGAGAAGAAAACTATTGGTTAAGTCTGTGACCACCAACCAATGAATAGCGTTCATGTTTTTTTGCCGCCAACCTAACCTAGAATCGTTCTAAGTTTAGCTGCGCGTGATGGAAAATTTCACGAGCTGTGACCTCGACCCGCGCGTACTCAGGATAAATCAAAATCCGCGTAGAAAACGCGGTTCTGCAGTTTTAACTGTCAAATTATACAATTATTATAGCTAAGACAAAAAACTTTGAAAGGTAACAACTGAATGTACATTTTTCTCGTGACACATTCCGAAACATCATCCAAGCTAAATCGATCGCGCGGCGAGACATGATGCTATTATGATAATGAACCCAGCACGTACCATTCATTCTCCAATCTACATACTTCAATAATTTAACATTCAAATCTCCATACTTTCATAATTAATTTAGAATTGTTAACGTTGTTCGCACCGAAGCAACATGTTAAACTCTTTCCAGTCATTTAAAATTACGTGAATGTGTAATTTTCCAAATTCAACGCTTCACTCGGAAACGCGCGTCTGAGAAGAAAATTTCCTGTGATGATGCAAGAATTTTGTTTGGACATTGTAGCCTTTTCCTGAATTTTTCCAGAGGATTAACAATGCGCATGCGTAATAACAAGCGGATGAATGAAAACAGCCATAACAAACACGTTGCATTGCTCAGGGAGTTGCGATAATAAAATCATAAATAAATTATACGTTTGACATTACTCACCCCTCCACGAGGAGAACACAAAAATACTGCAGAAGTCTGGATTATATAGCATCCACATTATAATTAAGGTGATTAAAAAAATAGGTTTGCACATTGCATATCCCAATGCGTTTAGTAGCTTAACAACCGCGTCTGTATACAACCGTATTGGTAATTAAAAAAGCATGCCAAACATGGCGTACAAAACCAAACCAAAAATGCAATAAATTAAAACAAGTCAGCAGAATTGACTTATTGTGACTTTGTCAAGTTAGACAACTTTCCTTTCAAGCAAGGCATGATGACAACGAGTTACTGACAAGCGCACGCAAGCAAGCAAACACACATCAAGTGCAACTTTAAAAAAAAAAAAAAAAAAAGAAAGAAGAACGTTCGCAATCCAATCAAAGAAACTCAAAAAAAAAATTCACAGACGTAATGCATCGTGCTGCCTACTTCGTGGAATTGAATTGTTGCAATTGGATCACAGCCAAACGACATGTTTACTGGCATTAACATTTGAAAAATTTAAAATACATACGAACAAGTCCTTTCAAGCACATTACATGCAATTATTTCAAATCTGAAAAATGTTCATTTCACTGCTCTCCCACAACATCCTCAACAATCCAAGTACACGTAGTCCAAGAACAATCGAACCTTTTGCATAGATTGACGCTGGAACAGAAGTCACAATAAAGAGCCGTTTCAGTGATGGGAGGTAATTATAGAAAGTTTTTGAATAGCAGGTTTCAGTTACATCAGTCACCAGGAAGCTCAGGCTTAAAAAAAAAAAAGGGAAGTAATCACAAATCAGCACAAGCCAGGTTACATCAGAAAGAAAAAAGCGCTGAAAATATCCCAAAGCGATTGAACGTAGAAAGTGCAATTAATCGTTGCTTGGAATCGATCGATCATGTAGGTGTTTTTAATTTATAGAGTTCAGTACCAGAAAACGTTCAGAGAAAAACACATATGGAACTCTTTTGACTCAGGACGTGGAATGTTATTTCGTCGTCCTACACACAAAATGCTAATTAAATTATATTAATTTTAAATAACACACAAAAAATGCAATCCAAAGTGATTCTGCGAAAGAGCACGAGTTTTTAGTTTCAGTGTTAACTGTTCAGTCACAAGCCATTTTTTCACTTGGTTTGTTTGTACTTTCGGTTTTCCTTATAAGTTCAGTCCTGTCACAACCGACTCATTTTTGCTGTTCATACGATCAGATACAGACAGGCATGACATGTCAAGATTCGACAGAAAGATGCACGGTTTTGATATTTCGTTTACGCTCGACTATCCGATATAAATAAATGCATTCAGTCAAACACCCATTCTAACCTCAAGACCCCTGAGTAGTTCATACGTAAGCGCGAACAGTGCGCCACGCCTTTCAAAACGATAAGGTAAATATCCATATTTTGAGCAGACGTCAAAAAAGCGTCCCATGGAATCACAAATTTGGTATCAGGAAGAGGCCAGACTAGACAACACTTGTAGACAACGCGCGCCAGCACAAGCCACGCTTTCGTCCATTTTTAAAATTTTTTGTGCTGGTTTTTGGTTTCTTTACCCCCTCAGCATTCCTGTCCCACCTACAACCCTCATTTATTTTTCAGCTTTTCAGCAGCAGCGGAGACGGTTGTCACGGGTCCCGTTCCACGTGTCACGACCTTGTTGGTGTAGGTTCCGTCAGGCGGAGGACTTTGACAAACTCCGGGAAGAGAACTCTACAGGCCGAACCACGCCATGCGAAATATGACACTGTATTTCGTGAAAACAGCAACAGTTACTTTCAAAAGAAAAAAATCTATCAAACGGCTAGTCACTAGGGGCACGATTCATGTCCATCCGGACTGTCACTTTCGCTACCACTGCTGACACTGTCGTGAGAATAGGAATCCGTGTCGTCTAGATTGTCTTCTTCGGGGCTCTCCTGGATGGGGTCCAGGTTAGACATGGCCGACACAGTTCGCTGTCGCTTGCGCTGTGGTAGGGGTTTCACCTTTCTTTTGGATTTGCTGTTGGCGCTGTTGACCTTGGAAGATTTCGATGAAGTTTTCCTGCGAATATATTGCAGGAGGGTGTTGAATAGACCTTTCTTTTCCCCACCGTCCACCTTCGTCAGGTCTTCTTTGCCGTCCGCTAAAGATGCACAGCTCCGGGATTCAGGGCGGGTAGCCGACATCGGGTAGCGAGCAGAGCCACGCATGTTTGGGAGCGAGTTGGACAGCAAAGCGGCTGGAGCCGTGACTTTGGACTCGCAGAGCACAGGTAGGCTTTTGGAGGCGTCTGCCTGGATGATGTAGGTATAGGTAAATCCTCTCCGATCTCGCATGGTCACCTTGTAGGTTTTGGTACCCTCCGGGGTTTTGTGTTTCAAGCTGTCTTTCTCAGCTTTGGACCGTTTCGCTGCCTGGCGCTTATGCGCCGGTTTTACGAACGGCATGTAACCGTGAGTGGCGTTAGGATACATGGCCATACGAAACTGTAGACTGGAAAGCAATAAGATTAAAAGATCAGATAATAGTCTCTGTAGATCGCGCTGTTAATGATTAAATCCCAAACGCACAGTTGTGATGCAATATGAAAAGTAACGACTAGCAAAAATCGTCTTCCTTTTTCGTGTATCTCAGCGCGTAAACGCAAGAATCTAACAACAAACCGACGTCGCGGGGCTTATACACGAATCGTCATGAGAAATTGGGCCAATGGTGTTCGGCGATTGAGGTTGGGCACGTCCATTAATATAGGGGGTGAAGGCCATAGATTTTAACATGTTTTTAGAAATATCTAAACATTAAAACTTGCCAGCACTCCCTTTTCAAAGCTTTCTTAGTTGTTACGCATGTCTTTTTATAATTTATCGCTTTAATTAGTTAAATATTAAAAAGCAAGAATAAATGTCTGTACAAAATAAACTTTTTGAACCTATCACGTGCCTTTGCTTAGCAGGCGACGTACATATTCATGAGTTGGCTCAGTGACAAACACATTCCCGCTCGAAGCATACTGCCCTTGATGGGGCTATCACGTGGACACATTTTCAAGCTTTGTCCAATCGACTTGCAGCAACCCCGAAAGCGTCTAGTGTGTGAATCAAGATAATGACCTCTGGTGTATTTTTTTTTATTAATGACTTCGGGGGTTTTGTTTGCTAGCTGTTTCACAATCACGCTTGGCTATATTTATCAACATTGAGTCCCCATCGAAACAGTTTTTGTATCCGAAAATATATTTGATTACAAAAGAGAATTTCTTTAAGATTGAAAGGGTTGGATAGGTATGTAAATCGGGAAGAGAAAATGTCCACTAAACTCTCCCCAATGACCATAAAGCCCGCCAAGAAGTGTTCGATGGCGACCGTAGTTATGATTTGACGGTCTGCGTTGCTGCTGCTTTGACAGCAACCAGAATGAAGTAGCAGAAACTAACTGCCTCTCAAGTCAAGACTTCTTTGTTAAAATGAGAAAAGTTATAATTTAACTCTCTTCGCGTCAGTCCCACACTCATTTACCTGGCCTCTTGATTTGTTGTGTGGTGCAATAACTATGCTAGTATGTTCGCGTGTGTGGAAAATATTTATGCTGTGTGTGTACGTTTGTTGTTATTCGTGAATGTATATCTAGGAGATATATGTATGTAGGGAGAGAGAGAAAGCTATAGAAGGAGAAACAGACATTTTGTGGGCGGGGGAGAGAAATAAAGTCAGTCCTTGTCACAATGATATATATATATCTTTATACTTTTAAGCAACGCCCATAAGTTCCAGGCTGAAATGGGATTGGGGATCAACTGCGACTTCTCCCCACACACACACACCAAAAGAAAAAGTGAACACTATAACTCAGACTGCAAAACTACAGATTTCCTTATAAATTAGAGACTACGTTAATAATTTATAATTTGCAACAATCAACATTATATTTACGTTTGTGTGTTACAGAGAGGGGCTGTAAGGTTGTTGTTTGATTATTTTTTTAGAAAGAATCATTATTACCTTTCTTATCAATTAACAAATATTTCCCCCCTTCACCATCCCCACCCCCAAGGAAACAATCTGTTGTTGGATTGTTACAAGGGCAAACGTAACATATGGGACGTAACTGCATGGGCGTAAAACATCCTCCCTTGTGCCTCTTTTCAGAAAGAAACCCTCTCTGGCCTCACATTGGTTTGCCCACCCCCGCTCCTTTCCCTCCCGCCATCCCTGTCTGACTGGTTTGGTCTAATGCGTTCTCCGGATTGGCGCGAAGGAGTGAACGGTAGGGCACTGGGGAGGGGGTTCAATGTAAGGGGGTATGTCTGGGGAGGAGGGTCATGTGACTAGTTGAACCCTGTCTGGGCCATTCCATTTCAATGTTTTCTGTAATGGCTTCTTTCTTCCCCTTCAAAGGCCTGAACTTGTCCTCTCACTGTTCTCTTTCGTAGGTAGATGGGCTACATTTTGTCCTGACAAATTAGTTGTATTTTCTAATAATTATTTCCTGGAATTTATTTCCGCTTATCAAAAATTATTTTCATCTCTCATTGTTATAGTATTATAGTTCACTGTATATTTTGATTTCTGTTAGATTGGGATGTTGTAGTGTAACGGGATTTTTAAAAATAAAAATTATAAACAAACTAAGTGGTTGTGAAAACTGGAAAATTGTTGTGATTAAAAGAGTTGAAGTATCGTGCTATGATACTGAACATGACCTTCAAATTCAGCTTTTGTGTATTTGCTATATAAACTGGATTGAGTTCGCATTAACATAGTAATAATTCAGTGATGCGAGTACGTACCTAAGTGCGCATGAGAGAAAGATTAAGTCAGTGATTTACAAGAGGGTGAATTAAAATATTTTGCTATTTAATAAGCCCCGTTTTCAGTTTGTGCTTCAGCGACCGGTCTTGCAAATATAATTTGTTCTGCTTGCAATGTCTTATAATAATATATGGAAATATTCAGCATTTTTGTATGTGCCAATGTTGGAAAAGAAAAGCCCGGCCGATTTTCATCGCAATTATAATTTAAAGTATCGTGCTTCTAGCACTAAACTAATTATGCATTTTTATTTTAACATTTGTATCCTGCACTTTATTTTTTACATTCATGCTTGGCTCTTTCACTTTCTACTATTTAGTTAGCAATATCTACTTGTATAATATTCAAGTCCTGGCTCATATTTCAGTAAGTGACAAAAGCTACCTGTTGTACAGTTGTGACTTTTATGTCTCTCCAAGCGACCTTCGTCATAGCGGAATTTTGCCGGTCGCCATGACTCAGTCATTTTAGCATAGTGGGAATTTGAAAGATTGTGGCCTTTGGCTTTGATCCAGAGCTAGACTGAACGCTGACTTTTGTTTTATGACGTCGTTTTGGTCTGTGAAGAAGTTGGCTTCCAAAGTGTTAGGTACATACTGACGAACATTTGCAGAATTGGGTCATGATGACCAACAACAGCACTCTCTTTGTAGGTCCACCCGAACGAGGCCTCGTGCCATGGAACACAGTAGCTGGTTGGGAAATCAATAGAGGCGGGCGCCGCCAGTAAATACATCATGTTTGATACATTTCCTGCAGTTTGCCACAATCGTTTCTATTAGATTTTAATTAAATAACAAGAAAATAGAATATATTTCAACATATGACTACTTTTTAACGAAAAATTTAGTATATTTTAAGAGCAGTACGCAGAAAGTTTAGGTTGGGTTTCCTCTTGCATCATCACTAGGCTCGGCAGCCAAGGGGTCCTGTCAGGGTTTGTTGTTGTGGTGTGGTTGGTTTACGTTTACGAAAATCGTAAAAGCTGTAATTTTCTTCATTTGTTTTTTTTGTTACGAATGTCATAGAGCATTTGGTGAAAATGTCTTTCTGTGTAATTATTCGTGTGTGCCTATGTATGAAAGCGTGTGACGTGAGAAAACATTGATATTTTTTAGTTCCTTTAAAAGAAGGAAATACTTCAGAAACGAGCAGACGGTGACAAATCGATTGTCAGTACGTGTTGCCATAGACACCAACCTTCCCTTGACACTTTTAGCTTGATTCAGTTAAATGCATGTTAATGATGCAACAGCGAATCAGTTTATTACTAGACCTTTAAAAGATTCTTATTTTCTTTGTTTAAAGTTAAAATTGACGCAGGATTGTACACGGCGTACTCATTAACACACCAACTGTCGAGTGATTAATCATAAATGAGTCAAATCTCTCTCGTGACTATTTATCGGCCAGCCTTTGCAAGGTTATGCTTTCCCCTCCTCCCTCTGAATTAAAGATTCCTTTTCTAGGCTCAGCCATCGGAGTGTTGGCAAACAGAAGCAGATTAAACAGTGTGAGAATGTTTCTGCCTGAGGCATCGGAAGTTGGACTCCTGGCTAAAGCTATTTACGGAATGTTACTTTTAATAAAAGCTCTACTACCAGCGCTGTTAGGGAGATTATACAGGTACACATAGGGGAAAATATTCTCAGGCTGCCAAGAGCTATTTATACATCGGGGCACATTTCAGTAAACTAGCTAAAAACGGAAAATAAAATAAAATATCCATGTTATTTCCTCTTGTTGATAATTCCCAGCCACAGTCACGTCATAATTGAGGGAGAGATCCGAAGGATGTCAACAAATGAAAATAATTTTCTGGTGCACACAGAATACAGTCAATCAAGCCTGTAGTATGTGATTACTTAATGGACGATTTTATTGAATGGGTTTCAGTTGTCAAGGAGTGTGGGATGGGGTATTAGTTAAATCAATGAATATGTATGACAATGTTTTCGTTATTTTAAAACACAGTATATTGTTGTATGGGAATGTTTTTATCATTTTAAAATACATATATTGTTGTACGACAATGTTTTTATTATTTTAATTTGTTGTACGACATTGTTTTTTATTCTTTTAAAACACATATATTGTTGTACAACAATGTTTTTATTATTTTAAAGCACGTGTATTGTCGAACGAAAATGTTTTTATTATTTTAAAACACGTATATTGTTGTACGACAATGTTTTTATTATTTTCAAACATGTATATTGTTGTATGTAATCCTATTATGTAGTGAAACATACCGCACTGACGTGGAGTCAGGAAACAAATTTCAAGCGACTGAAAACGTATCTTCACGAACAAGGGTTTTTTCTCAGGAAGGAAAAAATCAGACAAGGGAATTCCTTGAACGAAACTGAACCAATGTCAACAATATCCCGTTGGGCTAAATTAATCGAAGGCATTTAGTTTTTTGTTCAGGATTTTATCGAAAGTATTTTTGCAACCGAGTTGCTTAGAGGGAAACGGGTTTTGATAAATATAGTTTAACGTCCTTCTTTGCTTCAGTTTCTAGAGACAGACACAAGCCAAGGTGAAGGTTGCAAACTTGCTCAATTACAAACAATTCGTTGTCTCGTGATTTCACTTTTCTCCTATTATAGATAAATGGATAGATGGAAGGATGAATATGAGGAATAAGAATAAATATAATGAATTAGAAGAAAGGAAGATTTCATTAAATTAAATTGTATAAAACCAATACAATTTACTTATAGACAAAAACAGAGAAGTTGGGTTCGGAATATTGTTGTTCGATCCTATGTCCATAATATTATTTTTATTATCATAAGACCACAATATTGTTCGATCATAAATGCTGTTTGTATAGTCCACTCACGAGGCGGACCGAAATATTTACTTTGTCTCGATAATCACGAGAAGACTGCTGTAATTATTAGTCAGTAACTACGCATGCGCATTACGACACTTATGACATGGGACTACCCGAACTGACGCAATGCGTCATGTGCGACCGAACAACTTAATCATGACCTGAAACTCATGCCTGTAATCAAACGCACAATCCTCTACTCACCCCCCGCCGCCCCCCACCTCCCTCAAATCCACTATGTGACCTGATAAGAGCAGGACTGATCTAATGACGTAATATGTCACTTGTTCATGACAGTGAGTTATTTGGGCATGCTCAATGATGAAATTTGTTTTAATAAGTACTCCTTTGGAAGATAACAAAATAAACAATGGTGTGACGTCTGGTGGAGTGGGTGATCACGATAAATGGTAGTAGGAGTAAATGCACATCTCCCCCCTGCCTGTATTAACTAAAATTACAAGTTGAGTCCACATTCCAGGACTGGGCTGCAGAGTAAATTTGAATGTTGTAATAGATAATATTATGGTAGAAAATAATTTAACAGCTCAAGCCCTAAGGCACCCAACAATCTGATTATTTAGAAGATGTGAATAGAATAAACTACACTCTGGTTCTAGTGGCAAAATATTTATTAATGAATAAATACTAGGTATAAGTGCAATTAAAATTGGAACTATAATTATGATTGATATTGTCAACTTTCTAAGAATCATCAAGATGACCAGAGCGCTGGACTTTTGGCATGTAACACGGGACGTTAAGTATGAAAATGAATGATAATTATTTCAGTGACAGCAGCAAGGTTGCTGACTTATCCCTGTTGTTCAGTAGAGATCAAGCCTCACTTTCAGTCTGTTTGATGGGCACATGGACACAGCATTCACAATAGCCTGGACGTGGACACCGCAATGGACTTAGAAATTTCATGCATTTTTGCTATCAATATGTTATACTTGTGTTTTATGCACAGATGTATTGTGTGAGTAGACTATTATTTCTACAAATGTTTGAACTAAGCTGCTTGTATATAGTGATTTAAATACTTGACATTGTTATTATATGCTGTATTTATTATGCTGTATGCATGATGGGGCTAATAAATACTTTTGGAGGAAAACGTAAGTTGAGACTGGACTGTAAGAAAGAATGGAGTTGTAAAGTGATAAAATGGAAACTTAACATTGTTCCTTTCTATTTTCTACTTTCTTTCCTTCTGTGATTTGAATCCTGGTTACTGTTTTTGAACAGCTATAACCAACCATTGTAAAGGCAGGGAGCAGTGTGTAAGGGTGGAGATACACTACACCCTTTGATGTATGATGGCAAGATATGATGATTACATGAGCAATTTCTGGTACAGAGACGTTACTGAAGGAACTGATACGGTGAAGGGGCTCTCAAGTTTGCTTTGAGAGAACATTAGTGCATCAGTGTTTTCAATGTGTGCAGAGAGAGAGACATGTT
This sequence comes from Sinotaia quadrata, assembly GCA_028829895.1. Taxonomy (NCBI): domain Eukaryota; kingdom Metazoa; phylum Mollusca; class Gastropoda; order Architaenioglossa; family Viviparidae; genus Sinotaia; species Sinotaia quadrata. The sequence goes on along the minus strand of CM054179.1, from coordinate 80,816,708 downwards.
GACACAGAGAAAATCTTGTGACACTGTTAAAAGCAAGTGAAAGACTGTTGAGCCAGCACTTAATTAGGTTATGTAAAAACTAATAACGCTATCTCTAATAACTCCATTTCAGGTCTCTGATAGGAACTATCCTGCAATTTGTATTGACATTATTGTTGAATTGTATTTTAGAATATATACTGTGTAGTAAGGGAATTATTCGAACATAGTTTCATGGCAATGTTGATGTCAAGTAATTTTTTCACTGCATTGTCATATGTATATTTGATTGTTGATTTAATAAATATTTTGTTAAATTTATTTACCTTCTTACACATATTCATAAACTTATTTTGGAGAAGAAAGTGGGTGGATGGGGTCTCGCTATATATAAATTAAAGATGGAGTTGTCTTTTCCTTTAGTAAGAAGTTTTCCACCCATGGAATCGTGTGATGGTAAATGTTGTCTTAATGTTGTGGAAGAGATAAAATGTTTACAGCGCTCTCATATCCGCCAAAGTGAGAGAGACGAGTGGTGTCTACTGGAGAATTATTAATAACATAAATTAATATTCTCATCACTTGTAATTAGTTATGAAAGATTAATTAATTATTAATAATAATAATCATTAACTAAGTGGCATTGGCGTCAAGCATAGTTTTTCAACCTCCTCATAGCGTATGGAATTAGAAAAGCTTGAAACTTTTCTAACTAGCTTATTGATTAAAACTACTAATGCATGGAGCTTCAGAATGTCAAAAGTTGATACTGGTCTAGGCTGACCTGAAGTCAAAAGTTTCTGAGATATTTTTAGAGAATTTTAGGCGAATATATTAAGAGTGATTATAGATTCTGAATGCAAGTGGTTTTCTTTATTTTTCAGTTTATTCGTACAAGGTGTTGGTGGTTAGCATGACAAATGGAGAAAAGAACAATGGAGCAAATACATAATATATGTCTTATTTTGTGGTGATTCCAATGTATAAATGATAATTTATTTGTCTTATTTCACATATACTGTATTTGTTTGGATTTTTGTTAATTTTGAGTACAACATGCCAATGAAACACTGACAACATTCTCAGAAATAAGTTATTTTTTAGTACAACAGGCAATGAAGTTCCGATAACATTCTTCATGACAAACAGACGAATTAACTTTGCGTACAACAGATTTTTGTAACTGAAATATCAACAACTTCTCAAGAGATAACTAAAGTAGATAAGTTAAATTTGAGTACAACAGCATTAAGAAACTAAAATATTGACACCTATGAATATAAGTTGATTTAGACTACAAGTTCTTTATGTTACTGAAATATTGACATCAGTGAAAATAAAATGATTTAGACTACAAATTCTTTGTGTTACTGAAATATTGACATCAATGAAAATAAAATGATTTAGACTACATCTAATTTTTGTTACAGAAATATCGACATATGTAAAGATATGTTGATTTAGACTACAAATTATATTTGTTACTGAAATATCGACGTCATGAAGATAAGGTGATTTAGACTACGTCTGAGTTTTGTTACTGAAATATCGACGTCATGAAGATAAGGTGATTTAGACTACGTCTGAGTTTTGTTACAGAAATATCGACGTCATGAAGATAAGGTGATTTAGACTACGTCTGAGTTTTGTTACTGAAATATCGACGTCATGAAGATAAGGTGATTTAGACTACGTCTGAGTTTTGTTACTGAAATATCGACATCATGAAGATAAGGTGATTTAGACTACGTCTGAGTTTTGTTATTGAAATATCGACATCCCAAAAGATAAGTTGGTTTAGATTATAACTGATCTTTTCAAATACTAAAATATTGTTACCCAAGGAGATAAGTTGATTTGAACTACATCTGATTTTTGTTGCTGAATTAGTGACATCCAAGAAGATAAGTGGATTTAGACTACAAACGAATTTTGTTACCGAAAAATGTGGCCTGTCGAAATATGTTAGTTTTCCTACTTATTCATGCACACAGTTCAAAGATAATTAAAATGCTTGTGAATTAAATTGATTGTGGGTATAACAGTTCTAAGATAATTAAAGTGCTTGTGAATTAAATTGATTGTGGGGATAACAGTTCTAAGATAATTAAAATGCTTGCGAATTAAATTGATTGTGGGTATAACAGTTCTAAGATAATTAAAATGCTTGTGAATTAAATTGATTGTGGGGATAACGGTGGAGACAAGCACATTGTCTGGAGTAATATGGTTAAAGATGAAATACTCACCTTAAAGGCACAATATTCGTGAATATAGGTTATTTGCTTGTGTATAATTCACATAAAATACTTACAAAGTAATTCAACTTAAGTGGAAATCATATTTTCATTTGACAATAAAAAATCTCGGGTATTAAAACCTTGCTTGGCTACAATGATCGAGAGTTGCGTCCCCTGATCAGCTTCAGAGCTAAAAGCAACGTTAACAATGAAGAAAGAAAGCGGCGGAAGACGAAAGCGCCCCCTACATTAGCAAGCAAGAAAGAAATCACTGTTGCTACGTCTCAGAATGATTCGCTAAGGATATCGGAGAGGAGGACAAAGAATTTCGCAACTTTTGATAACGATAGTTTGCTGTATGGACAATACAAATAATAAACATACAACAATTATCCTATTGCATATTTGTGACAAAATAAAACCATCCTACTACAATTCTTATTCTTATTTAATTCCTCTATTAATAATCAAAATTAAAAATACAAGGACAATTGATCCCGACGAACCAATGGTTTATTTTTAGTACACTATAATTTGCTTTACCAGGATTGTAAGGAGCTTTGCCTGATGGAATTACTTCCCCCTTGTGACAAGAGCACTTCACTCTTGGCAGGACTAGAAAGTCATGTTTATTTATAGCCTATTTCTCTAACATTTTAATCTTACCAGCACTCTGTAAACTTTGATGATTACAATTCTGCCATTTGTTTCGTTGAATCTTTATATAATGACAGTGCTAACATATTTAAAATTGTGAAGTCTTAAATTAACTATTTAAAAAAATTATATCTAATTTAATAATATTTTTAATATTTATAAAAATTCCCAGAAACATCTGCGTTTCATGTAATGTTAAGAGGAAGGAAGTTAAAACGGTTTCACCCACTATCTCTCTAATTAACTGTTTTATATCTATGTGGTTTATGGTACTTTGTCGTTAAATATTCTTCTGCATATCTGCCTGTTTTATTGTGATGCCATTTTATTTGATACTTAGTTGAGGTGGTGGGTAGGGGGTCTTGAGCCAAGTTAACGAATCTAAGACCATTTAGCAGAAGAATATACACTGATAGCCTGGCAGTAGCATCCGTTAGATCAGTGTTCGCTTAGAGAGGAAGTAGTCTCAAGTCTACCTTAACACTTCTAAGGGAAGTAAAGAAGTAGTCTTAAGTCTACCATAGCATTTCTAAGGGAGGTCAGCATTGTTTTAGGCTGATCGGCAGAACAGTTATTTCACATTATATATAAAGTATTGAAACACCTCTTTCGCCCCTGACATTGTATGACTATTACACATGCGCATTAAATAACAGTTGCCGTAGATAGGGGAGATAACTAGCTACCGTTTCTTTTCACTTCAACTCTACATAATATATATGTTATTCGTGTTTTGGCGTCAGCGCTGTAAAGTCTCTGGGGCAGAGTGAGTTTCAGCAGGGGGCCTATCTCAGTGTTAAAGCCTATTAATCTTTGCATTTTTAACTGTTCTTCCCCTCCCCCCCCCCACACCCCCTCACAGTTAGAGGCGTAAAGGAAGTGGGTTTGGGAAGAAGTGGTGTAAACTGTAAAGGAACAGAAAAGTCACATCTCGGCCTCGTCCGTAAGTTAAAACGCTGTTAAAAATTAAATATATTATTATTATCTTTCACGCGGTATATGTGCAGCTCTACATCATCTTATCACATGCGCGAGGTCAGCCACTAGGTCAGCGCTAATTTTAGATTTTACTAACTGGCCCCTTATGTTGCTAATAATAGACACAGCATGCCTCGAAAGAGGTCAAGATAAAGTAGATACAATATAACCATACAGATTCAGTTTCGAATTCTTTAAATGCAGGAGCAAATTATATGTATGTTTGGTCTTCAGATAATGGAATGGTGCATATATTTACTCAAAATGAAATGAGAACAAGAAACGCACAGTGCTCACCCTTAGTCGCTACATTGTGAGATCAAAATGAAATGAGAACAAGAAACACACAGTGCTCACCCTTAGTCGCTACATTGTGAGATCAAAATGAAATGAGAACAAGAAACACACAGTGCTCACCCTTAGTCGCTGCATTGTGAGATCAAAGTCCAACGAGAACAAGCAGAATCGTCAAACATTTGCTTAGTATATAATCCTTTCAGTGTACAAACACCAGTATATCACTATACCGTTGTACAGATACACTCCCTGTAAATAACACTCCATTCCCTGCAGATAAAACTCCCTGTGTTTCTTCTTGATTATGGCGCTTAGAGATCAATGAATGCCGAAAAGGGTTTTGTAGATATGAGTAAAGACGACCATGTTCTGTGAAAAGCAGAAAGTGCAAGACTGCATTTATGCAAACAATGTAGATAGCAATTTCTAATCCCATTATTGACTCACATTTCCACGTCCGTGATTTGCTATAATTAAAAGGGAGGTCACTCCAAGTTTCACCTGCAAAATTATGCTCCCATTTATACAGTAATTTTATGAATCATTTATAACTCTCCAAGAGAAAAGGTAAATAAAGGAGCTGATAAAAAGATAGATAATTTAATTGAGCTGCTGGAAAACAAATATAAATGAGCTGACAGAAGATAAATCGAGCTAACAGAAAGGATAGATAGCTGATAGACAAGATAAACAATCGAGTTGATACAACAGGCAGATAACTGAGCTGCATTTCAATATTCCCCATGCTTATTTTATAACAACTTCAGTATTACAGTCATCTATATATATATTAAGAAAGAGTTTTAATATCTTTATTCTGTATAGTGACCGATGTGCAATGAGGACAAATATTTCTAATTCGTTCAAGAATGTAAAAGTGTTTCTCACCGAACGAAATGTGTCACATACAGTGTCTCCTCCGTTCGTGACATGACTTTGTAATACATATTGTAGCATCACTGTACTGGCATTGGTAGTGACTAGCCTTTGTAATGCATGTAACGTCATTGTACTGGATATGGCTGATCACGTGGTGCATACTAACAGGAAGTTCTCTGGCTATTACGTTATAATTCATGAAAACTAACTTCATCAGTCTATTAACAATATGTATAAATTAATAACAATTCCAACAGGTTTTGACACCTTATGCCCAGTAAACTCGCCACTTCAGCTCATTATACGGTTAATCTGCAGTGACCAGAGCCAGTTGAAGTCAGCATGCAGCCACCCAGCTATGACCAGAGCTACTTGAGGTCAGCATACAGCCAGCCAGCTATGACCAGAGCTACTTGAGGTAAGCATGCAGCAGGCCAGCTATGACCAGAGCCACTTGAGGTCAGCATGCAGCCAGCCAGCTATGACCAGAGCTACTTGAGGTCAGCATGCAGCCAGCCAGCTATGACCAGAGCTACTTGAGGTCAGCATGCAGCCAGCCAGCTGTGATCGGAGTCACTGTGATCTGCCTTTTAAACTTTCAATTTTCAAAAAATTTGTTTAAAGTAATTTTTCAGATGATTGAAACATTATTGTGTGAGGTGAAGACTTTCCCATTTGTTCGTTATGATTGAACAAACAGATCTTTTAAGAATTATATCGGGCTTTGCTGATTTCAGTTGCTTTATTTCTTTCTTCTGTACAAAGGTCAAGCACATTACCTTAAGGTCATGGCTGCTAGTGACTGAAGGACGTGCACGGCCATTGGCTGATCATGCGTTGTCTGAAATACGTATCTCGGCGAGTAGTTAGGTCTTTACTAGCCTTCAGCCGAAGACAACCAGCTTCGATTCCTGCTGCAGAAGGAATTGGGGAGGGGAGACTTATTGGTGACTCTTAACCACTCCATATAAACTTGGTGGGTCTAATAACTACTCCGCAAGAGGGGCGATAAATCGGGTCCCATGTGCTACATGCCGGCTAATGATCTCTTGGCAGATGAAAAATTAGGCTGTTGGCCGCGGCCTCTATAAATCTACACCAAGAAAATCCTCCAGCCATTCATTCAAATCTTCACTCTCTCCACTCCCACCCCAACCCTGTCCCTCCCTTTTAGAATATAAATCCCCTCTTCAGTGCTTGCGATCTTCTGCACAATGAACACAAGTTGGAAGATGTGCGGTGACAACCCTTAATACGTTTCCCCCCCCCCCCAAACTTAGGTCAGTGTATCTTTGAAATGAAAACAGTCAAGGCAGCACGTGCTTCTCTCGTGCGGCTCACCACAACCTATTTACTTTTAGTTTTGTGTGTGCAATATTTCAGTTTTCATTTTTCGTTTTTCATTTATTATTTTTACAATCGGGTCCAACGCGTAATTTGCTGTACTTCTTGTTGACAAAGGACAACCTCAACCAAGTTATGCCTCTTGTTAACATAGGAGAACTCCCCAGCCACGGCTATGCCTCTTAACGAAGTACAACCCCTCCCCCCCCCCTGTCAAGTTAGGTCTATTGTTGACGGACAACTCCCAAGTTATACCTCTTGTTGACGAAGGTAAACCCTCCCAACCATGTTATGCCTCTTGCTGGGCAATTCCCAGTAGTTATGCCTCTTGACGAAGGACAACTCCCAACCAAGTTATTTCTCTTGTTGATGATGGCCGATTCGGCTACGGTCATCACTAGCCGGTATTACAAGCTGAGGTCAACAATGGTGCTGATTTCCCCAGCACCGTGTACATGACCCAATAAGTGCGTGAATGCACGCTTGCTAACTACGGTTATGCATGAATGCGCACGTCTGCGCTTGTAAAATTTTGAGTTGGGGTAGCGGTATTTAAAAAAAGAATGTATACTAATTTTTTGTGTGTGCAATTTACATGTTTCATGACAAAAGGATGTTTGATTAGCGAAAGAAACGAAAATGTAGTGGGTGGAAATTGGGGGTGAGTGGGAACGGGTTGAGAGCGCGTGTAATTTTGTATAATGGAGATTAGTACGTTTGTCGCCGGTGTCGTGAGTTGCAATAGGTCACAGTGTCTCTAACTTCTTGTCACGTAGGCCTGTTTACCACAAACGATCACTTTTTGCAGCTCTGCTCGAAAGCCTTGGCCTGTTTCCCCCTTCCCCTTGTTACACTCACTGAACCGTATGCCGTGTTACTTGGGGTTGAAAGGAATTACGCGGGGGTGGGGGTAAAAGGTTATGGACCTGCATCGGGTGAAGGGCGGGATGGAACTGAAGACGCTGAATACCGGCTTATTTGTATGATATTTGGGAATACGTGTTGGTCCATGTCAGTCACTTTGAAATGGGGAAAGGAGAAGGGGGGGGGGAGGCATCATGGTTGTGTTGAGTTTGCATTAACATAATGTATCAGTTGTATACGAAACAAAAAGTATTACACTTATCCAAATGCATAGCGACAGAAAGAGTTGGAAAATAATTATCTAGATGTAACTGGATAAATAACAGACAACACGCTGATGGTGCGTTTTAAACTACCAACTTCAGAAACCCACCTGACCTTAGCGAGTGAACTGAGAACAACAAGACCACGGCACGCGCTGAACATCCCTGCCAAAGCTTGTGTCATATTTTGCGCGAGCTGCAAAACTCGGCAAAGCAATGATTTTAGTGCCGTGTGCAAGTTGAAACTGACACGACTATAGAAAGACAAAAAACAGGTTCTCGGATGGGAGGCAGGGTGGGTAAAGGTGTAGAGGATTTGGAAATTGTTTGTGAAACAGATTTGAAGACGGAGATCAGTTACAGAATTATACCTAATTCACTTTTCAGATTAAAAATAAAAAACTAGTAAAGATTGAAACATACGTGTAGTCCCAAAGTGATTCGTGGTTTTGGAAAATGATTGAACTTTATCCGTGTCGTGTCAAACTAGTGTTACATTTGTGTTCTCTCTTTACTACTCATGCCGTAACTCAGAGTGACGTCATTTTCACTTGAGTAAATGAATAACTAGCAGGATAGTCGTCATTTTCATCTACTTCAAACTTAATATTAAAGACTTTCTGACCATTTGTAAAAAAGGCTTTTCTGACTTCACTTTACCTACAGGCATAGGCAGTTAAGAACTTCGCTTAAACTTTAAGAAATTATAATTTATATAGAAATATCAAATTAAATTTTATTAAATATCACCTGACGTGCAAATATAAGCTCATACTAAGTTAACTTTCACCATAAACATATCTTAAGAATCACCCGATCATCAAAATATCACCTTTAATTGCATATAAAGTCGAACTATCTTCTTTATCATCTGCACGCATGAAGGAATAAAGTCAGAGGTTAGTCAGTAGTACTTGCCCTACATATGCAAGTATAAAGTCAAACTATCTTAACTATCACTTGCAAATAAGTACGTATAAGCAAAATATCATTATGATCACTTACGTTTTATGACCTCAATACGTAACTAGATAATGATCTCTACATCTCAGTACGTAACTATAGAATGATCTCAATGCATAACCATAGAATGACCATAATACGTAACCATAGAATGACCTCAATACGTAACCATAGAATGACCTTAATACGTAACCATAGAATGACCTCAATACGTAACTAGAATGACCTCAATGCGTAACCTGCATAACTGCACGTAGATAATCTTCAATAATTATCATACTTGAAAACGTATTTTTCAAACATCCATGTTTAATAACCAAATATGACAATACATTTATTAAGTTCTGAATTTAATAATTATCTAGATCATGTTATGCTTTGATTATTAACTTTGTCAAATTGAAGATGTCGTAAGGCGATTCTTGTTTAGCCACGTGACCTAAAGAAAGCTGAAAGAAATTTTAGCCTAGTAGTACGTGGCTGAGTTATCGTTTAACGTTAGACTAGCAGTATCCTGCATGGCTGGATGATCGCTTAAACTAGAAGTATCCTGTATGGCAGGATTATCGAAAGGATCCATTTCTTTCTGCCCAGCGTCCTTTTTGCAACTTTCGCTGATTTCACGGAATAGGTTTTGGACCATAATTCACGAACAAGTTGGCAAAAATACATTTATTTCCTTCCTCAACACTCCCCCCCCCCGCCCCCTTCAGTAAATAAATATGTTTACCTCATGCGTACAACTCGAAGTTATTCGTTGTAACTTAGAATCTTAGATTATGAGATTCGGTGTTGCAAGTTTTTAGATATAGACATTTTTTCGTTCTTATGTGTTTTTGTGGGAGGGGGTGAGTGGGGGTGGTGGATGGAAATTGTCATGATTTCCGTCAAAAATGATTTATTAGTTTACCGCCTCCTTTCTCGCTGTTTTGACTCCGGCACAAAATAATCATGAAAAGGTTTCCTTGTTTATTTATTTATTTTATTATTATTTGTTGGAGCTGTTAACGTCTAAGTGGATGTTAATATTGGTGTTTTGTCGTTGTTATCTCACATGGCGTTGGCACCAGACTATGACTTTTAAAAATACATGTGTCCAGAACTTTTTTCCTGTCGGGAGTGGCTCAAAACGTTCTGTCTCATAAGTGAACCGAGCCGAGCCAAGCTGAGCCAGCTTTGCTCCATATAATATTGTGGTGTGTTTTGAGAACATGTTCCTAGTCAAGCTGAGCTAGCTTTGCTCCATATAATATTGTGGTGTGTTTTGAGAACATATTCCGAGTCAAGCGGAGCCAGCTTTGCTCCATATAATATTGTGGTGTGTTTTGAGAACATATTCCGAGTCAAGCGGAGCCAGCTTTACTCCATATAATATTGTGGTGTGTTTTGAGAACATATTCCGAGTCAAGCGGAGCCAGCTTTGCTCCATATAATATTGTGGTGTGTTTTGAGAACATATTCCAAGTCAAGTGCAGTCAACTTAATTCCATGTAACACTCTGTGACGTTGTGCTTTGAGAACCTATGCTGGCTGGGGTCGAGCCTACTTGGCTTCGTGTAATACAGTAATGCCGTATTTCAAGGACGTATTAAGTCGAACCCACCGGGTTCCGTGTAATACTGTAAGGCTGTGTTTTAAAGACGCGTTAAGCATAGCTGATCCAACATGCTGCATGAAATAGTGTGACACTGTTTAGTGACTAGTGGACTTTATACATTATTGTGTATTGATAGAGCGTGGCTATTAGACTTCATATATATATATATGTATATTGATGTAGTGTGACTAGTGGACTTTATACATTATTGTGTATTGATAGAGCGTGGCTATTAGACTTCATATATATATATATATATATATATATATATATATATATATATATATGTGTGTGTGTATATTGATGTAGTGTGACTAGTGGACTTTATACATTATTGTGTATTGATAGGGTGTAGTGTGATTTGTAATCTTGGCGTGATCTGCAGGGTTAATAAATTAATAACCGAACTTATAATCCTAATTCCATGTATAAAGGTTTTTATAAATGTAGACGAGAAATCTCGGTCAAACTTAAGTACCTCTTTAGGTAAGAATAATATTATCCATATTGAATGTTATTGAATTCACACCACCTACATCAATTGTGTAGCTATTGGCGAAAGTATTATCCATACGAGACTGGCCTTCACACTTTTTATAGTTACTATTGGCTAAAGTATTATCCATACTGGATTGGCCTTCAAACAATTTTATAGTTACTATTGGCTAAAGTATTATCCATACTGGACTGGCCTTCAAACAATTTTATAGTTACTATTGGCTAAAGTATTATCCATACTGGACTGGCCTTCAAACAATTTTATAGTTACTATTGGCTAAAGTATTATCCATACTGGATTGGCCTTACTAAAAGTATCCTAGCTTACTGACTTTACAAACAATAATCATTCACACCCAACAAACAACAAGCCATCTATCCTTGTAAATTTTGAAAGTGTAAGTATTATAATGGCAGAAATGTATTAAACAAAACAAAATAAACAAATATTGCAATTGAATATTTAACATGAATTTTTAGTTAAGAAATAGACAGAAAGGCATTTGTGTGTGTGTGTGTGATGCCAAGTTACTTAACTGCGTTCAATGCAGACAGGTCAGTGGCAAGTCACGTGATTAGTTCTTTTACGCATATCAATCAGAATTCAATCAGACATCTTTAAATGCCTCTGCCCCTAGTTCTACACAGCCTGAACAACTGACATTTGGCATGCACATTACTGATATGTTTTCTCATTGCCAAAGGTAAAAGAAAATAATATTATTTGTTTTTAAAAAAAGAATCAACCCTACCCCAAATCTCCAACTTCTTAAGGCGGGCAGTTTTATAGAACATCACACTTAAAAGTAGAAAACATTTTAAAAAATTCAGTTTGGTGTGAGAAATAAGAACCGGTGGCTCCATTTTAGGTGATAAAAGAATTTTGAATGGTAAGCGTAATGTGCGTGTCATATAATTAATTTGTTTAACTTCACAAGCCATTTATTGTCTAGGCCCGCATTCCTTGTTGACTGGATGATGACAGTTTTCTTGAGTGATTAAGATGTTTGTTAACTAAAAGTGCAGCCACTCAGGGGGACTACACTGTTTATAGTTTGTAGACTGAGGTGTGAGTAAGATGTTTGTTAACTAAAAGTGCAGCCACTCAGGGGGACTACAATGTTTATAGTTTGTAGACTGAGGTGGATGTCTGCCATTTTCCTCCCAAAATATATTGGAGTTATTGTGTACATTTAACTGCATTTATCATATATTGAAGTTACTCTGTATATTTAACATATATTGAAGTTACTTTGTATATTTAACATATTTTGGAATTACTGTGTATATTTAGTGCCCCACTCTCAATCCAATTTTGTCTTCTTCTTTTAAATGTAGGTTAAACAATATATTTTTAATTAAATGCAATGACCTGTGAAAGTTAATGCATTATATATATATATTTGTTTTGTTTTACATTGTCACAGTCTGATAAAAATGTCTTGACTGTTTGACCCACTTGTTTATTTTTCAAATATCGAGATTTGAAATTCCTTTGTTTGGAGCTCTCTCGTGATATTCATATCGAGAAGCTTCCAACAAAGAGGTCAGGATGTTATGTAACTTTAGCCCATTGTCTAGGTTCTAGAACCAACTACATGCCACGCGATCCGTCACGTGATATGCTCTATGCTTTCTTATAAATATGACTAAAACGCACCCGTCCGGTACTCGGAGATACAAGAAGCTATGCGACAGTACGTCAGCTACTCGCGAGTCGTATAGGAACGGACAGACCTGCGCAATAGATGAGATAAACGCTTCGACTTCTCATAAGGTATCACTTTTATTTGATTGTATTCTGTATATTTAAACTATGCATGTAATTGTGCTATATATTGTTATGTATTGCTATATAACTTGAGCACGGTTCGTTGAAATGACTGAAAACCTATAAGTTATAGAATATAAATCATTGTAACTCTTTTCCATTGTAACTTTAATTTATATTGACTTTAAATTCACTAGAGCCAGGAGTGCCTACGCTCGATATGAATTCCTCATGTAATTCAAATTATTGCGTGTAATTTTAATTGTAAATTGTGAAGCGCTTTGCTTGATTTGAATTATCCCTTTGTATGAATTCTAATTTTAACGTTGTAAATATTTGATAATTCATACATCATGCACTGTTAAATGTAACATGCGTGAGAAGATTATATTTTCTGATCTAAATTGTGAACGACGCGTCAGTCGAATTTCTAATTCGTGCATTTGAACTAATCGTGCTTAAGTAGCGAAACGTGCTAGCAGACGATTATGGGACACATTTGTTTCCATAGGTCGGTCTTTGTCTACATCTTTGAGCTTAGACGTCTTCATCCTTGTCTACATCTTTGAGCTTGGACATCTTCGTCTTTGTCTTCGTCCTTGAGATCCTGTACAAGCCGGTTTTTGAACTTTGCTGAGAGAGTTCAGTTCTTCCAGAAAAGTCCACCACCATTGTAAAGCAACGTCAACGTGTAGGCGTATGCTGGTCTAATCTCAAGTACACTAGTGGGCGAAACCAAAAGACTGTTTTCCTTTGTATGCCACGTGCATTTCCGCTGGTGCAACTACAGTGAGATAGACCCGGTTCAGGACTGGAACAAGAGACCAGGCGACACAAGGATATAAAGCTGAGTACCACTCCAGATGACTAAAATTCAAAGATACAATTGGGCACACTTTCTCAAAGAACAGTAATAAGCACGCACGTGCGGAATTAAGAAATAGACTTTCGCGCTTGTATTTGATTATTGTTAAATTGTTAAACTTTATTAAATCTTATTTTTAATTGTTAAACCTCTTCGTAGTTAATTTTTATGCATAATAGACCTAATGATTTTCATGGATTGGATGGGGGCGAGATTGAGCTGAATGACGTAACGAATGCATATTAATTTAGAGGAATTTAACGACTCCAACCCAGCTAACGTACGCAATTTATCAGTTTGTAAATCTGCTGTCTGCACTACAAGACACATTTTTAAGTTAGTCAAATGATAAGTTGAGCAACCAGTCTGTATAGGATAGAGAGAAGGAATTAATTTAATCTATTATTTTTAAAGTCCTTAATTATCCTAGGCAGGGTCTATAAAGAAATACTGGAAACGTAACATACATATATTTTATTGAGAATTTAATCATTTTCTTTTTCATGAGCTTGTTAGTCTTCTTACTAGAAAGTATATATCTCTAGTTATATCTTTTGCCTCTCTTTTGAACTTTGACTTTAAATGTCTTAATTCCAGAACGTAAAATCCTTCTTCTTAGATTTTTCTTTGAAGTATTTTTCTTCTGTGTTAACAGCATAAGTTCAAATGGACATTAGACAGTGCAATTCATAATTGAAATAAGACAAATTGAAGTGAACTTTTAACACTCCCCACCCAAACCTCATACCAACATTTTTCGATAATAAAATGTTATCTTGCAAAAGATTTTAAAATGATAGATATCATTAACCGACTTTACATTCTTCGTGGAAGTTGTTTTCTAACTTATTATTAAGCATGCGAAGTAATAAGCCTTGAAAAACAGACAGCCTCAAGGCAAACTGATGTGAACTGTCTTGTCTGTTTCTGGAGATGCCCGATAGATCGTACTATGATGCTCTTGACATTGTCCAAATTTTGTGCCAAAAAAACAAGTCCGCATGATAACAAAACAGTTTGGGTTATTACAAAGGTGCGAAATTTATGATCTTCTCTCGGCAATGGGTGTCTATTTCATGCGAAAGAAAGGTCACGTGATGAAACGTGACTCTACAGGACGAAAGTGACATTGAAGAAGCAATATCTCATTTCTGACAACGGCGATCTGTAGTAGTGAAGAGAGAGCACAGCGAAAAACGGGGGCATAACTCTAATATTTTTTTCTAGTCCTACATCATATTAAATATTGATTGCTAGCTTGACCGTCAACCTTGACGACTTTAAAGAAAGCTATGCATGTATATGTGTATATGAAATTGTATATATCTAATTCCTGAAAATTGTAAAAGTTTTAATTAAAATATTAGACACAATTTTATTCCCTTTTATCCAATTATCAACCGGATACTGATAAGTAAGATGAGTTAATTCAAACTTCAAAAAGATGAATTAACATAAAAACAGCGACGATAAATAGTTTCTTGAAATCCAAGATTCTGTTTCTATTATTATGTCCAACAAACGTCGTGTTTTTCAGGGATTTTACAAAGTATTTCCTTTCATTTCATGTGATTATTAAAATGGGATGGGGTGCGTTATTGAGTTATTGTCATTTTTCTCTTTCCGTTATTTGCTACTTTTTGCTGTTATGATATATTGATCCTAATGGTGGTAAAAAAAAACAAAAAAACTGTTTGTTTAATCGACACTTGCAAACGTGTGCATGTGCAGTTGCTTGCTTATTTGCGTTGTACGGAAGCGTGTTTGTGAACTTGAGTATGGCTTGTGTTCATTTGTGTGTGTGTGTGTGTGTGTGTGTGTGTGTGTGTGTGTGTGTGTGTGTGTGTTTGTGTGTGTGTGTGTGTGTGTGAGTTTGCGTTTGTCATTGCATATGTATGTGAGTATGCTTGCATTTGTCATTGCATATGTAAGTATGTATGCTTGCGTTTGTCATTGCATATGTATGTGCGTATGCTTGTATTTGTCTTTACATATGTATGTATGCTTGCATTTCTTTACACCTGTTTGTGCGTCCATGTATATAATAAATTTATCAGAAAAGTTATATCTTTCCACTAGTAAACGAATTATTTCACCAATTCAAACTTGAAAATATTTCACTCTGTAACATTTAGTTCTGATGGCTTTGTGCTTTAGGCTTTCACACGACTAAATTTTATCTCGAACATCATATAATACTTTTAGTGCTGTAGACTTTCATACAACTAAATTTTGTCTCGAGCATCATTTAATACTTTTAGTGCTGTAGACTTTCATACAACTAAATTTTGTCTCGAGCATCATTTAATACTTTTAGTGCTGTAGACTTTCATACAACTAAATTTTGTCTCGAGCATCATTTAATACTTTTAGTGCTGTAGACTTTCATACAACTAAATTTTGTCTCGAGCATCATTTAATACTTTTAGTGCTGTAGACTTTCATACAACTAAATTTTGTCTCGAGCATCATTTAATACTTTTAGTGCTGTAGACTTTCATACAACTAAATTTTGTCTCGAACATCATTTAATACTTTTAGTAATTAACTGATGTGGCTTGTGAACGAAACCACTGTAATTTAATCAGTTTATATGATTAATCACAAGAATTTGCTCACTTATTAAAGAATTTTAAACACTGTATTTTGGTTGCCTAATCATCATAATAATTTCATAATTAATTATTTCGGACAATAATTAATTTGACTTAATTAAGTCTCGCAGAGTGAATATTTAACATCTAGATTCTAGAACGTCTTCACACTCTTGAATGAATTCACCCAGTTGTTGGAAGAATCATTGACCGCATGGCACAAGATTTTTTTTCTTTTAGATTGAACGAAGTCGAATATTCAGTGACGACAGATTGTTCGCCACCTGGTGCCGAAATTCATGCATACTGAAACTTGATAAACATGTTTTGTACAATTTCCTGGACGTAGATTCTGCTCACGCGAGAGTTATGTCCCTTAGCGACGAATGTGTACAGCTTGCACCGCCCAAGATTATGAAAGCCAGTAGATGCAGGATTAAGAGGCAACTGTCGATTTTTGTCGCTTGTCCTGAAGCTGTCGCCTGTTACCTCATTTCCACTCCCGCTTCTTTCCACACTAATCTTTGTTCTGCTTTGCCTGCCATAATTCGCAGCGACATGATGGCGTTGTTAGTTCCTGCCATGTTTGATTTAGTGGCTTTTTTAATCACTGCAATCTTTGACTTTCTGGCGTGTTTTAATTACTGTCATGTAGGAATTACTGGCCTGTTTCATTACTGCCATATTTGAAAGTGACGTGTTACATTATTGCTATATTTGAATTACTGGTGTGTTTCATTACTGCCAAGTTTGAAATATTGGCGTTTCATTACTGCCATTTTTTAAGCTGGCATGGTTTATTATTTATATATTTTAAATACTGGTGTGTTTCATTACCGCGATGTTTGAATTACTGGCGTGTTTCATTACCGCGATGTTTGAATTAGTGGCGTGTTTATTACTGCCATACTTGAAATTGGTGTGTTTTATTACTGCCAAGTTTGAAATACTTGTGTGCTCCATTACCGCCATCTTTGAATTACCGGCGTGTTTGAATTTGTGACACCTCTTTGGCACCCTTCACTCGTTGTGATTATTATTTATTAATTAAAAACACATAACTAATTACAATTGATCGAGAATCTTAATTTGTAGTTATTGAGAATTCTCCCACAAGACCAATGTTTCTCTTATTTGGCGGATTATAAGGGTATCGAAAAACTCTATTCTTTAAACAATAATAAGATAGACATTTTACTGTTGCATAATGTTTTCTGTAGGTTGAAACTTCTTACTAAAGGAGTAATAAAAATTCGTATTTTATTTATATTTAACGAGCCCCCACCCACCCACTATTACTCCAACATAAGTGTTAATATATGTGCAAGAAGATTAATTATTATATCAACAATCAAATATACTACAAACATGTTGGACCCTCATCGATCTAGAATATGGTTTACCCTGACAAACATGTTGGACCCTCATCAATCATGTGCCCTACTGTTAATTTTACCCCTGCTGCAAGAACTACAGCTAAGCGCCTAGCTTACTGCGTCTTACTTTTACCACTACCGCAATGTTGAGAGTGCCTGTACTGCTCTTTAATTATTTGATTACATACTGCACGTCCTAAGTCCAAATTACGCCCAGCTGCAATCAAGTCATCTGTGGCTGCTTGAACGATTGTGTACTTAAAACCCCGCTTTGCTCTAGCCACAAACACACGTGACGTAGTTCTTCCCTACATCACACTAATGTCGTGACCAATGTCGGTCATAGTTATGTCCTACGTAGGCTCCTCTAGTTAATGTCTTGGCTTTTCTGTCCTTTGGTCCTCGAGATCTCTGAAGGCCGCCAACCGTGAAGCAATCAAAGAAGGTTTGATTGATTCAGTTCTCTTCAAAACAAGCGTGTGTGGGGGAGGGTGGGTGGGAATCGTAGGCCTACGTGCATATTCGACTCTAACAGCTTTGCACCTTGACTGATTTTCAATTAAATCGGGTGACTGACATGATAAATTTGCCCTTTAGTCCTCTGTATCGTGGAGCGCTGCTGAGCCATGATTCAGTTTCTTGTATCTTGGGTATGAGAGTCAATAATAACAGCTTGGTGCTTTTGTTCTCGCGCTCGTTCAAATTCTCACCCTCTCACCCCACCCAATACATGTTAGTCTTACCCTCTTCCTCCTCCATTTGTCAACAAGGGTATCGGGTGTTTTTCAGACCAAGGCTGAGCGCTGTGACGCAAATGGCATGTTGGTGCAGTACGTCTGACGCGTCACGAGGTAGATCGAAGGCAAATCGAACACTTTTGGAAACGGATCAGTAAATTCACAACGAATGGAATTAAGATAAGAGATTCGTATCGACACTTCCATATGACGAAAACAGTCTTTTCTGGGATTTGTTGTCTTGTGCGTGCTGTACAGACAAATTCACGACTTGTTGGATTGGCGTTTGGTGAAATCTATTACTTGCACTGGATTGTATTGTAATATTAATTTGTTTATATAGTCTACTACCTGCCGCGAATTCCACTGAAACATTAATCCGTTTTCATTACTGGCTTGGCGCAGTAATCGTCTTTGTACACCATGTTTCACGTAACGGATGTTAACCACTTCAATGCTGACGTTGCTAGTTGTCACT
Source organism: Sinotaia quadrata (assembly GCA_028829895.1). NCBI lineage: Eukaryota > Metazoa > Mollusca > Gastropoda > Architaenioglossa > Viviparidae > Sinotaia > Sinotaia quadrata. Next base: position 80,798,328 of record CM054179.1, on the reverse strand, counting down.
AGGGTGTTTATTTTATTGTGCGCCTACCACAGTTGCTATTATTTTTCTTTATAATATCTCATTTTTCGTATTTATTTAGTCTGTTATAAATGAGTACATACTCAAAACCAAGCAAACAGACTTTCAGAGAAAAGTGGGAAAGAGCGAAAGAAAGAGTTAGAACACAAAAAGAGAGCAAGAGAAAGCGAGACAAATCACGAAACAGTGAAAGTAAACTAGACAGAAAATGAGGGCAAGAGAGATCGAGACAAAGCAAGAAGTAGTGAGAGTACGAGACAAAACTAGACAGAAAAGGAGGGCAAGAGAGAGCGAGAACAAAACTAGACAGAAAAGGAGGGCAAGAGAGAGCGAGACAAAGCAAGAAGCAGTGAGAGTACGAGACAAAACTAGACAGAAAAGGAGGGCAAGAGAGAGCGAGAACAAAACTAGACAGAAAAGGAGGGCAAGAGAGAGAGCGAGACAAAGCAAGAAGCAGTGAGAGTACGAGACAAAACTAGACAGAAAAGGAGGGCAAGAGAGAGGGAGAGCAGCGAAAGAGATTGGGAGCGAGAGAGAAGAGCGAGAGCAAAATGTGAGTGAAAGAGACCTACAACACAAGAGAGACTTAAAGAAAGAAAGGGAGAGAAAGAAAGATAGAAAGCCAGAAAGAAAGAAAGAATGAGAAGGGGGAAATAACAAGAGTGACGGAGAGAACAAGAGCGAAAGTGAAAGAAAGAACAAGAAAGGAAAAGAGAGAGAGAGAAGAGAATCGATCGTAAATATATACAGATACTGAAACGAAGTGATTCAAATCTTTATTTTAAAAAAACAAAACATATTTTTAATGGTTGTAAACCGAGAAATGGATACAGGAAGGGTACATCAAAAGCAATAATTTAACTGTGACTTCTTGTTAATCCAGCACCTTGAAATTTGACCTTCAACTCCATGCTCTGAGGATCAACACAACACGATGCGCTTGAACTAGTTTTAATGTTGGTCAGCTCTTTAGGCTGTCAATCAGCAGTTTTCTTTCATCCTCTATTAAAACATATCACAGTTGTTTTGCACTTAATAGTGTGGCGGAGTAAATTTGCCTATCCCTATTTCTAAACTTAATGATTCGATAAATTGTCAAAGTGACCTGGTCTCGGGCTTTCCTTATGATGGTACTTTTTTGTGTCATAGTGGAAGTAAACAACTTGGGTTGGGAATATACTAGAAAATTCCTGATGCAATCCAAACCAGTTCCAAATGGATGAGTGTTTTTTCTAACTAATAGTCTCACACTTATTCATAACAAACCCATCCAATGGGGATGGACTGAAAGTTTGTTTGTTCACTATGTACCCTATTCTAATCACTTTGAATTTGAACATAACTCAAGTTCTGTCATAAAGATGATCGTTAGCTTATGGTAAGTTAATTGACTGATAAAAAAAGAGTGTACTTGGAATATTTTGTACACGATTGCTATTGATACATGATTTGAATTAGAGAATGAGGCTTATATAATTGAACCTTTATGTCTATGTTTAGTAATTTGACTACATTGTACTTTATAATTGTGAATTTTGATTGATGCTATATTTCTAATGTTGTGTGTGTATGGAGCTAACGAAATTGTTGAAGGATTTTTGTAAGTTTGAGAATGTTCGTAAGAGAGAAAGGAGTTAGTGCTGCATTACTTTGACTTTGGCAAAGAAAGTATGCCTTTTTTACCTTTTGCCTCAGACAGCAGTCACTAATGTACTTGTTTGGTCACGTCGGTGTGTGAATTCAGCATTGTCATCAACCTATCGGTAAGACATGTTGTTGTAAGTTGATTCCTGTGAGTTCCATTCGAGAGCCGATACAGAGGAAATGGTGGCTTGAGTTTGGTCTCGAGAATTCATGAAGATTAATTTTGAATGTTCCTCATGGTGTGTTGAGTACTACACTCAGAAATTTGAGAATATTCCTCCTGATGTGCTTGATAGTGCACGTGAAATTCTGGCTGATTTTATAAGGTGTGCTTTGTGAGCTTATTGAAGATTTTGGAATATTTGTGTAACATGCCTAGAAGGGACATGTGGGGCAGTCACCTGAATAAGACAGTGATTTGTTACAAACCGCATGATTGTGAACAATTGTACTGGTGACAGCTGCCATCTTTGAAAAGGTTATGTGCATTGACTTTCATTATTTCTCTGAAACTGTACTTTCAGTTCTGTGATGATATCCATGAATTTGACTAATATATTTAGGTGAATTAACTGTGAATGTCTATTCTAGGATAAACTGAATGATTGTCCATTGTGAATCCAACATTGTTTTAAAGTAACATACATGAGAATGCTCTTTAATTATATTCATATGTTGTGTATTTGATTGTTGATTTAATGAATTTATTGTTACATTTATTTATCATCTTACACATATTAATAAATAAATTTATTGTTACATTTATTGATCATCTTACACATATTGATAACCTTATGTTGGAGAGAAATGGGTGGATGGGGGCTAGCTAAATATAGATTAAAAGATGGATATATCTTCTTTGGTAAGAAGTTTTCCACCTACAGAAATATTGTGCTACTGTAAATATTTGCCTTTAATGTTGTGGAAGAGAGAAAATTTTTACAGTGCCCGCATATCCGCCAAATGAGAGAGACGAGTGGTGTCTTCTGGAGAATTATTAATAACATAAATTAAGATTCTCATCACTTGTAATTAATTATTGATGATTAAATAAGAATCATAACCGATAAGGAAGGTGGCATTGGCATCACAAACAGTTTCATAGTTATTAATGAAAAGCTTGACAGTTGCATGCGTTAGTGATTAGGGTTATTAACTTTTTAATATTGTTTTCAGATTTACAGTTACAGTTATTTGTTTTACATTGTTTATTTTACAACTATTAGCTAACGTTTTTACATATGTTAGTTTTACAGTTTCTAGTTATAAAATTACAACTTTACAGTCATTCACTTAACATGCCCTAAATTTATGTTTTCTAGTTTTAAAATTACTTGTATAATTACAAGTTTACAGTCACAATTTAACATACTCTAATTTTACAGTTTCTATTTTAAAACTTACAAGTTTACATGGTGTAATAGACACTAATTTTACAGTTTCTAGTTTAAAGTACAACTTTACAGTCATAGTTTAAGATTCCTAGTTTTCATATGACACAATTAGACAACTGACTCTTATTTGGAATTTTTATTGTTATCATTACTTAATTAGAGTTACTTTTGATTTATACATTCGCTTACAAGCACATTAAGATTTTAGTTACTCTAAATTAATGAGTTGTTAGGAGATTAGTCATTATTAGGAATGAACTTATAGGCAGTTAATCATTATTAGTAAGAGAGTTATAGATAGTTACTTTTTCTAGTAATGAAGTTATACGAAATTAGTCATTATTAGTAATGAAGTTATAGATAGTTAGTCATTATTAGTAATGAAGTTATAGATAGTTAGTCATTATTAGTAATGAAGTTATAGATAGTTAGTCATTATTAGTAATGAAATTATAGTCATTATTATAATGAAAGTGGAGTTAGTCATTATTATAACGAAGTTATTGTTAGTCCTTATTAATAATGAAGTTGTAGACAGTCATCACTATGCTAAAGGTATAATTAGTTAGTCATTATTATAACGAAGTTATTGTTAGTCCTTATTAATAATGAAGTTGTAGACAGTCATCACTATGCTAAAGTTATTATAATTAGTTAGTCATTATTATAACGAAATTATTGTTAGTCCTTATTAATAATGAAGTTGTAGACAGTCATCACTATGCTAAAGTTATAATTAGTTAGTCATTATTATAAAGAAGTTATAGCCACAGTGGATTATTGCTCAAACAACACTCGGCGTTACCAGGCGAAGTTTGGACTTCAGAAAATATTTAACAGAAATAAAGTCACGATCATAATAAACCGCACATTATACAGAACAATTCGAATTATGACAACAAATATTTTAAGGAAGCCGCCACGCTTGAATATTCTACATCCGCTTAATGAGACTGTCTCGGATGCAATAAAAGTTTGTAAATTTAGAAGGCGTTTCATAAATATCTATTTCTTACATTCAGATTCATTTTTAAACCTAATAAAGGGAGACAAGACAATAAAAAGAGTGGAGTTGCGTGCTTCTTGTGCATATCGTTAGCCTTAGTGCACAAAATGCAATTGTTCGCCAACACCTTGATTTTGTAATTTATCAAACGAATGTCTGTGCGATGTGCGTGGAGTGGAGGGGATGGAGGAGAATGAAGATGCAAACCGGTTTTATACATTTAATACTGGTACTGTTTACAGTTAGTCTGAGTGTGAACGTCTGTACGCTGTTATCCTGCTAGCGACTGAGTTTTGCAAACTTACTCTGATTTCTGTTATCCTGCTAGCGACTGAGTTTTGCAGACTTACTCATATTTCTGTTATCCTGAGTTTTGCAGACTTACTCATATTTCTGTTGTCCTGAGTTTTGCAGACTTACTCTGATTTTTGCAATGAAATGATCTTTAAGCTAAAATAAAAGTACTCTCTAAAACTGTGCAGAGTGTTAAAGCACTCTCTAAACTGTCTATAAGTGGCCATATTGAAGGTTAATTACGGTTCTCCTCACCACTTCCCCATCCCAACATACACTCCCATACATGTCACGTGATTGCAGTCCAACAAAAAGTAGGGGAATGGATAATATAGGCACACAAAAAGCTAAACAAATGGACCAACAGTCCCATGGAGAGACGTGCGAAGGCCCAGATGTCCTGATAGGCGTACAGAAAATTAAACAAACGGATATATGGATTGATAGGTGGAGTGAGAATGAAAACAAATGGACAGACAGACAGACAGGTGTGCTGAAAGACAAAACTAACAGTTGATAAGCTATCCTCTCGCATCTCTGCGGCATTCAGTCGAAAGCGAATGAAAGATTTTATGCAATTAATTGTCACAAAGATGATTTACACGTTTCTAATTATAGCCGATATAAGACATTTGTTGAAACACTGAAAACCTTTACTGAGTCACACACATTAGAAAAGACTCTAGCATAGCAAGGGTCACTCTGAAATCAGCGTGACGAACTACTTAACACACTAAACAGATTGCTGTCCACGCACTACGCATTAACCGCTCATGCGTGAAGCAATAAACAGGGCCGCGTTAGCCATCAAAAGGTGAAGTCTTACCTCTTGGGTTAACTGTAGCCGGGACTGTCAACATCACAAGACTGTGTATCTGTGGAATGTAGTTCTATTTTTAAATGCCCTTCTTCTGGTGTTTATCCCACTCAGAAAGCCCACACTTTGGTTTTTGCCCTACAAGCAACCAACCATAGGTACTTTACTTTCGGACAATAAAGTAAATCATTTCGGATTTTAAAAACGTATTAGTAATAACTTAAATATGGTAAACAAAATGTTGACGTTAAATGTACACGATTTGCATACATGTACTTTAAAAGACTGCTATACCGGCGTTTGTAAGCCTGAGTTCCATTTCCTTGATATTCCTGTCACGGACATTGTCAGCTTTGCCAGCAACAAGCCATGGCCGAGTTTTCCTTCGCCCTACCGGAGAAGGGGGAGGGGGCTCCAGAAAGATGAGGAGAGGCGTAATTAAGCAAGCACGCAAAAGTACATGTGTGACCTATGAATGGCAGGTATGAAAACTGCGTCGATTTGAGAGTTGTGGTTGCTTAACTGTTCTTTAACTTATACTTGTTCTATGTCGACATTCCACAGAGCCTAAATGAGTATTCATTTCATCGCACTTCACTGTAAAGACAGTAAAGTACTGCGAAAGATGTTAACCAAATCCAACAAATCCCATCTGATATTTTTTTTTTAATTAGACAAGTTTTGCCAGGTTCATTTCAATTTCCATTCCGCGGACAGTTCTGGCCTTTAATATTTGCGGACATCACGCTAGTAGAAGAGGAGTGTGATAAACTCGGTTATAGAGTCTGCTTTATATATATAAATATCAAACTCCTTTCTCGTGCCGGAATTCGATGAAAACGAAATGATCACAAACATTTCAGAATTGTTGTCTTTTGTCTGAGAGGGTACTAATCGTCTAGCTGACTTAAACTTACATCCAAACTTAAAATTAAACTTACATCCAAACTTAAAATTAAACTTACACCCTGAATATAGGAAATAATGTATGCAGGTAGAAAAGTTGGTCGATGGATGAATGGGTAATATAGGTATGTAGACAAACAGGTACCAATGTACACGAAAATTCAGAAAAGCTTTATATGTATAAGAAAACAATTGCAAGAGTCGACATTTCGAAAAGTAATAAATGTATGACATTAGACTGTGTGATGCCAACGCCACCTAGTTAATGGTTATTATTAATTAATTAATCGTCCATAACTAATTACAAGTGATGATAATCTTAATTTATGTTATAAATAATGCTCCAGAAGACACCACTCGTCTCTCTCACATTAAAGACAAACATTTACCATCACACAATATTCCGTAGGTGGAAAACTTCTTACTAAAGGAGAAGACACATCTGTCTTTAATCTGTTTTTAGCGAGGTCCCATTCTGTCACTATATCAGTTCCCAAATATCAATATTAGGTTATCGACTCTCTTCTAATACTAGTGACAGCCGCATGGCCTGACCTATCTTCCACGAATATGCCAAAGACTTGGGCTATTACTCAAATGACATACCAACAGATAAATCAGCTCCCCCTTTATTATTACTTATGCTTATGATATTATTTCTCCAGCTCAGATCTATACCAGGTTCTTTTAGTCAATGATTACAATAAATCATATAACATGGGTGAAGATAAAAAGTAAAATTTAATAACAATATTAATAATAAAAAGACAACAAGTGGAAAAGTTGAGAGTTCATCTATCTCACCCTGTCTAATTATTCATATATTGTTTATTCGACTGATCAGTTCATTTGGAGAGAGCATACTTAACTAGATCTCATGAAGATCTGCAAACAGCTCAGAGCATCCTTGACAGAAGTGACATCACATTGTGGTTGTCTTCCAGGTATGACTAACTCGGCATCAAATAGGTCTTGTCGTCAGAGGCTCCAGCATAGTTAGGCCTGAAACTGGCTGTAATGAACAACATTCTTCTATAGCAAACTATTAGCATGAATAATCATTTGGGCTTCGTGACTATTGTATTGATAGTAGTAATATTAGTAGTGGTGAAGTATTGATAGTAGTAGTAGTAGTAGTGATGATATTGATAGAAGTAATAGTAATGATGATATTGATAGAAGTAATAGTAATGATGATAGATAATAGTAGTAGTGATCATATTGATAGTAGTAATATTAGTAGTAGTGAAGATATTGATAGTAGTAATAGTAGTAGTAGTGAAGATATTGATAGTAGTAATAGTAGTAGTAGTGAAGATATTGATAGAATAATAGTAGTAGTAGTGATGATATTGATAGAAGTAATAGTAATGATGATATTGATAATAGTAATAGTAATAGTAGTGATGATATTGATAGAAGTAATCGTGATCATATTGATAATAGTAGGGATGTTACAAAGAAATCAGCCAATCCAGATATAGCAACGGGGGAACTAGGGGATACCTAATTGTACCGGTATTTAAAAAAAAATAAATCTATTGAATTTTTTTATTCATGCATTTTCTTCTTTTTTATTGTTTCCTTCTACGGATGTTATTTACTTGTTTTGCATCTTTTCCTGGGTGTGTCGCGTCGCCCGGTGTCATAATCCTCTGCTTACGCGGTTGCATGTCAAATATCTTTGAAACGAGTTGTCTCTCCTTGAAAGATCATTCTTACGTCATGCCGCGTCAACACAGATGGTCATGTAAACATGTAAATTTATGGCTTGTAGAAATGATACGTTCAATGTAACGTTATATTTTCACAAATATTTTTTAATAAAATTATTATTCTACGATTAACAGGCAGGTCGCGTACATTTCACAATTTGTCTTGCCTGGTTCTGTTCTCATTCTGCAGCAAGGAGTTTCTTGAACGGGTGTGAGTTACGTCTGACCGACAATTATCAAATTCACTTTCTAAAAACAATTCCTGCGACAGTCGATACTCGCGTTATATGCTGATTCTGTTCCTACGTCCGCCAATTTCAGGCCTGGCAGTTGTGATAAATAAGAAAGATTTAGTTGTCAGCAATCAAGAATCTAAATGGACCACCTATTTCTTCTTTTAAAATATAAGTATAATTAATTGTAGAAACTGCAGTGGTATTAGTACTGATAATGACAGTGTCAGAAACAGTGCCAGCTTTATAGTGGTACTAGTGGATGTATTAGTGGTTGTGGTATTGTCACTAGTAGTTGTGATATTGAAACATGAAACACCAGAAACACGACTAGTTATTATAACAGTAATTGTAGTTAATAATAGGTTGTTGTTGTAGTAGTGCATGTAGTATACATTTGAATTTGTGGGTGTGCACAATACAACACCGTACTTTCCGAGTCATTATTGTTTCCGGAATTAGGTCGAGGGCGTCATAACTGTTTCCTAAATTAGGTCGAGAGCGTCACTGCTGTTTCCTGAATGAGATCGAGAGCGTCATTACTGTTGCCTGGATGAAGTCGAGAGCGTCATACAGCCTATCGTAAAACAATACCAGATAATTACGCATTATGTCAAATTTTCAGCATTGCAAATACTAATTATAGTATGTCTACTCTTTGAATTTATCGGTCAGCATTGCAAATACTAATTATAGTATGTCTACCCTTTGAATTTATCGGTGAGCATTTGTGTGTGCTCTTTGTGCATGTGCACGTGTGTGTGTGTGCGTGGTGCGTGCGTGCGTGTGTGTGTGCGTGTGTGTGTGTGTGTGTATTTGGTCACGATTGCACATACTCTGCAGTGACGTTAAATATATCTGCGTACAACAGGTACTTTATATACAATCATATATCATACATCCTCTAATTATGTAATCTCGTGCAACCTGTTCTAATTTTGATCTCTTGATACTTGGGGTGTGTCATGACTTTATGATTACGTCACATAATACAAAGCAACGCTGCCGCAGTATAGGTACACGCTGATCCTATGGAATTATTTTCCAACATGACGGGATAGCTTATGGTTTAAAGTGATAATGACAATACCTGGCAAGAAATAAGTCTTGCTGACAAACATTATGGCACAGATAGTAAGTCACTAAACATTCAAACACTAGCTTTAACAACGATGACGATGATAAGAATTGATTGATTGATTGATGACTGAGTGAGTGAGTGAGTGAGTGAGTGAGTGAGTGAGTGAGTGAGTGAGTGAGTGAGTGAGTGAGTGAGTGAGTGAGTGAGTGAGTGGCTGATTAATATGACGGTAATGAAGAATTAAGGTTTCATGAGGTAATGCTCTCAGACTCTGATGCTTGTGATCAAACGCTATAATTACCTCTAACTTCATGACTGATAACTCCTTAGATTATTAACGTACTAGAACTATTAACTGCACTGCTTCTGGAATCTATCACTTTCATGACATTGGTCTTATCCATTTTATATGGTAAAATATCAGCTGTCCAATATTAAGGTCAAGGCCAGGCCGAGTAATGCACCTTACCTAGTGACTGTAGCTGGCGGTTGCCAGCTTTCAAGTGTTACCAAAGTCTAGTCACAATGCGGAGGGGGGGTAGGGGGTAGGGGAGAATACAAGATGTCGTGGACTAAAAGTGTCTGTGTCAAAATGTAGAGAAGTAAGATGATGCTGGACACGGAACAAAAGTGTCAAAGTGTAGAGATACAAGATGGCCCTAGACTAAAACAATTTTATTGCCCAATTAAGAAAGGTAAATTGTTCCCAGACAAAGAAAAGAAATGGTTGCGTCAGAGTGTCAAAATATAAGACGGCTTTGGACCCAAAACCACACACACATCAGCATGTAGAGATATAAGATGACCTGAGAAAAAATGTGTAAGGAAAGGTCGTAGTGATATAAGAAAAACCTTGATCCCCAAAAATATCTGTCAAAATATAGTTTATAGAGATATAATCTGACCATAGACTTAAACAAAATGTTGCCTTCGTAGTAAAAATCGTGCACGTCCACAAACTGATCCTGGGCAATAAGCAAAAAAAACTATTGACATGTCAAAGAGTGTTGCCTGTTTCAACGTATGTGGAAATCAATGACATCTCAAATGACAATTCTTATCTGGAAATTGATTCTTTTTTTAAAAAATACTGTTTATCTTCCGGTATTTATTTAAATTCATATAATTATTTTAAATAGGCGGGGTTCTTTACATATTCTAAATAAAAACAAATTTCGCTTTTTTAAATTGTTATGTTGCGACTGTCGCGACACTTATTAATTTGTTTGATATCAAAACATGTTTGTTTTCCTTTAATTAATGTCAAAGGATGTTTGTCAGTTCTTTAATGAGCAAATACGGCAAAATTTGTTCATTCTTTTACGGGAAGAAATGTGTTCATTCATTCTGTAATACTACAACATTAATTCCTTAGTTAACTACTTAATTATCACTTACCAGAAAATGTTAGCTGCTTAATTCTTTCCTGTTACTTCAAGAAGAAAATATACTTACTTTAACAACAACATTGAAATAAACTCATATTTGATTGCATTAAAATTTATTTGTCGCTGTGCATTGCGTATTTTTACAAGCTTAGCTCTGAGTGTGGTGAAAATGAGCAGTGGGCTTTGCATAGTTCAATCACGTGACTTCAAGCGGGCGAGTTAGTGCAGTCTTGATGCGAAACAGACTAAAGGAACGGGCGAGCTAGTGCAGTCTTGATGCGAAACTACTACAAGGAACGGGCGAGCTAGTGCAGTCTTGATGCGAGACTAAAGGAACGGGCGAGCTAGTGCAGTCTTGATGCGAAACTACTATAAGGAACGGGCGAGCTAGTGCAGTCTTGATGCGAAACAGACTAAAGGAACGGGCGAGCTAGTGCAGTCTTGATGCGAAACAGACTAAAGGAACGGGCGAGCTAGTGCAGTCTTGATGCGAAACAGACTAAAGGAACGGGCGAGCTAGTGCAGTCTTGATGCGAGATAGACTAAAGGAACGGGCGAGCTAGTGCAGTCTTGATGCGAAACAGACTTGTACAAAGAAGGTCGAGTTAGTCCAAGGAAGTGAGGGTAAATGCACACCCAGAGACAGCATGCCCGACTTAAATAAACAAGAGTTAGCACGTCTGATTTAAATAAATAAGAGTAGCACCCTGACTTAGATAAATAAGAGTTAGCACGCCTGGCTTAAATAAATAACAGTTAGCATGCCTGACTTAGTATATAAATATATTCATCGTTTTCTCTTCTAAAAATGTGTGCAAGAAAAGAATGTTTCAGAGAAAACAACTTTCTGTTATCAGCTACATATGTTGTGTGGTGCATTGTGATTGACTGCCGTCACTGACCACTAGTTACCTTCTCAGAAACACCAGAATGAAACGTGTTGTTTGACGTCACTTGAGTAGTCACTTGAGTAGTAAGATACGTTCACTCAAACACCAGAATGAAACGTGTTGTCTGACGTCACTTGAGTAGTAAGATACGTTCACTCAAACACCAGAATGAAACGTGTTGTCTGACGTCACTTGAGTAGTAAGATACGTTCACTCAAACACCAGCATGAAACGTGTTGTCTGACGTCACTTGAGTAGTAAGATATGTTTACACACTAATATGTGACACATTGTGACTGACGACAATGAACACTTTCTGTGTTCTCGTAAGCGACGCGTTGTGACTGACAGACACCGAACAGTTGTTACGGTCACACAATCACCAGTATGTGACGCACTGTGACTGATGACATCGAACACTTGCTACGTTCACTTTCTCACAAACAACAGTATGTGACGCAGTGTGACTGACGTATTTGTTATGTTTATGCAGACACCAGCTGGTGCAGCGCGAATAATAACAACTTTCAATACTGACAGCTTGCGTCTGTGACGTCTCTTTAGGATTGAAGTGTATTAGTGACAGAAAGCTATCTCCCGTTCTCAACTCTCCACCCACCCCATCGCACGCCCCCATATATTATCATTCCCACACGCACAGTTTATGTATTTTTCAGTTAGACCTCCACTTAAACTTACCTGAACTTATTAATCTTAGTCCCTAATCTTAGTCCCACGGACTAGCCAGTCCACTGAGATTTTCTTAAATACTTTTTTTCTATTGAGCAAGTTAACAGCATTTAGGTGTAAACGCGTATGATTTGACGAATTGTACTTATTTGTAAACGTGTTTGTGTGTTTTTATTGATTAACTATTGTATTTAAATTTAAAAGAGTTGTCCACAAGAGTGTCACAGCGTAATGACAATCTGCTTCTAGAAACTTGTCAAAACAAGTGTCCAGTAGAAGTGCAGTACGCTATTCTGTTTTTAGCAATCATCAGCACACCAAACAGAAGAAATCAAATTGCTTCTAGAAACTTATCAAAACGTATATCTAACAACAACAAAAGAGAAAACAGCTAAATTGCTTCTAGAATTTTTTAGAAAGAATTAGGTCATAAGTTCTGTTTACAATTCTTTTAGAAACTTATCGAGACCTGTCTCCGTGACAATAACAATCATACAGCTACCAGTCCAGCCATGTATCACATATTACTGTGATAATAACAATCAAACAAGTGTCAGTCCAGTCACGTATTACCTGTCACTGTGACAATAACAGTCATACAGCTATCAGTCCAGTCACATATTACCTCTGTCACCGTAACAGCTGAGAGTCCAGTCCCATATTACCTGTCACCGTGACGATAACAGTCATACAGCTGCGAGTCCAGTCAAGTATTACCTGTCACTGTGACAATAACAGACATACAGCTATCAATCCAGTCACATATTACCTCTGTCATAGAACATCGATGACTGGACAAGTTAAAACAACGTTGTGACAGAGTGCCAGGTCTATTTATCTATAAAAAGAAATTTTAAAAATCTACTTGGTGACTATAATTAAGCAACGTAGCAACTTTTGACGTAACGTATGCAAGTTTCTAATCAAAGCACGAGATGCCTGGTATACGTCACACAACTATTAAGTACTTTTAATGGTAACTGTCTGTTGGTACTCTTTACTGTAACGCCCGCCAGGCACAAGTTTCTCGGCCGCGAAAGTAGCAACACGATTAGTGCTTTCACACTAGATTTAACGTCTTTTAGTCGTAAAGGGGTATAAGTGCAACTTTAGAGTAAAAAACTATAAACACGACTTTAGATGTAAAGAATTATCAGCACAACTTTAGACGCAACGGATTATAAACTCTGATGAACAGGTTTATAAACAACTATAGACGTAAACGATTATAAACACAGACGTACAATATAATTAAAACCTAACTTAGGCGCAATCACTTCGCCTTCGTAGTATAGCATGATTACATTGTTGCTGCAATGGTTAGAATTATTAGAAGCTTAACCTCTTTTAGACCGTAAATGATTACACAACTCGCATTCAAAATGTGACGCCTCTAGATAGATCAGGGGTCGGGAACCTTTTTGTCTGAGAGAGCCATGGACACCACATATTTTGAAAAATAATTCATAGAGAGAGCCATACATTATGTTTAAAACTAAAAATTCAAGTAAATGTGTGCATTTTATGTAATTTCAACACTAAAAGTACAATAATTATGTCTCTGAATTCTTTTTAATAACATTGTTATGCGGTTGCTAATCAATAATTATAATGAGTATTTCTTGCCATTAATGCGACTTCTGGTGCTGCATGGCTTTGCTGATGGCTTTGCTGATGGCTTTGTAGTCTGGTTGATACGTGGTGAGGTTAAGCTTCATGCAGGCGTTGAGACTAGTAGACTTTAGCTCATTTGTAGAATGAAATATTGATATGCAATTAATATGTAGATCAAAGGAGTCTAAAGAATTTTTTTTTATAATCGAACATTTGTATGCAAGCCAGATGCAGCCATCAATAGAGCCACATCTGGCTCGCGAGCCATAGGTTCCCGACTCCTGAGATAGATGGTGTTTTTAAAATGGATAAATATTAAAACACTTGTAGTCGTATAAGATTCTAAGCACAAGCAGGCTTCACCGATTATTGCTACTAGAGAGAGTGTGTTTCAAGAGTGGATAAGTATTTACAACTTAAAGAAATAAGGGGTTACAAATATGCCTTGGAAATGCAACCTTTACCCAATGATCTAGAACTTCTGGTAGTTGTTTAATATTACAAACACAACTTGCTTTTGTTGAGAAAAGAACACACTAAATTAATGTGAACAGTTTAGAACGTAAGAGGTTACAAACACAGCTTGCTTTGTAATGATGTAACGCCGGATTACAAACACAGCTTGCCTTCGTAGTATCACGCCGCTAGACAGGCGGTGCTTTTATACTAAATTATAATGTGTCAACGCTTAAGAATGTAAAAGGTTACAAACACACCTTGTAGCGCCGTTAGATTTATCACCTGCAGGTTTGCTGATAATTAAGTTACGTCCCTTTCTTATAGCCCATACGCATTCAAGAGTAAGCAGCTGGACTATGGATTCTCTTTACGTGACGTCACAACTTGACGAATAAGTAAACTATGGATTCTCTTACGTGACGTCACAGCTTCATGAATAAGTAAACTATGGATTATCTTACCTAACGTCACAACTTGACGAAGAAGTAAACTATGCATATTTTAAAATAAATGCGACAGGTTTACACACTGCAAGATGACAGCAGTGAAAACAATCAATAAAGAGGAAATATAAACCCCAACAGGCAAACTTACAGAGAAGTAAATAAATACCAATAGTTTGTCTTCATTAGCGGCCATTTAATGATTTCTTTTTGTCTTGGTGTGCCCGCGTTTGTGAGTGTGTGTGTGTGTGTGTGTGTGTGTGTGTGTGTGTGTGTGTGTGTGTGTGTGAGTGTGTGTAGTATATCTGTGTCTGTGTGTGCATGTGTGTCAGAAATATTACAAGTCTTAAGGAACTGAGTCACTGTGCTCAAGAGGACGTTTTTGTTTGCACGCTATGGATTGGTTGATATATGATTCTACACACTTGTTGACTGTTTGTTGTTTGTGTTAATTTGCAAGTCCTATAGTCAGTCAATGATTCTACACACTTGTTGACTGTTGTCTAAGCAAATTTGCAGATCCTGTAGTCAGTCAGTGATTACACTTTCACGAATGAAGTTGAATCACTTCCGGTTCAAAGAATGCAAACTTTCGAATGCCGAAAAGCAGTAGTGCATGTCAATGACGCCAATATCCGGTTTAATTACCCAGAATTCATATATCACATGGCGTAATCGTAAGCATGTCTAATTTACAGATCAAATTAACATTTATCAGAAAGAAAATTAAAAATATATATGCTATAAGAATAATTTGGCAAATAGATTTTTCCCGTTGAAACCGAATCACAAACATAGAAACAATGACTTCGTTTCAAAAATAAAATGAAAAGAATGAGGTAAAACAAGAGATTTTCTCGAGAAATTGTTGGAGTATACCTTCACTCATGCACATACGCACAAATGAAACATCCACACACGACTCACATGCGGGTGCATATAGTCAGTCACACACACACACACACACACACACACACACACACACACACACACACACACACACACACACACACACACACACACACACACTGTCTCTCTCTCTCTCTTTCTCTCAAACACATTCACATTTCGTGTACCAATAAAGAGCACAACAGTTGTTTTCTTACTGTTGATTTTTTTTATCGATAAAATTTCTTCAAATCAAATTATTTAGAGATCAAGTGAGTGAGTGTTCACAGTGGCATGACACAAACGATCAGAACGTGACCGGAAAGACAACTCACTCTTATCACCGACAGTGAGACACAGCTTAAGACGTACACAGTATAACAGTGCCAAAGTCACTCGCTATAAACACGTTTACGTAAGTAGAAGAACTGGGTGACTGGCGTCAAAGTTTGGCTACAAATATCTGCATAAAATTTCTATCATTCAAAATGTATGTGTCCGTGTGTTTGTGAATAAAACGTGATACTTGACCTCGCAGTCAGAACCTGGATGATAGAGTCATATTCACAGTTTTCACCAGGAAGTCGTTTGAACGACTTTGCTACATCCGTGAAAGATTTATTTCAAGGGGGAAGGGAAAAAACCTGTTTATAAATAATTACGTCACGACTGTAACCCCTTTCAACAAACTTTAATCGGAGAGCAGGCGCTGGAGAACTTAAGCCGTGACCCTGATGTCGACTTTGTTGTCATCGTCATCACTGTGTGCAATAATTTAAGTACCCTCGTGATACTTTCTGACGCGACGTGACGTAACGTGTTTTAAATTAATTTTACGTTTTGATTTGACGTCTCCAATGGGGTTTAGTTTAGGAGTGCCATTACTGGGAAAGTGTGGGTGTTTACGGGTGGCAGTGATGGAATGTATGTTTGTCAATATATTTTGTTTGTTTGTTCTTATACGTTTAAAAAAAATTAGTGGTGCAACATTCTGGTGTCTATTTAACTTATTGCTTTTAGTGCAGATGTCTGTGTATCATGATTGTTCTACCCTGTCCTTGTGTATATACTCTTTGCCCTTTCAACTTTAATCTTTTGGTCTTCAGTGCCTGAAGCTGGCGAAAAGGGAGGGAAGTAGAATTTATCTAAAGACAACCCGTTACGAGTCCAGTTGGGAGCGTATTTCTTTCTGCTTCGTATCTCAAGGTGATGATTTTAGTAGTTGGGTGGGACGATAAATGTGGCCCTGCGTTTATGTTGGCAGGTTGCGCATGCTCAAGATCACTTATAGTTGGTAATCAGAAATCCTGACGCGACAATTTCCCGGGGGGGGGGGGGGAATCCGCTCACACACGATGAAGCTTTTTAGCTTCCTTTGCCATGACACTAGTAGCTTCCCTTTCGATGAGTAGACCACTATTGGCTGAATGAAAGTTCTTGCCATTTAGTAACTAAATCCGTCCGCAAATTCAGCAAAAGTTACAAGACAGAGAACATTCAGAAATACATATATTGATATAAGTTGCTTCTCTTTTAAAAACTACCTTACACACAAAGTGCTTAGTTCTATTAAACATTTACTGGAGAGTTGTGAAAGTTTTGTCCTTTTCATTCTGACGTAAATCAGACAAATTCAGTAGGACTAGTGTCTACGAAAAGGTGATTTTATTAAGGTGTGATTTGTGGGGGGGGGGGCTGCCATCTTTTGTCTTTAAATGTTCATTTACAGACATCTTGGCAACTATTATATTTTAAAATGATCAGTAATGTACATCAAAATGACACTGAAGGGGTTCAACAAACCGAGTCTGCATACTTTGCACGAAGATAATAATTATTATTAAAATGTTATTTTATATGGATACGTACATTCCAAAAACAAATACATCGCAGGTGTCGGGTTTTCACAGCGTTTCAAAGAGCATTCCTTAAAAGTGCGACCACCTATTCATAAATATGGGGGCGATTAACTTGGCCCTGACGCACCTAGTGCTGCGTGAGTGGTGTCCCCTTACTTCAGTCAAAAGACGTGAGTTGAATGCTGCGTCACTGCCGACGACTAAAACTTGTAAAAGAAGTCCCGAGATTGTGGTACCCCCCAAACTCCACTACCACGCCAAACACGACGTTGGTCTTTACTGGTGCACTACACGTTTAGCACTGTCATCGTGACGGACGCTGTGTGGTGCGTTGCGAAGTTCGGTGACGCGTGAAAACTACTGCGTGCCTCTTGGCTGGAGTGTCATTTGATAGGATTGTTGGCAAACTGACAATTGCTTTGTTTTGTTCATTATTTCCTGTATTAGTCTTGACGTCACATTGAAGTGTTTGTGTTTATGTGTGTGTGTGAGTGTGGTTGTGTGAGGATGTACTTTTCTGTGTTTTGACTCCCATGACTAGACTAACGCTAGTCCCAGTCAGTGCAAAATATCTGGATCTATGTCTGACTGAGGGAGAAGGCCCACAACACCCCAAACTGTCACCTTCCTTACTCAGGACTCTTTTTCTTTTCCTTCCTTAATCTCTCTCTCCCCACCACTTTGTGTCTCTGTCTCTGGTGTATGTCTCTCTACCTCTCTCTGTTTTACAAAAAAGAGTAACATAATCACTGTTCCTAAAAAATGTATTACACACTTATTTCATTTGTAAATAATAAATAATTAATTATTGTCTCTTATAACTGATTAACTCCCTTCCATGCTTACATGTTACAAGTTATTCCCAGGAATTTTTAAAATTTAAATCGTCGATAAAAGTATTGTTCTGGCTATGGATATGATCACGAACTCTTAAAGATCCTGACATTTCAGTGTATTTTTAAATTTTGAGTCAGTTTATCTCCTTAAAATAATGAAAAGCTTTTGTAATGCTGAAATAATTTCCTTACACTGAATTAAGTAACTTTACACTGAAATTCTTTAAACTTGAATTAAACTTCATAAAGGTGAAATAATCTTCTTTAAACTAAATCAAACTTACCATGAAAAGTATGCCAAACTGTAATATAATTAGTTTCAATGAATAGTGTCAAATTGTAATGACATCAGTTTCCATGGTAAGTACATCGAATTATAATGGAATCAATTTCATTGCTCGAACTCTTAGATCTTGAAAAAATAACGAACCAATGCAATATGGAGTGGAATGCTTAACTACTCCACTTATTATGTGTCAGTGCTTGTAACTCCTGTAACGCTACAGATTGTCTCTGATTTTACAAACACACACACACACACAGACACACACACACACACACACACACACACACACACACACACACACACACACACACACACACACACTGTCTCTAACCATTACAACAGGAATTCCAAGTAATCGGCCCAGTCCCAGAAATCCATGGCTCTTTAAGACTGATACCAACACTCTTTTCAGTTCTCGTTGTACTCACGCCTCGTTCTGGTGTACCACTCGGCTTGCCAAATCGTCAAACCAAGACAGCTTAGTTTGTCTGCACTCTACATATACATACAAACCTGTAGGTAGGTGTACACTGTACTGTTTGGAATTGGGCCCACTTTGAGTTGTCAAGTGACACTGAATCAAGACAGAGGGCAAAGAGTAAGGAACAGAATTACTGCGTGTGCAGCCCGGGGCAATGACTGTATAGCACGTTTTGACTGATAGTGTTTCTATGTTTATGACGTCAGTGGTTAGTCTAAGACGGCAAGTATTGCATACTTCACTGCAGTTGATGCATGACGAACAATGAAACTATGCATGCTTGAATTAGAGCAGACACCAGAATACACTGGTCACACATGTGTTGTGATAAAGTATAAACAAAGGACTGAAATCTTTACTTAATTTATTCATGAACTTGATTGTTTCTAGCCCCCAGTACTTTAGGGATACTAATTTCATTGCTTTCAATCCCTAACCCCTAATGGACACTAATTTGATTGTTTCTAGCCACTAATACTTTAGGGACCTAACTTGATAGTTTCTAGCCCCTAATACTTTACGGACATTAACATGATTGTTTCTGGTCTCTAATACTTTAGGGACACTAATTTGATTGTTTCTAGCCCCAAATGCTTTAGGAACACTAATTTGATGGGTTTTTAAAAAAAAAAAACTCTAATACTTTACGGACACTAATTTGATTTCAAGTTCTAGTTTCTAGTCCTTACATTCTTTTGATGCCCACAAACGCGTTCTGGTTTATTGATTGATCGAGAATTCAATTTCATTTTCATTACTCTAGCCCTTGATTCTTCAGGAACACTATTTTATTTAAATTATTTTATTTTTCTGTTCCACTAGATTTCTTTAAGAATATTCACTTCTTTGTTTCTAAAGCCTAGATTTTGTACAGGAGTTGTAACCGGTTTTATTTTTAGAATGCAGCTATTTGTATTACGTCAAAAATTAAATATACATATAGAACGCAGCTATAACCCATTAACAAAATTGTGTATATTTGTTTTGAACATCAGTTCGTTTCCAGTAAGATGCAAACTCCATTTAAAACTGTCTCCTATCCATCTTTCTTTCGAACAATTGTTGCAATGGTCGCGGTGTAAGCCGTTTCACGTCGCCCATAGCAACGCGGGAGACGCGACAGAAATGAGGGTGCTTTACTGACTGCACAGAATAAAGGGAGACCAGTGACCCACAGCAATCAAATTAGCAATCTGATATAAATGCATGTCATGGATTTAATCCTAGAATTATCTCCCCCCCCCCCCAGTCTTTTATTTATTTTTTTTTTTTAAAGGGGATGGTTCAAGTTCAAAGCACGCAGTAACGACGAAGCACGAGAAAAGTGGAAGGAAGCAGTTCATAGCAAATGTAGGTTGCCATGCACTTTAATGAATCAATTTGCTGACATGAAGTTGCTCTATAAAGGTATGTTGCGTGATACACTGAAAGATGTTGGTTGATGTATGGAATATAATGTTGCGAAGGGTGTTGCGTGTTGGCTGGATGGCGTGTGCAGTGATGTGCAGTGAACTATGGACAAATTTAGGTGGAGAGGAAGTGGAATGTAGAGGTGTATGTTGTAGGTTGTTATTACTTCAGTTTATGTTGCAATTGTTGTTATTACTTCTGGTTTTGCTTTAGTTTAGGAGGTGTATGTTGTAGGTTGTTATTACTTCAGTTTATGTTGCAATCGTTGTTATTACTTCTGGTTTTGCTTTAGTTTAGGAGGTGTTTGGTATGTAACCTTATCCACCTAATTATTGAGATGTAGCGGAGTTAGTTTAGGTTGTAATTGTTGTATTTCAGAGTCCATCTACCTGGAATTTGTGACTTTCTGAGATATAAGGAGATAAATTTTCAAAAGAAGTTTCAAGACATTTTTAAAAAAAAACGTCAGTCTCTTCAGTTCTTTAATAGTACAGTTATTTATAAAGCAGTTATTTGTTATCTGTTGTCATTTGGCACGTGAATTCATTTTGTTCTATTGTAACATCTTCAGTTTCTTTATATGATGAAATAATTTGACCTTTGACCTATCGTATTTTAATTGTAATTATCAAAAATCTCTTACAGCCTATAGATCATTTGGATCTTGACTACATCTTTTATTGTTATCAGTCTAATAGATACTGGCTCCTATCCTGATTTCAGACCACCACGTTTAAGCTACAGGAGCGACAACAAGTGTGGTGATATTTGTTGCGCAACCCTTTTAATTAATTCAGAAGTCCGTCCTCTCTCCCCACTCTTAACCATGTAGTTTACTGTAGCTGTATTCATTCACTCTGACGCAAGTGAACGGGCTGGGTTTGTTTTCCTCTCCTGAAAATATACGTCTCTTGAATGAATCTGCTGCAAAAAAAAACTCTACAAGCTGTGGACAATAGTGACGTTTCGTCTGTCAGTCGTCTCGCTGACGCACGTGATCTACAGGCCGCACTCGTTTGATCCCGACTGAACGACAGAGGGCGCTCGTGCGTGGTAGTTGAGTTTGCATTGACAACCACTTTCCATATTTTGATCAAACAATTTTTTTTTTTTGCTTCGAGTTCGGCTTGAGTCTTTCGTTGTCGTGTCAGTGACATGACAACCGAGCCATCGTGACGGCTATTTCGATAGGACTGGTTTCTTTTTTCTTATGGCTTGTGTTAAAGTTGCACTTTCGTTAGGACAGGGTTTTTTGTGTGCATCATAACGTCATAGTGCCTCACGTTCATTTGTTTTTTTTTCTTCATAATGTCATTTCGCTCACTTCTTTTGTTTTTGCTTAATTGTTCCGGGTTTTTTTGTTTTTTTTTTGTGCATCATAACGTTATTTCGCTCACTTGCTTTTGCTTAAATGTTCAGGTTGTTTTTTTTTTGTGTCATCATAACGTCATTTCGCTCACTTGCTTTTGCTTAAATGTTCAGGTTGTTGGTTTTTTTGTGTCATCATAACGTCATTTCGCTCACTTGCTTTTGCTTTTGCTTAAATGTTCAGGTTGTTGTTTTTTGTGTCATCATAACGTCATTTCGCTCACTTGCTTTCGTTTTTGCTTAAATGTTCAGTTTTTGTTTGTTCATCATAACGTCATTTCGCTCACTTGCTTTCGTTTTTGCTTAAATGTTCAGGTTTTTTTGTGTCATCATAACGTCATTTCGCTCACTTGCTTACGCTTTTGTTTTCGTTCAGTTTCTTTTTGTTGTTGTTGTTGTGTAATCATAGCGTCATTTCGCTCACTTGCTTTCGCTTTTGCATAAATGTTCAGGTTTTATTTTTAATTCATCATAACGTCATTTCGCTCAATTGCTTTCGTTTTTGCTTAATTGTTCAGTTTTTGTTTGTTCATCATAATGTCATTTCGAAGTGCCTCACCTTCACTTGTTTTGTTCTTCATAACGTCATTTCGAAATGCCTTTTGTTCACCTGTTTTGTAGGTAGGCTATATCTACAATTCTTGTGTTCAGTTCTAATTTGTATCGTTACATCATTTCTAAGTGCCTTTTAGACCAGTTGTGTTTTTTTTCTTGTTTTGTTTTTTAGCGTTTTTACATCAACGCACACGCTTTACATCTAACTTTATTTAATTTTCTTTGTATGTTTGTGCAAGTAGTTACGGATTTTGACTGAGAAATCAAGCTTTGAAATGTCAGTATACTTTCAAAAGAACTACACACACACACACAGAATTCCATTTGTCAGATCTTGAAACAAGGGAAACTGGGGTCAAACACCGTTGCTGTGTTGTTGTTTGTGTTGTTTGTAGGTTTGTTTCTCCTGCCTGCGCGCATTGCACTCTGGAACTGTTTACTCAAATTCTTGTCCGCGCAGATGAGCTCAGTGCAGTGTGCATGATTGCTGTTAACTCCCAGTCATCTGATTGGTGCTAGCACCCACCTAATTTCCTTATTTCTTCATCCTCTCTCTCACCTTTTCCTCGTGGTCGGTCCATGGACGACTTGTGAGGTCTTCAAGTCACGTGGTCCATTTCGTTCCGGCTCGTGTCGCGCTACTTCTGACATTCTTAGGTATGGGCTTTTTAATTTCTATCTTAGCACCTGCAGATATGCATAATATTTATGTGTCTGTCTTAGTACTCAAGACGTATATGACAAGTACCAAGTTGTACTTAACATTGATATGTCTGTCTTAGCATGTCTTAATATCATAAGATGTACGTGAAATTTATGTCTGTGTTAGAACTTAAGATGCATGTGACATTTGTATGTCTGTCTTAGCATGTCTTAATATCATAAGATGTACGCTACATTTATAAGCTTGTCTTAGCACTTAAGATGTACGTGACATTTATATGTCTGTCTTAGCATGTCTTAAGATAATAAGATGAACGTAACATCTATATATCTGTCTTAACACTTAACATTATGCGGTGGGTTTCTTATGCGTATGTCATAGCATGCCTTAAGATCGCAAGATGTACGTAACATTTGTCAATCTGTCTTAGCACTTTGATGTACATAGGCTGCACATGTCATTCTTAACATTAGGTGTACATTACATTTTATATACATTTTAGTACTTAAGATGTACTTGACATTTATATATCTGTCTTTAGATGTACATGATATGTATGTCTCTCTTAGCACTTAAAGATAAAGGTGACATTTTTATGTATGTCACAACACTTAGACGTACAGTCTGTCACAGCAATTAAATATATGCAATATTTGTTCATTTGCCTAACAGTTAGATCCTCTTAAAGTTCTTATGTGATAACAGTTAGATGCCCGTAAAGTTCCTATGTGATAACAGTTAGATGCCCGTATGTTCTTATGCGATAACAGTTAGATGCACGTAAAATTCTTATGTGATAACAGTTCGATGCATATAATTTTTATCAATCATCATTATTTACATGTGTCTGTAATAACATTTAGATGCATGTGGAATATATGTCATCACACTAAAGTGTACATGCATTGGGAATATATACAGGCACATTTAAATATACCTAAGGATTACGTCAGACATAACACTTACGTATACAAAAGGTCCATATATCAGACATAATTCTTGTATATATGTAAGATTTATATGTCAGACATTATACGTATTATATATACGTAATATATATATATACGTAAACTAATACGTCTGTCAGAACATATAATTAGAAAATCTATATTTCTATCATACACATTTAGATATATGTACGTTGTATATGTCTGTCAGAACATATAATTAGAAAATCTATATTTCTATCATACACATTTAGATATATGTGTGTTGTATATTTCTGTCATAACAAACATAGGTACTTGTTTAAGTCTAGAACAATATTTTGACGTAATATTTGCATGTCATATATAACGCTTATTTGTAAGAGTTACGTGACTTACATAAAATTTCGATGTATGTAATTCTTCGAATAAACAATCGTCGTAATGATTAAATTTGTAAGCAATTACATATCGCTAAATTAAAAACAATGGTTTTTTGAATAGCTTTCATAATTTACAAACTCTAAAAAAAAAATTATTTTGTAGCGATCAGAGAGCCAACTTAAATTCACGCATCCATTTCTAAATACACACGTCCAGCTTACCAACTTGCAAGTCGCCTGCAGTTAGAAAGGCGGCGAGAGCTTAAAAATAACCTTCCGTAAACTTAGGCATTTAAAATTGGCACTCTGCAGAACATTCCTAAATGATTCCGATACGAGTGAAGATGTAGGTCACGTGGGCATATCTCAAAAGGTGTCAAGGTCTTCTTTAGGATTCTGGAGTTTCAAATCAGTCAAAGACAGGCAATATTCTCTCAGAAATTGGTTCTGCAGGTTATTCACACTGGCTCTGTGGAATTTTCCACTGACTTTCTAATCTCTTTGTTCTCTGCGTCACACTGCACCACCACGCTACCAAAACTAATTTTAAAAAAATAAATAAATAATAAAATAAAATTAAAAAGTCCCCACGTAACTTCATCAGTTGTTCATTTTTGTTGAATGACCTAGATGTTGTTGTTTTTGAGTTCGGTTACAAATAATGAACTGACTCACTAAGATCCACCCACTTGGAATTTGCTGCCTTCTGACTTGAGACACAGGGAACCAGTCGTTTTCAGAAATGTTTTCTAGACATTTTTGTCATCAGCAAGAAATGCGATGTCTCCTGTGCTTCATTGTTTGCTCAGAGTGTACAGTTATAAATCCATTTTACGAACGTGTTTCTCTTTGTAAATATATTTATTACTGTTATTTTGTCTGTAGACTGACCATTGTACTCTGCTAAATCATCTTTAGCTGTCTTCTGTGCTTTAAGCAGTGTGTATGTAAACGTTTTATATATATATAAAATATGTAAGTATTGTAACAGTATAATAATGACGATAACGACGATGATGATGATGATGATGATGAAACACTCGTGCACGTGCTCACACGCATATTAAGGCACTCAAAACCTCGTGTACAGTGACTAATATACAGATACACACACATGTTGACACACTTACGGACATATGTACACACTTATACGCATACAGACACGCGCGCGTATGTATACAATGGCACACTTACACAGACGTGCACACAAAGGAACAGAGAGACTCGTATACACACAGATTTGTACACAAACAAACTGGCACACACCTAATGGCGGATATATCTATAAACAGACACACACACACATATATATACACTCATTGAAACACTTATTCATTCCTACAAAAACATCTATACACTAACACAAAATGCAAAACACTCTTAAGCACATAATTAATGGAATATGCATTGCAGTTTTGCTCTTTCACACACACACGCATATAACACAACTAATTTAAACACACACATACACACACACACACGCATATACACAACTCATTTAAACACACACACACACACACACACACACACACACACACACACACACACACACACACACAACCTGGTCTTTCTTCTCCAACAAACAGTCATGCCAGTCGGATGCACTGCTTACTCCCCTTTGTACTCAACCTACGTTGCCTCCACGTTTCCCTCCCCACATAAATACACACACACACACACACACACACACACACACACACACAAATATCAGTTGTTGCCTGTTTTGTTGATCTAAATGCCCAATTCTGCTGACTTTGTTTGGGCGTTGATAAAGGAGCTATTGTTTGCTATTGTTTACTAGTGTTTACTGACCGGATTTAGTTGCAGCTTTTGACGTCTTTCTCTGACAACACAGAGAAAAGTTAATTATTTCTGCCGTATATACTTGTGTCGGTGATGTTATAACGACATTGAATGGCCATTGTTTTACCAGTTGCAGGTGACCGAAAGCTCTGAATCAAACTGTGGATCAGTGTGATTCTACAGAGAAACGAGAAGCTTCTGATAAAAGCATTGTCGGCGGTATTTTTAACATTACATTTAAATAAAATTAATGTTCTGTTTATATACCGTTGCGTGTTCTCTTTTATTTTGGTCATTATTACCATGACCTTTCTGGGCAGTGTGGAAACAGGGACACCCATGACAGATAGATAGATAGATAGATAGATAGATAGATAGATAGATAGATAGATAGATAGATAGATAGATAAACAGACAGACAGATAGATAGGTAGGTAGGTAGTTAGATAGATAGATAGATAGATAGATAGATAGATAGATAGATAGATAGATAGATAGATAGATAGATAGATAGATAGATAGATAGATAGATAGATAGATAGATAGATAGATAGATGCTGTTGACATGGTGTTGAATTATTTTTATTTTTTGTACTTTTGAATTTCTAGATTACTTTTGAGTTGGTAACTCTCCTTAAAATAAAATTATTTTAAAAAAACAACGCAGCACAAGAATGCGTCTTCTTTTCAGTGTTTTAACTGATTTTTCCTCCGGAGTTCTGGAGTCAGCTATTTTGGTTGGCATGGAAGAAGGCGGGTTGAATGATTCCCCTCAGAGTCTGCTTTTCTCATTATTTTAGGAATAACCCGGAAATATTATGATTCAAACCTCTCCTCTGTGTTATCTGGCTTCGCACAAAACATGTTCTTCGAATTTTCTTTTGTTTGCACGCTCTGCAGAAACTGTATTGTTTGTGTTTTGTTTCTTGTCAAATCGACTAGAAATTGTATTGTTTGTGTTTTGTTTCTTGTCAGATCGACCAGAAAGTGTATTGTTTTTGTTATATCTCTCTCTTGTCAGATCGACTAGAAAGTGTGTTGTTTTTGTTATCTCTCTCTCTCTCTCTTGTCAGATCGACTAGAAAGTGTGTTGTTTTTTGTTATCTCTCTCTAGTCAGATTGACCAGAAAGTGTTTTTTTCTCCACTGATATGGGTCACTCATCAACTCAACTAGCATCTATTCAGAGGTCTGGAGGTATGGATCTTCTTCCACATTAGAACGATTATTAGCCCTGTTTGCTGACTAAACACTTTTACATTTTTCTTCTTGTTGTCTTTAAAAAAACAACCCACATGAATGGGATACAATGGTATTGCAAGGAAGAATGCAAAAAGTTGTTCGAATTTGTCCTCCTATAATGCCTAAACATTTGGACCATTGTTGCAGAGGAAGATTGATTTGTAAACAATTTTGCTCCCCCACCCACCCCCGCTCCACTACCTTTAAACAGAATAGTTTACATACAAAGAGGAAAAGTGTGGTCGGTCACGCATCTATCCTGTGACAATCCCTCCATGGTCATCTGCTAAACAGCAACACCAACAACGGAACGGCAGCAACAACAAGCAAAATAAAACAACAACAAAACTGCTTTCCTGTGCACGACATTCTAAACATAGCACTCAGCAAATAACCATCTCGATGCGTACAGAAATTCATTGGAGCCAAAATTCCGGTCAGTGGCCGACTTTGAACATCGGCACAAGGGGACACAACTCGGTGCAGTAGATAAGTAACTAGTTCCACTGGGTGAACGTCTTAGTAGGTCAACGACTCGTGGTGATGTCAGCGATTCGAACCCCATGACCATCACATGGTCGACATGTGTGGTTGTTGAGGCATCTTATTAAACTGATCGGTCTGTGTGCTGTTTCTATGTATTTTTAATATTTACAAAAACAAAATAAGCCACATTTGATTAGATTTTACGTGTCTTCAGACGGTCGGTAGTAAAGAAGTCTTGTTTGGCTAAATGGTACAAAATTAATGTTTACCAAATGAGGCATCAGTTTAGGTAATAATACAATTTAGTCAAAATAATTCTTAAATTTAATCGAGTAAATAAAGCATTTTGTCTCAAAAACTTATTTGTCTTCAAATTCCCTGGGGGGGGGGGGGAGGGGGAAGGGAGAAAAAACATAAGTCGCTTGTCGGAAATGAGTTATTTTACATTTATTGTCGCGCGTGAAATAATTACAGTTTTACTGAAATAATCATGATGTGTGTGTGCGTTAATTTCTACACTGGTTTACTGACTACTTCAAGATGATAAAAACAAAGAAAAAACTAGAATTGTACTCTTAAAGACACTGTCTTACTGACTACTTCAAGATGATAAAAACAAAGAAAAACTAGAGCTGTAGTCTCATAGAGCCTTCCCATTCAGGGCTGATGACTGATGACGTAGGACTAGCAGTTTGATCAAGGATGAAGTAAAATAGTCACTATTGACAGCACAGGTATGAAAAGTAATCTGTAACCAGAAGTACGTCTCTGTATATATGAGTGTAAGAGTGTTACAGAAGAAATTACCTAAACCACTGTAAAATATTTACAGTCTCGGTTAAGAACTATGCATTTTTAATGACGTATTCAGTTGCTACACTGGCAGAGCGCTACAATGACGTCACCTGACACAGGTTTGCACTATCATCTTTGTACAGGACACTGTGAGTTACGCAATGCACAAACTACTTGCAGATGTCTTATAACATTTTAGATAAGACAACAATGTGCAACACTTATACACAGACAGTCTAAAAATGTGCAACACTTATACACAGACAGTCTAAAAATGTGCAACACTTATACACAGACAGTATAACAGTGTGCAGCACTTATACACAGACAGTCTAAAAATGTACAACACTTATACACAGACAGTATAACAGTGTGCAACACTTATACACAGACAGTCTAACAGTGTACAACACATACACGGACAGTCTAAACATGTGCAGCACTTATACACAGACAGTCTAAAAATGTGCAACACTTATACACAGACAGTCTAACAGTGTGCAACACTTATACACAGACAGTCTAAAAATGTGCAACACTTACACACAGACAGTCTAACAGTAAATGGCTCAGGTTTTACTATTTTGATTTCTGTCTCTGAGAGTTTGTTTAGCCTAGACTCACTGATTTCTGTCCATGAGAGTAGGTTTAGCTAGACTCACTGATTTCTGTCCATGAGAGTAGGTTTAGCTAGACTCACTGGGTATGAGCAACCATTGTCTAACACATCCTTTCTCACCTTTTTACACGGGAGGATCCCTTGCAATAATTTTTTTTCCGCTTAAAAAATTACTATATCTTCTAATTTTATTTGTTTAAATCACGATCTTTCGGGGACCCTTTATTGGCCCCTTGTGGAAACCCGGTTGAGAAACCTTGGTCTAGAAAGTAACACGAAGTGTAACTAATAATAATCATTTACTTATTTGTTATGCTTTTCACCTTCGTCAAGTCTACACTGTTATTTGCTTTGAAATATAGGGTAAGTGGTTATATTTGCTTGTTAACCACTCGAGTATGCATCTGTCAATTTCCCCTGTCATAAAGCACGTCATTAAAATGTTCGCCAAAGGGCTGACGTCACGCTATATTGAAAAATGCTGTAAAACTTCTGTATGCACGAATATAGTGCGACAAGATCAACAACTTATTTGAAGGGTTGGTTTACAACATGCAGATTTTGATTTCACCATTGTGTACTTGCGATTTGAAAGAGTAATGCATCCTCTCTCTTCATTTTTTTTAATTTTGAAGTTTCCTTAAAAGTGCAGTTTGAAAAGTAAAAGTCTGTTAAATGTCAACGTGACATGACCTTCAGGTACTAGGCATGATGATATTTTTGTAAGTACCAGAGTTAACAACTCAGGTAAAGAATATGCTAGAACTTGCTGATATAATTCAAACTGGTCTTAAGTAGTTTTACTATCCAATCGTTTAAGGTTTAGAAATAACAGACCAGCCAATTAGATATGAATAGTAAGTAGAGGCAAAAAATACTTAATCTATGTGTAAAAACGTTATTGATTTAATTACGGTTACCAGCACACACACACACACACACACACACACACACACACACACACACACACACACACACACACACACACACAAGCACTCCATAGCTAGATACCCTCATTATAAGTTGAAACTTATACATACATATTTTTCATTTCATTGCACAATCTTTCACGATTAAACTTTAGTACTTCATGCCTAATCCTCCTTGGTCGTCTTTGATCATGCATCCCTTTCAGTATGGAAATAGAAGTCTTCAGGCGGCCTTTGGTTTTCCGTCATGATGATGTCGAAAATATTGGCTTAAGTTTTACGCTACGCTAAGTGAGGGGAACATCTGGCAGCTCTTAAAAAAAAAAATATTCCGCTTCCATTTCTGCCAGTTTGTTACACTTATCTGCCATAAAACAAACCTGTGACGTCTGACTCACTGGAGAAGCGGCTGGGGAATGTGTACAAAAAAACGCCAGCCATCATACAGAAGCATGTATACGCACCTAAAGCTTACAAACCCCTTAATTAGCATATCCTCGAGGGACTATTGTTCTCACGTTCTCGCTTGCTTTTGTGTAACAACTATAAATAAAATGAAGTGGCAGGCTGGATTGTATACGGTAAATCCAATAACTCCGTACACATTGTCTTATGAACAAAGGGATTTGTAATCGAATTATCGAAGGACAAAAATTATATGTACGTGCAAATTGCTGTTCGATGTTATTTTTTTACTGTAATATTTATTATTAACGCAAACAAATTAGCAGAAACAAAAGTATAAATGAGGAATGAAAAGTTAATGAAAAGATAACTCTAAATAAAAACACTTTTCGAGTATGAATTTATTTTCGTTTTTATTTGCAGCTAATCATAACCCTAACCTATCTCTAAAAAGCCATGACCTTTCTCTAAAAGAAAACACGGCAGGTGTGTACTGAGCTGTTGGATCTTCCGTACACAACCGTTATGTATGGCGAAGACTCCCAAATGAATTACAAAATACAATTAGTTTCCCAAGGAATAATTACAGGCAAAAAAAAACTGGGGATCTTTATCAAGCATAATAATAAAGGCAGCAAATTGTCTTCACCCTGAGATGGCTCGTGATTTTGTGTCGAATGGGTTTAGCCGAGAGAGAAAATCGATGCAAATGAGATTACAAAACCCACTACCTCTCGCATTGTTTTATGACCGACAATTGTGTTAAAGTTGTTTGCTTATGCACAACGGGTAAATACTAGAAGGTTTGCTGCCTGTTTCTGTTCGTTTTGAAGAAATATGCCTGTTTAAAAAAACAGGTCTTTGTCCCTGACAAAAGAGACACACCGTTAAAATTTTTATATTTAAGATGAAAAAAGGTTGTTACTTTTGGTCGCTCATAATGAAGATGCTGGTGGAAAGTGCGATAAATAAAATTTAAATAAAACTGCACAACTTATTCTAGCAGTAGGGCCTAATTCAGGGCGCCAATCTTTGTTCCCCAAGGCACAAAATTTCCTCTTCCAAACTGAAATTCGCCTGTCGCAAAATCAGGGACAGCTGGAAGAGCCGGAACTAAAAAAAGTAAATACACACAAACACAACACGTTAACAATCTAGTCCTCTCCCCAAGACGGTCAAATGTGCCGCTGGTTTTTGTATATTTTCTTTGAAAATTATTATATAAGCAATCAAACCAGCCTGGCCCAAGAGACAGACAAAAGTAGTGCACACCGCGATAGCGTTATGGACAATGCTGCACACATCACTCATAATTTACAAATGCATTGATTCAAATTAAGGCTAGGTTTCGGCGCGACTGCACACGCAAGAGCAGTAGAAAAATAAAGAAATAAAAATATCCGTACAGAATAATTGACCTAATGAACTCGCGAGGTAAGCGCGCGCACACACACGCACTAAAATGGGCTCTCTTTTGTGCGAAGCCGAGCGAATTGCCGCGAAAAATTTTTGCACACGACCTTGGGTTCGGTTTCTTAGAATGCTGATAAATAGGTTACGCTTCCGGATGTTTTTGTACTTCTAGTACTGGAGGCGTTGTTAGGCTGATTAATCTGGTCGTTTCCTACTTCCCGCCTAACCGTCGCGGTTTATTGAACTAGTGCGTTAGATGTAAAATCCCGTCAAAATAAATTTGAAGGCATATTTTCCCTCCAAATTTGAAAATAAAAATAACTTCGTTTCATGTTCCACGACACAGGCGACACAATATTCACAGTCGCATGGATGTAGTCAAAAATGGTTGTCAAAAGAGCATTCTTTGCACACCCAGTCAAAAGTAACTTTATTTTTCCTTATTTCCCCCCCACACACACTCCTCTCTAAAACCAAGATCCCGGTCAGAAGTTAGGTAGCCATTTATCACTGATCTCATGACCTCGGCCCTTCCGCCATTGCAAAGCCTGACACGGGAAATCTAATGCGAGTATTATTAGGAGCCAGACAAGACCCCAAAGACAGAATAGGCCCCGACTCCAACACTTCCTCACGTTTTGAATCATTGCTGTGCGAGATGTTAGCAAAATGTCAGTACTGTCACTTTTTACACGTAATCATCATTAGACGTAAAAGTAATCTAGAGATTTTAAAAGTCAACTGAATTTGAGAAACAGTACTGCAGGCTTCCGTTGCTCATTACTATGGCTTATGGCGGTGCTCGATGTCAAGGTCGTTTAGAAAGGTCAGCAGACGTGTTCCGTTGCATGCCCTACAGAGACTGCAGGCAGTAGGTCAATATTTGAC
Source organism: Sinotaia quadrata (assembly GCA_028829895.1). NCBI lineage: Eukaryota > Metazoa > Mollusca > Gastropoda > Architaenioglossa > Viviparidae > Sinotaia > Sinotaia quadrata. Next base: position 80,765,501 of record CM054179.1, on the reverse strand, counting down.
CTGGTGCCAAAGTTTCGTCTTGAAATATTCTGAAATTCCGATAATTTTACTTTATGGTTCTCGCACACCCTTCTCCCCATCACATAAACACGCGCGCGCGTACTTCTTTGTTATTGGTGCTGTTAGTTTTATTATTGTAATTGTTTTAATGCTTTTTGTTTTTATTATAACAGAATAAGAAAAAAGTCGAGTATATAATCCGTTTTACAAACGTTTGAAGCTGTTCTCATATCTAATTATCTATCGATTGTCTTTCAATCTATTCCCATATATAAGTGCGCATGTATGTGTGCGTGCTTATGCATGTTCGTGTTTGTATGCGTGCATGTATGTGCAGGCTGCGTGTGTGTCTTTCGGAAGTCGGGTCGTTTGCTTAGAGGTCTTAACCTATCCCTAATATCTTTCTCTTTCTATCTCCTTCCCTCTGCTCACCTCTCTTCTCCCTCCCCCACACCCCACCTCTTCCGCACTCTCGCCTACAGCTTCCTCCTCACATAACTTTAGTCTCCCAGACAACTGAATGCAATGCCAGACAATGCATGTAACAGTTCTTGGCACCCCGCCATGAGAGGAGTAAATACTCTCTGCACTAGGACGCATATGAACGCTGCTCCGTGATGATGATGTTTCACTTAATTAGAATTAATCGCAGGAATGTCAACCAGTAACTAGTGCGTGAGCATTACATGTGCAGTGGCAGGGTTAGTGTGTCAGTATCGCGATCTCAGGATTAATGTTGACTCAGTCGGGGCGGAGATGGGATGTTGGGGGGTGGGGTGGTTAGTTGGTATCATTAGGCGATTTCTAACATGTTACAAAGCAATAGTTTTGAAACAAAGATGTTACATAGAAATAGTTTTTAAACGTAGCAATAGTTTTCAAACGTGCAATATTACATAGCAATAGTTTTAGAACATAGAAAGTAAACTGACATAATCACATACAAACAATTAATATTCAAAATAAAGAGCTTGATGGAGTTTTATTTTAATCTGTATATTACTAATAAAGAACTAATAAATAATTTAATTATATAAAAGCTCTAAGTCTATATACTTGACAGCAATTACAAATAAATTCACAAGACTGTCTTTATACAAACTACTTAAACACATCAGAACACTAAAGGAAATAATTATAGCAAAACAAAACAACTCTACATAAACGATTGTGTTATATAACAAATATCTCTATTACACCAATGAAACATAGCATAAAGTTAATTTAGCAATGTAAAATTTTGAATAAACAATGACTCTCAAGAAGTCCCTGGTATCTCACAAAGACAGATATATATCTTGAGAACCCTCTTGACCATGGTCCCAAGTATCTCACATAGACAGGAATATATCTTGAGAACCCTCTTGACCATAGTCGCTGGTACGACAGGAATATATTTTGAGCTCTTGACCAAGGTCCCTAATATCTCACATAGACAGGAATATATCTTGAGAACCCTCTTGACCATGATCCCTGGTGTCTCACAAAGACAGGAATATATCTTGAGAGCTTTCTTGACCATGGTCCCTGGTGTCTCACAAAGACAGGAATATATCTTGAGAGCTCTCCTGACCATGGTCCCTGGTTTCTCACAAAGACAGGAATATATCTTTAGAGCCATCTTGACCATGGTCTCTGGCAATTCACACAGACAGACAATGAATATCAGTTGGACGGATCCTGATATGTAAACAAATGTTGACCCAAACGTCTCGTACTTTACTTTCGGAATGTTAAAAATGTGTGTGTCCGGTGATGACGTCACAAGGTACATAGGGCTCAAATTCAGACATTGAAGCGTAACACAGGGAAGACATATTTGTGTCATTTATGTAAAAGGTAGCCAAGGAAGACATATTGTCATTCTGTTGTAAAGAGGTAGCCAAGGAAGACACATTGTCATTCTGTTGTAAAGAGGTAGCCAGGAAAGACATATTGTCATTCTGTTGTAAAGAGGTAGCCAAGGAAGACATATTGTCATTCTGTTGTAAAGAGGTAGCCAAGGAAGACATATTGTCATTCTGTTGTAAAGAGGTAGCCAGGGGAGACATATTGTCATTCTGTTGTAAAGAAGTAGCCAGGAAAGACATATTGTCATTCTGTTGTAAAGGGGTAGCCAGGGCAGACATACTGTCATTCTGTTGTAAAGGGGTAGCCAGGGAACATATATTGTGTCATTCTTTTGTAAAGAGGTAGCCAGGGAAGACATATTGTGACATTCTGTTTAAAGGGGTAGCCAAGGAAGACATATTGTCATTCTGTTGTAAAAAGGCAGCCAAGAAAGACACTTTGTCATTATGTTGTAAAGAGGTAGCAAATGAAGACATGTTGTGTCATTCTGTTGTAAAGAGGCAGCCAGGGAAGATATAGTGTGTCATTCTGTTGTAAAGAGGTAGCAAAGGAAGACATGTTGTGTCATTCTGTTGTAAAGAGGTAGCTAGGGAAGATATAGTGTGTCATTCTGTTGTAAAGAGATAACCATGGGAGACATAGTGTGTCATTCGGCTTAAACAGGTGGCCAGAAAAACTATGGATCGTTATTATTGTTTTTTCCTGTTCTAAAAATAACACTAGATGAAGTAGTATTTGAAACTTTCTTCGCAACACTCGGTAACAGATTAGAGAGAAAAGACTTATTATGGTCGAATACCAGTGAACACACAGGACGAGAGAGTACCATTGAACAGACAAGGATCTGTGAGGCAACAGCCGTGAGAAACATGTGAGTAACGCTGTTTTGTGTTAATCCCAGACATGTTACCTTACAAAGTTTTGGAGTTATGTTGAGGGAGAGAGAGAGAGAGAGAGAGAGAGAGAGGTAGGTAGAAGGGGAGAGAGAAAGTAAAAAAATGACATCCAGGTTGATATATAAGTGTCCGACTGAACACAGTCTATATTTTTCTCACCATCTTCTTTCTCACGTTCTCTCTCTCTCTCTCTCTCTCTCTCTCTCTCTCTCTCTCTCTCTCTCTCTCCTCTCTCTCTCTCTCTCTCTCTCTCCTTTTCTGTCTTTCGCAGTGTCGGGTGTTTTATCTGTCTTTAGTCTGCAGTTTAATTTCTTTTTATCGAACTCTCCCTTTCTCTCTCCTCCACTCCCACCCTCTACCCCTGGCACTAACAGCTTTAACAGTAGGTCGGTTTAATTTGATATTTGATATTTCTGTTTCTGTTAGATTTGATATTTCTGTTTCTCAAAGGAAAACCGGTCCACTCACACGGGGTCGACTTATCGATCTCCTTGGAACCTGGTAACTCTTGCTTTTCCTGCTGCTGCTGTGCTGTGACGTGCTGCAGCTTCAGTGCGGGGGCAGGAATGCTTTCTCCAACGCAAGGAAAGGTACGACAGTCGCATTCTTGGAAGACGCTTGCTAGATGGGTGGGTGGGTGGGTGCTCACTATCTTTATGCCGAGTCGAGTGTCTGTCTGATCTGGCAGCAGTTAAGTTCCATCAGCACATGTGTTTCATTCCCGTGTGTGTAGCAGTTAAGTCTAAGGCTGTGCGTGCGTGCGTGCGTGCGTGTGCTTGAAAGATGAGGAGGCATTCGACTCGATCAATGGGTGTTTGCCACCTCCATCTCCCTGTGAACACTTGTGTGCACATATGCAATAATATTTACTTAATTGGTGTTTATAAATACATGAATGTTTACAAACATAGGCGTTTTATAGACACTGGTGCTCAACTGCACTAATGTTTATAGACAGAGGTGTTTGCATGCATATTTGATTTTTACAATCACTGATATTTAGATTCACTAATGTCTACACACAATGGATGTTTGAATACAGAATAATGTTTACAATCACTAATGCTTTACTCAATGGATGTTAGCAAACAAACTTAATGTTTAAAATTACTGATATTTACACAATGGATGTCTTCTAACAAACTAATATTTGCAATCAGTGATATTTATTTACACAATGGATGCCTGCTTACAAACACTGATGGTTATGTACACACTGACGTACTTAATGGTGTTTGTGGGTACATTGACATTTTCATTGTTGGAGTTTACGCTTGTGTTTACATGCTCACTTATGTTTACACATAATTATGCTTAAAATGTACACACGTGCGATATATTTATTCAATTATATTTACGTATTATACTGATGCTGGCATCCACTGAACTTACATATGCACACACCACCAGTAACTTAACCTATACACTACCTGTTGGCATGCACTGAACTTAACATATGCACACAACACACTTATGTTTGCACACGCTAATATTAACCTTTACACAGCTGTTGACATGCACACTTCACGCTTATGCGGGGTGATTAGGTTTATTACACTAATTATACCACAACTAGTGAAATTTCAAAAACTGGGCTTTTTTGAAAATAGAATTCTAACCATTTTTTTTTTTGGGGGGGAGGGGATAACTGTACTTGATTATTACTTTAGATCATGCATACACAATATACTAATAACTGTAATATTATTAAGAAGAAATGCATATATTTAATCTTTCTAAGACTATCCAACTATTAAATTAATATTACACTGGCCATTAATTGTTAAATTTAAAGGCTTTTGATTTACAATACTAAATAAATAAAAGAGTATACAGGCAAAAAAAGAATAAATACATGTAACACTTATAGAGACATCCATGCACAAACATGCAAATATATAGAGAGAAATATAAAACCAACTACTCTTCTAGTAGGTAAAGTAATTAGAAATTATATATATATATATATATATATAAAATATGAATAATAATCATTCATTTAATAACAAGACTGTACTGCTATTCTGTATATTGTTCATCATTAAAAAGTAAAGTAATTTTAAATTATATACAGAATAATAATCACTTACTTAAAAAAAAAATAACTATACTACTATTGTCTAAATGTTAGGGCAGATCGTTAATAATATAACTAATAGTAATAAATATCAGTAAATGTAATATATATATATGAAAGAGACAATTACAAAACTACTTTAAAAGCTTTCATCATTTATATAAAAGAAACATACATAACTCATTTTACTAATAGTTAGAAATGTATCTATAAACTTAACAATGACTACAAACGCATGGCATGTAACACGATTACTTTATATTGCCAGAAAAATAACTTACCAGACACGGTGGTCATCGTCAGTCATTGTTTCCTCGGTATCTCCAGCATCATTAGAAATGGTAAGCGAACTACTATCAGATGAACTTTCGCTTTTATTAGCACGAATTGGATCAAAGTGATACCGTGTACCAGAGAAAATTACGTTGGTGGCCATTTGACTCCCATTCTTGACGTCGCTTCTGCTTGATTTTACCCCAAGGGCTTGGGATTGTGTGTCTTAGTATCTCGTTTGACCTAGATTCGTGTGCACTAGGACTTTAACCAAACTAAGTAAATAACTCTGTGGAGAATATATTCTTTCTCTTTAAAGAAGAAAACAATAAATGTATTAGATAAATGTTTCTTTCGGTTTTATAGATGGGCTATTTTCTTAGAGTATTTCTTTTTTTAGTATAAGAAGGAAAGAAAAACCTTAACAAGGTGCCAGCTATATGTTAGCGGAATGCATTAGGTCAGTCATTTCTCCATTTTTCCAGCTAATGCTAAATTTAGCTTTATAATATATATATATTTTTTTAAGGCAGTAGTAACAAAAGGTAGACGACAGATTTTACAAAACCAGTAACACATAGTCATGAAAAAGTCTACCAGGCCACAAAGTGATGACTCAGTCTCCCTACCCTTCCTCACCCTCACCCCACCAAGCTTTTATTCTGTAGAAGCGACGAGAAACGTCGACGACCAACAACCACCACAACAGCACTAAAACATCACCACCATGAAGCTATATGGATAATCCAGCACTAGTAAAAGTTCTTAAAATACATGTAAGCTGCACCACAAAAGAAACATCTACACCAAGAACTGAGACAACGCTACGCCACTACTGCAACAGGTTACGGGATGACAAAATCTGGTTTAGCCAAAGCTTTCTTTGGCCATTGGGTTCAAATGTCTGAATTTTAATTTTAAAATAGCCATTATTTAGCTAAATTAAAGGTTATACAGCTCAGTAAGACCACTTTAAACCTTTGCACTTTAGGAAGAATAATTATTTTGCTACCCTCCCCTTTATATTTTTTCCAACCAATCAGAGAGAAATTACCATATTTGGATAAGGATCCCAGGAAATGGGGTAAATTTACAGTTCATAGCTATATATAATTCTTGTTACAAACACATTTCTTTGATACTGACACATTTTCTAGATATGAAATCTTCGTCAAGACAGATAAATAACTGTAGACAAATTTTGGGCTAAATAACTGTGAAACATTGTAACTACTTAGCAAATTAACTCTTATTTAATAAAGGAGTTGTTGAAACAAACAACCAGGGACGTTATGAAGCCTGCACGGCGGAAATGACGCAAAACCCCCAACCGGAAACTAAATGAAATTACAAGAAAAAAATGGACGGTTGTTGGTTATGATCGTAAAGAAGAAATATATCAGCAACTACTCAGGCAGCTCACAACCAGGGCGAAATGAGTGACGTCAGAACTGTAATAAGTCATGTCAGTACTGAGTAGCGTTCGAATTGCAATAAGTGACGTCAGAACTGTCATGAGCTTTGTCAGAACTGAATAGCGTCAGAATTGCAATGAGTGACGTCAGAAATGCGAGGCAACATCACAAACCAGGACTAATCGAAAATCTGGCAGAAGTTCAGTACGACCAGCTGTCTTTCAGAACATAAATTCCCCCAAACACACACACACACACACACACACACACACACACACACACACACACACACATACACACACACATACATACACACACACACACACGTACACACCTTGGCGCCTGCACCTGTCAGACTGTCAGAAAAATCAGTGATGGTTGGAAGCGATCAGAGAAGGAACTGAAACGAGTGTTTAGCATCAATCATCAGCTTTTCTGGAGTTACTGAGACTAGTGCTGAAATGAGTAATCTCTGGCATAAAGTCCGCAGTCATTGATGGAGAACCAAAGACAGACAGACAGGCGAGTTACCGTTCCTGATAACATTACGCTTCCATTGTCCTGTCTTGGCTTGTAAGCGCCTTTGTAGTCACCATTCCAGCCAGCGCCAGGCCACTCCTAGAATCTTGATTTCTAGACTAATTAATTTCTGTCTGAACAGAATGTTGTACTCGGCCTAATGACTGACACAGTGTGTTCAGTGTTCGATTGAGTTCCAGATAATGCAGGTACACATTGTGGGACTAGCATTCCAATTTTTTAAAAAATATTTTATGCGTGGTCTCACGGTGGTCCTTTCGTTTGAACGCATTCAAGTCAGAGGTAGCTGAAGCGTGTAATATTGTGACTGCAACAAAGGTGGGATTTGAACCTCGTTTCCACTGTCAATCTGATCTCTATACGACTGCAACAATAACAATAATTACACTGACGATGATACTGGTGATGAAAATGTTGACGATTATGATAGTATGGATTGAGGTAGTAATTATGCTGGCCATATTGGTGATGAATAGTTTGATAGCGTGGTAGAGTTGATGATAATGACGATGACAACGGTGGTGGTAGAGACGGGCGTGGTCAGGGAGTTGATGATGGTGATAGTGAGAATGACAGTGGTTGATGTGGTAGCTAATAGTAGTTGTAGTGTTCAGAATGCTGATATTGGTGTTGATGACGACGACGGTGATAATGAAAATTAGAAGAGAACCTTACTTTCACAATAATTGTTACCTTAATATAATAGTTCCTCAAGCAACCAAAGTACTTTATTGGCTGCAAATGAGTGCTCGCTTCCTATGGTCACGAGTCATGCATAAACAAATTCAAAAATGTATATATGGACAGGCGCTCGCATACGTATAATCAGATGTAACAGACAAGTGAACAAACAGAAAAGAATGAATCATTCGTGCATGGATGACAGAAGAAACGACGAAACAGTCACTCCTGTAGGCGGTACTAACGGAGTTGTTTTATTTCTTTCCTTTGCTTTTTTATTTTCTTGTGTGATTGTGATATGGAACATAAATCTCAGCATCTGCCAAGACAGCCAACAGATTATTATTATTTACTTCTTTATTTTCTTTTTTTGTGGGGAGCACCCAGTCTTGTGCCATGCGCAGCTGACAAATCCCCACAAACAGGATGACATGCACGTGGTCATAGCTCCTCGTGTTTGAGGAGTGACGTCACTCTGCCAGACACACTTTGGGTCACGTGATGTTTTTGTGACGAGGCTGATGAATTTAATTATTTCAGCTTTATCCAGGACACATAAAAAGAGGTGAAAAGTTGAACGGTCTCAGAAATGATAAATCTACTTGGATAGGTTGGTAATAATTTGCGGGTGGTGATATTGTTTCCATTTCGCTTGGTGTTGTTTTTTCATCTCTCTATCCTCATTCTCTCTTTCCATCGTGCATACAGATAAATAAACGCTCGTGTTTTGACTCTGCATCTCCTTATGGAATAGATATATCTTTTAAATTATCCTAACGTTAATTTTCTCTTCTGCTTGGCCTATCATTTTATCCCTCCTCCTCCTCAACACACGTTTTCCTTTGTTCATTTTATTCCTCCGATTCCTGAAAATTGTCTCTATGTCTTTGTTCACCATTCATTTTATTCCTCTGAGTCCTGAAAATTGTCTCTATGTCTTTGTTCACCATTCATTTTATTCCTCTGAGTCCTGAAAATTGTCTCTATGTCTTTGTTCACCATTCATTTTATTCCTCTGAGTCCTGAGCACTTGTTTTATTGCTTTGTTCACCATTCATTTCATCCTTCTAATTCCTTCTCTTTACTGAAAATCTATTTTTGTGCTTCGACTTCCTGAACAACAGTTTTCCTCTTCACCCGTTTTTTTGGTTATGTGTTGAAGTAAATTTGCCTATCCCTATTTCTGAACTTAATTTGTTATACAAATTGTTAAATTGTCATAGTGACCCGACCTTAGGCATTCCTCATGATGGTATTTTTGTAAGTGTTGGAGTAAACACTCGGGTTGAGAATATGCTAGAAATTACTGATGTAATGCAAACCAGTTAAATTAGACAAGTAGTTTTATTATCCAATAGTTAAGATTTACGAGAACGAGACCAGCCAATGGGATGAGATCAAAAGTTTACGTGCTTGTCTTTGTCAAAATGACTGTGTCCTTGAGCTTCACTGTGAACACCTTTAAATATATGTAATTTTTTGTTCACTTTTTCATATTTCATTTTAGTTTTTCAATTATGTTTGTTTTTTTGAGTGTGTATATGTGTGTATGTGTGTGTGTGTGTGTGGGGGGGTATGTGTGTGTGTGTGTGTGGTGGTGGTGGTGTGTGTGTGTGTGTGTCTTGGAGGAGAATGACTTAATGTTATTGTGAACAAAAACAAAATGTACTGTTTATCTAAAACCAAAGCTAATGAGGAGTATAATAATTTATCTAAGATTAATAACAATGAAATGTTTTATTTGAATTACTGATAAGTGTGTGTGTGTGTGTGTGTGTGTGTGTGTGTGTGTGTGTGTGTGTGTGTGCGTGTGTGTGTGTGTTTAGGGGAGAGGGAGTTGTCTAGCCCTGCATTGACCTCGTAAAATACGGCGTTAATTTATTGGGGTGTTTTTTAAAAAAAAAATCTTTATTTATTGAGATTTTACAACATGATTTATGTTCGACTAAAACTCAAATTGCAGTAATTTCTTTGCTGAAGATTTCAAATGTATAATTTATGCTTGTTTTGTTTTTTTTTGATTCTTGTGTTTTGTTTTTAAATAAATACAAGGTCACACTTTTAAAAAATAACTTTGCATATAACTATAAAGTCCTTGACAGTGGAACAGTTAATATCCCTGACAGTGAGCAGTTAATGTCCGTGACAGTGAACGGTTAATGTCCCTGATAGTGGAGGGTTAAAGTCCCAGAAGAAAATAAAATCAGAAAAGAAATTTAAGCAAAATAAACACAACTGAGATCCGGCATCCAATCTACCAATCAAACCGCCTCACTTCGTGTCTGTGATGGGGGTGGGGGGGGGGGGGCGAAGGGGAGATTGCATTCGGTTAATGTCTGAAAGAAAGATATCCACCACAGCAAAGGAAAGAAAATATTCTCTTATCAAATAAAGACCGTTATGTCTTCAATTCATGACTAATAATAATAGAACTGTACACCTGAACATAAATTATAAAAGTTCATGACTAATAATAATAGAAATGTACACTGGAACTTAATCTTATAAAAGTTTTAAGCAAGAGAAATTCCACAGTTACAGTTTGTGTTGCCCCATTCGCCAAATCATAAAATAATGGTTTTAAATAATCTCATGTTTAAAAGTGGTTTTAAAATAGTTGTATTAAAATATGTATTGAGATCGAGTTTGTTAAAATGAGAAGAAAAAACACTGAATATTCCTTATTCTTGCTTGATACAACAAAGAAAAACACTGAGTATTCCTTATTCTTGCTTGATATGACAAGAAAAAATACTGAGTATTCCTTATTCTTGCTTGATACAACAGGAAAACACTGAGTATTCCTTATTCTTGCTTGATACAACAAGAAAAACACTGAATATTCCTTATTCTTGCTTGATACAACAAGAAAAAACACTGAGTTTTCCTTATTCATGCTTGATAGGACAAGAAAAAATACTGAGTATTCATTATTCTTGCTTGATACAACAAGAAAAAACACTTGAGTATTTATTATTCTTGCTTGATACAACAAGAAAAAACACTGAGTATTCATTATTCATGCTTGATATGACAAGAAAAAAACACTGAGTATTCCTTACTCATGCTTGATATCACGTTTAAAAGTTTATGCCTTTTACGAATTAAAAAAAAATTAATGAATTCTTTACAGCCTACGTTACAACATAATAGCTTATTTCACAATGTAATAGAATATGTTACAACCTAACTGCCTATGGTTCAACGTAATCGCTTATGTTACAATGTAACAGCCTATGTTGTAACGTAATAGCTTATGTTACAACGTAACAGCCTATGTTGTAACGTAATAGATTATGTTTGTTAGAATCTAACAGCCTATGTTATAACGTAATGGCTTATGTTACAACGTAATGGCATTTGCTTTACCTGAGGACGGAAGTGAATGTATTGGACCAGCTGCTTTTATTACACATTAAATTTATAAGATCTAAATTCAAACTATTTAAACACACGTCCACTAAAAATGCGCCTGTAAGAAGCCAAACCAGCCCATCTATAAACTCTGTACTCTATAACTAACAACTATAATTACGAAAGGGTAATATAATTAAAATGAATTTGCAAATGTACAGTTTGAACTAACAATGACTGAAAACAGACAGTGTTTTCTTGCTATATTCGGGCAGGGTGGGTGGGTAGGGGTCAGTGACATGCAGTCGTTTCTATATCTACCTCTTTGTCGCTGTTCAAGAGGTACAGCAAGTGGATCTTCAAATAAAAAACTCTGATTCCTCCTCTACCTCCATTTCGAGACACGTGTGTGGGTCGTAATAAAGGACATTGTCGCATTTCGAACGTGATATTGATTTAGAAGCACGAACGTGGCCCATACTAAAGTGCCAAGTGATTTACATGGCCCATATATAGATACTGGCATTACTGAGTGTCGAGAGATTCACGTGGCAGTACTAAGTGTCGAGTGATTCACTTGGCCCATACGTCGGTAGTGACTGTATTAAGTGTCGAGAGATTCACGTGGCCTAAACGTCGGTAGTGAAAATACTAAGTGTCGAGTGATTCACTTGGCCCATACATCTGTATTGACTGTACTGAATACTGAGTGATTCACTTGGCCCATACGTCTGTATTGACTGTACTGAATACCGAGTGATTCACTTGGCCCATACGTCTGTATTGGCTGTACTAAATACCGAGTGATTCACTTGGCCCAAACGTCGATACTGACTGTACTAAGTGTCGAAAGATTTATAAAGGTTCCTGTCAACTTAATGATTGTTGACGTAGACCGCACAGATCTGAATCGCGAAAACACGTTGTTTTCCTGTTCTTTGAGGACAGAAATAGGTTTAGTGGCATCTAGAATCAATAACATATTAGTAATATGCTCTCTTCGTGTTTCTTAATCCCCTCCAAAAAACTACTCATCCAGTTGGAACTGGTTTGGATTGCATCAGCAATTTCTAGCATATTCTCAACTCAAGTGTTTAATCCAACTCTGACACTTACAAAAATACCATCATAAGGAGTGCCCAAGGTTGGGTCACTTCGACAATTTAACAATTTATATAACAATTAAGTCTAGAAATATTGATAGGCAAATTTGGAAAGAAAACAAAGAACAGTACTAAGACAACGTGGTCCAAGTTGGTAAAAAAAGAAAGAACAGTACTAAAACTGTGGACTGGGTTGATAAGAAGAAAGAACAATACTAGGACACCGTGGTTCCAGTGTTAAGAAAACAGAGCAATACTAAGATACTTTGATCCGAGTTGGTAAAAAAACAAATAATTGTGCTAAGACAACGTAGTCCGAGTTGGTAAGGAAACAACGAACAATACTAAGACAACGTGGACTGCGTTGTTAAGAAAACAAAGAACAGTGCCAAGACGTGGTGGTCTCAGTTGGTGAGATAGCACAGAACAATTCTAAGATGCTGATGAGTAGACTGGTGACATTTGAATTATTTAATAAGTCCCCTTTCTAATGTCATAATAATAACATTAAAAACTATTTAATAATTTCCCTTCTCATGTCAAAATAATAACATTAAAACCTATTTAATAACTTCCCTTTTCATGTCATAATAATAACATTAAAACCTATTTAATAACTTCCCTTTCTAACGTCATAATAATAACTTTAAAACCTATTTAATAACTTCCCTTTCTAACGTCATAATAATAACATTAAAATCTATTTAATAACTTCCCTTCTCATGTCATAATAATAACATTAAAATATTTAATAATTTTCCTTTCTAACGTCATAATAACATTAAAAACTATTTAATAATTTCCCTTTCTAACGTCATAATAACATTAAAAACTATTTTAATAATTTCCCTTTCTAACGTCATAATAATAATAATATTAAAAACTAACAATTTCCTTTTCTAACGTCATAATAACAATAGCATTATAAACTATATAATAATTTCCCTTTCTAATGTCATAATAATGCTAATAATAAAAATATTCAAAACTATTTAATAATTTTCCTTCCTAACGTCATAATATTAGTAATAAAAACTACTTAACACTTTCTCATTCTAACGTCATAATAATAATAACATTAATATTTTACAAAAATAATTTCCTTTTCTAACGTCACACACAGGCGGAAACGTTGACATATTTGGTCCCATTAAACGTGACTTTGCGATACTCGTTGGAATGTCGTGACCATATAACAATGCATTTGTGTTGTCAGGGGTTTTTTCTTCTGATTTACAACTTGTTTCTTGCCTCTTCTTTAGCCGCAAATAGAGCTATATGTCTTTCTTCGTGTTGACATTAAATGCTAAAACAGGATATGTCTAAATATGCCCCTCTGTGTTGTCCGCATTCCATCTGTAGAACTTGCTTTTCTTAGTTGTGTTGGGCGTGGATGCACACGTCAAATTATAATTTCTCTATTTAAAAAAAAATTAACTTCAATAGTTAAAGTTGAAAGTTCACGACAAGTTGCTAAAAATAGTATTACTTGTATTTTTGTTAAAAAAAAATTCTTTGTCATTATTATTTTTGGCTTTCATTCAATGTCTGCAACAGCTGGGATAAATGATTGAGTACTGATTTATTGTTTTTAATATTTGCATTTCGGTAGCGATTGAGGGGGCATGATTTTCTTGATGTTTGTTTTAAATGCAAATTTACTTTTAAAACATTCCCCACTTTTATATTTTAAGCATCTGCATTTCACAAAATTTACATTCATATCAGAAACTCTGGTCACTATCTGCATTTCGGAAAAATCTAAGAAAAGAATCATAAAGAAATATTGGTGTTGTTTTTTTTTTGAACTTGTACCACTGCCCTCTTATAATATCCAGACTTGTGTTTGTTGTTCTAATGTCGCTTCACATGTACACGATTGTTATTCTAATGTCACTTCACATGTACACGATTGTTATTCTAATGTCACTTCACGTGTACACGGTTGTGTTGTTCTAATGTCACTTCACATGTACACGATTGTTATTCTAATGTCACTTCACATGTACACGATTGTTATTCTAATGTCACTTCACGTGTACACGGTTGTGTTGTTCTAATGTCACTTCACATGTACACGATTGTTATTCTAATGTCACTTCACATGTACACGATTGTTATTCTAATGTCACTTCACGTGTACACGGTTGTGTTGTTCTAATGTCACTTCACATGTACACGATTGTTATTCTAAAGTCACTTCACATGTACACGATTGTTATTCTAATGTCACTTCACGTGTACACGGTTGTGTTGTTCTAATGTCACTTCACATGTACACGATTGTTATTCTGATGTCACTTCACATGTACACGATTGTTATTCTAATGTCACTTCACATGTACACGATTGTTATTCTAATGTCACTTCACGTGTACACGGTTGTGTTGTTCTAATGTCACTTCACGTGTACACGGTTATGTTCTAATGTCACTTCACGTGTACACGGTTATGTTCTAATGTCACTTCGTGTGTAACCGGTTTTGTTGACCTAATGTCACTTAACTGTTGTGTATCTTGTTGTGTTATTCTAATGTCACTTTGTGTGTACTTGGTTGTGTTTTTCAAATGTCACTTCGTGTGTAACCGGTTGTATAGTTCTAATGTCACTTTCCTCATGTATGCAGGTCATGTGGTAAACGGTCTATAAACCTACTCCGGACCTAAAACATACAGACTTATGTTTGAATTTATTTGCCGGAACACTGAAGAACTTTTCAGATGCCCCAGCCTTCTTTTTCAGTCGTGATCTACAGACCTGTCTGCAATAACCTTGAATTTTTGTGTTAAACACCCTCTCCACCAACAATAAACAAATTGAAAAGGGTAAGGGTTTTTTTTTTTAAATTTTAATGCGTATACTTTTTTAATAGATCACTGCACTTAAAAGTAATTAATTTTATAACTTTCCACGTCAAACTTATTGTAAACAAAAATTAAGTGGCTGACTAAATGAAGTCTCTATTATGCAGTAGAAATGAGGTGCCCACTTTGGTGTACAAAATAAAAGCAGGTATTTGACTTCATTAGATCTATATTAGATAGTAAAAGTGAAACACCCACTTTGGTGTACAAAATAAAAGCAAGTATTTGACTTCATGATATCTTTATTAGATAGTAAAAGTGAAACACCCACTTTGGTGTACAAAATAAAAGCAAGTATTTGACTTCATGATATCTATATTAGATATTAAAAGTGAAACACCCACTTTGGTGTACAAACGTGTAGGTGTTGGACTAAAAGAAATCTGTACTAGGTAGCGAAATGGAGACACCTACTTACAAACGGTAGTTGAAGAGTTTTGATTTCTTTCTTGAGTACATCTCTGTCTATGAGGTGTTGTAAACAGGGAGTGAGGATATGAATTACTGTGTTGAAGTATTGCAGTGTGGGTATGTTTTGTGTTGTCTACTTCGGTGATGGAGTCTGAGGGTTGCATTTAGTCTGAGTCTAAATATGGTTTTAATGGCTGATTTCTTCTGGGTGGCTGGGGTTGGTGTAGGGGTGCTCGGGGGGGGGGGGTGTTCCTGAAATGATTGTTTATTGATGTCATAATTTATGTAGTGTATATTGGGGTGGGTAGGGGGAGACCCTGTGATGTTCCTTTTATATTTCCCTCTTTATCAGCTCTTTCATTGCCTGTGATTCCTATGTAGCTGGAAGAAGTGATTTTGTTCAGTTCTGGAGTCTGTTTAATAGGATTCTGATTTCATTTATTTATTTTTTTCGGTTTAGTGTATATAGGTTGGCGATTGCTTGTAGGGATGAGTAGGAATCTGTGAGTATCAAAATGGTGGGCGGAGGGTGGAAGGACGATAGTGTATGATACTGTATGGGATAGTGCCATTTTAATGGCCAACGGTTTTGCAGTCATGATTGAGTGGAGTGGGTTGAGTTTGTAGGTGTATGGGCAGTTAGGTGTGAGGGTTGCTGAACCTGTGTGCCTGTCTTTTTTTGTTTGTTTTTTTTGTTTTGATCCATCTGTATATATTTTGGTGTTGATACAATCCTTTCGCGCGCTTTTTTCTAACAAAGTCACAAGTTTATTGTTCACGTTATTACTGCCAATTAAAATGTTTCTCTTCTCATGTTGTACAGCACTGATTAGCTGCTATTCTCTCAAGGCTAACAAGGGTGTTTTACCTCACTCTCCTGGTTTAGTGATTATAAACTGCTACGAACATGTTAGACGCAAGAAATATCTATCACAGTGTCTAAGTGTAAGGAATACATTGAGCGGAAGTCTGCAGAGTTGCTGGCAGGTTTAATTACCTGTTGAATGGTATAAAGCAGCACACTGAGTGGAAGTCTGCAGAGTTGCTGGCAGGTTTAATTACCTGTTGAAGGGTATAAAGCAGCACACTGAGTGGAAGTCTGCAGAGTTGCTGGCAGGTTTAATTACCTGTTGAAGGGTACAAAGCAACACACTGAGTGGAAGCAGACCGCGGAAAATGGCCGTGCTTCAGATCGATGAGACGTATTGATATTGGCAACAACACAATCATCATGTCAGATCAGTAAACAACTTAAGAAGGTGAAACAATTACTGCCGTAACAATTTTGTTACAAAGTTTGATTTCGACATATCTTAACCGTGCTTGCAGTATCAGTGGAAGCTTTGCTCAGCTGTTTCTATTAAACTGTTAATTTTCAAATATCTCATTTGTTTTCATTCCGAAGAAAGTCTGTTGATATTTTGTTTGTGATGCATTGTTATGGTAAAATTTGTATAGTCCTGTATAAGTGTGTCTACTCTCCTAAATGTCTATTTGTTACTTGTAAGCATTCGGCATCATAGCTGAGGGCTTAATAGTTACCACGATTGTAGCTTGCTGTTACACTAGTAAAGAAAGGAGGAATTTTATCAGGAATTGGAGGGACGATTAGTTATTAAATAACAGTGGCCTCACTAGATTTATATGTCACAGGAAATAACAGATTTCGGATGTCTCACTAAGTATACCACACGTGTCCTGTTGAACACACATCATTCTTAGATTAAATTTGCTTAATAAGTATCAAGACAAGCTTATATCTTTGCAGCCAACTGACGAATTTATTTATTTAAACAGGTTTGGTCGTTGTTTTAATCTGGGTCACTTCTGCCTCCAACTTTCACTGATTTCGCAGACGAGCGCAAAGGAAGATTTTGTTGTTGTTGTTTCGATATCTTCTTTTACCCCACAGGAATTGCATGAAAACCTTTTATCTTCTTGATGTTCTCAGTTTTTGGAGGATTCTTATAGGGCCTTCCTCTCTTCTCTTGCATTCAAAGAGGATAGTGAAAGACTGTGGTGCTGAGTTTAGTTGTCGTCTATCATTGTCTGCTCCTTGTTGCGACTGTTGTGGATCCTTTTTTTTTCTTTCTGAGATGTAGTTGTTGTGTCGTGCAGTTTTTTTTTAATGAATCCTCCAAAAACAGAAGACCATAACACAAAACCACAGCCCCCCCCCCCCCTTGACAATTAACCCCCAATAATAAACTTAAACAACTTACTCAAACAACCAAAAAATACAGTAACCCACCCTTAGCCAAACAAAAAGCACAAGAACACATAAATAAAAATTATCCCAACCACTACTACATATATACTGATGGATCCAAAAGACAACCAAGAACACATAAATAAACTACTACAACCACTACTACATACATACTGATGGATCCAAAAGACAACCAAGAACAAGAGCGGGAGCACATACACACACTAGCAAACATACATACAAACTGAAAGAAATACATTTAATCCTAACAACAGAATTAATAGCAATAAAAAAAAGCATTAACATTAGCAATAAACACACCACCTAACAAGACACAAATACTCATATTCACAGACTCGCTAACATCACTACAAAACCAAGCAAACACTTTCCAAACCACAAGAACACAAATCACCAAACAAATATATAAATACATGACCACACTGGAAAAAATGACATAAAAACATCACTACATTGGATCTCCAGTCACACAAACATAACAGGAAACAAAACAGCAGACAGGGGAGCAAAATACGGCAGCAAACATGGAATGTCTCTAAACACACCTTCACACACATCAGAAATACATGCACTAATCAAACAAATATACAAAAGAAAGACCCTCACCCCAATCTTCCCCAATTAACTAACATAACCCACAATAGAGCAATTTAAGACTAAGGTAGAACTTAACAAGATTCACACACAATCCAAATCATGAACCAAAATCACGCAAAGGAAGAATAGGCTGGGTGTATTTATATTCTGAACAGAAAACATAGCACTATAGGTAAGCAGAATGAAAGGAGGAATGGGTGTGTGAGGATTGGATGTGTGATTTTCTGGGTGCAAATTTTTCCGAGCAACGAATAAAGACTCACCCTTTTCAGTTTTCTAATGCTAAGAATATCTTTTCATAGCTGCGAGCGAACTATTCAACTCAAGTCCTTATAGATCATCCCATCCCATAGATTTAAATACATCAATGGTTCAAAATTACATATTAATATTTTTTTAGTCTCCAAACCCTATATAACTAAATTATTTTGAGGAATCGGTGCGACAAACACTACACACACACACACACACACACACACACACACACACACACACACACACACACACACACACACACACAACTGGAATAATCCTGGTAAACGTTATAAACTGTAGCTTGCTCTATATACTTCACATTGGTTGGCAAAACAGACTGTACACAATGTCTTTCAGCCTTTGTAAACACAATGGTTGGGTATTGATCTGAACAGCACGATAAATAAACGTGTGTGTGCGTGCGTGCGTGCGCGCGCGCATTACACACCCTTGTGAACACTCGGTATATACTACTGGAAGGTATGGACATAAGTGAACGCTAGCAACACATTTCAACATTCATTCTTTAATACTAGCAACAAAAATATTCAATACATATATTAGTGAATACTAGCAACAAAACTCAAGCATACATTAGTGGGAGCACTAGTAACAAAACTCAAGACATGCATCGATTAGTAAACACAAGCAACAAAATTCAAGACATAAATTAGTAAACACTAGCAACAAAATCAAAGACATACGATAGTAAACACTAGTAACAAAACTCAAGACATGCATCGATTAGTAAACACAAGCAACAAAATTCAAGACATAAATTAGTAAACACTAGCAACAAAATCAAAGACATACGATAGTAAACACTAGTAACAAACTTAAGGACATATATTAGTAATTACTAGCAACAAAATACAGGAAGTACTTTTGTCAACACTAACAACAAAATACATGACATACAGACACACATTATTTAACATTAGTAACAAAACTACAAAACATACATTTACTAACACAAAAGACAAAACGCAAGATATACATTAGTAAACACTAGCAACAGAATTACGTAAACACTAGCAAAAAAAACTAAACGACCAACATTTAAACATTAATAAAATAACTACAAGACAGACATTTGCAAACACTAGCAACAAAACTAAAAGACCAGTATTAGAAAACACTGTCAAGAAAATATTTGTGAATACTAGCAGCAAAATTAAAAGATACTTTTGTAAACTCTAGCCGTGTATATAAACAATAGCTCTGCGTGTACTGCTGGAAGCCATGTACCATTGCAAACACTGTGTGCGATGCTTAAGACGTGTACATCTGTAAACATTAGCTTTGCTTACATACTAGACGAGACGTGCAACTGTAAACAATAGCTCTGTGTACATACATGGGCAGGTCATGGCCGACTTGGGGGTCAAAGCGACTGGATTAGCCGAGTTTTACTGCACAGGAGCGGCGCGTGCTACAGTTCTCTCTCCAATCATTTCCTCGCGCTCAAGGGCACGCGCTTCAGGGAAGCAAGGAACGGGCTGGTACAGTGACGTCATAGTCAAGTGGGGTTGTTGCTTTTTAAAGGTTTTAGTATTTAGGAATTTCATCCGGAACTATTTAAACTCGTGAGAATACAGTGGTTTGAAAGGAATAGACAAAGTATGTCCTATTTTTTGTTTGAAGGGATTATGTGCACTTATTGAACCGATGGGTCTCCATGTCGCTGACTAGTTCAACATTCAGGGTGGGGATAAGGTGTGTGTAAAATGGGAGAAGGATGATACCTTAAGTGGTGAGAAAACTGGCGATTCGCGGCCAAGCCCCTGTCTGACATGCCCTACCAGGTCAACGATGACTAAAACTACTAATTATTATTATTTATAAAATTATTTTGTAAAAGCTGTTAAAGTTTCTTAAGTTATACACTTTAACATGAAATATTTGTAACGCGACGCATTTTATAGTTCCACACTTTTTTCTTCCCTTCCTATTCATTAGTAAATTAGGCTTTGTACACTTTTTAAATCTATCAAACCGAAATATTACCACTGAGACTGTAAACGCGTTAGGTGTGTGAACACACTCGGTCTGTGGACGTAGTACTTTCATAAAACAACGGTCTGCTAAAACAAAACTCAAATGAACGCATTTACTCAATAACCTGATGTAGCTGTGAACACCCAAAAATGCTTGAACATGACACAACAATTTCTTTTATTTGTTAAATGGTTAATTTTGCAAGTGTGTGTCTGAGTGTGACATAAAGTCAATATATACAGAAATATTCCTTCCATCTTCAAACGACACTGGTTGAATTCAGTTAAGTTCATTTACACATCAAAGACGTACACAAGCAAGCATGCACGCCTATCCACTCATAGACGCACACATTAATATCAGATTAAATCATCGGTGCGCACATTTCCATACTTAAGCCTCACCGGTCTGGAAGGAAACAAGGGGAGATAACCAGTCTGTATCCAAGCGTATTCGTTTAGGCAATTCTAAGAAAAGAAGACACTTAACTGCGCTTGCTGTAAACCAAACATGACTTTCACTAGTGTAATGCAGGGGCCTAGTGGTAGCCTGTTCAACCAGTCGATCAACAAGCTATTAAATGGTCACTTGGTAGTTCAGTCATTAAGTTGAAATTGTGCAAATACTGACTCTTTACATAGTGATTCGTTGGTCATTTGTTCCTTTATGAATGGTTTCTTATGTAGTGAGTCAATGATCACCTGATATCAACTCTTCATGTAATGATTCAATGATCACGTGATATCAACTCTTCATTTAATGATTCAATGATCACTCGATATGAACTCCTTATGTAATGATTCAATGATCACGTGATATGAACTCTTCATGTAATGATTCAATGGTCACGTGATATCAACTCCTCATGTAATGATTCCATGGTCACCGAAACCTTTCGTAGTGATAGGTTACGCGTTTACAAAGTCCTAACGTAGTGACTCGAAAGTCACGTGATATCGAATCCTTACGTAGTGAGTCAGTGGTCACGGTGATAACTGAACGCCTGACGCAATGTCTCCACGATTACATGGTGATTTACTCGTGACTTTCTGACACGTTACATTCCTCGGAAGACTTATCACTACTACTTACGACTCTGGATTAGCTAAAGCAGTCCTTGACCTGTCACTTTTCAACATCGTTCGATGTCCAACCGACAGTCGGAGGAACTGCTTTCATGAGTAAGCCTGAGAAGTGAAACTGCGTCCCTTGAAATCAAATGCCCGTTGTGAGCTGTCGTTTAATGTAACTAGTGATCAGTCACTGAAAGTCTCTTCCTAGCTAAATCTTCTCTAGTCTTCAAAACACAAATAAATTAAACAAAAGGGACATAATAATCTAAAGAGCAAATAAACTTACGTCACGCAGTTAAGCTAAACTGCCCAAGCCGCAGCAAGCCATGACTGCACTTTAAAAAGAAACAAAATAAATATAAAGAAAGAAAGAAATTATTTTTGAGAAAGAAAAGCCGCCTGTGGATAAGTGATTCCTCTGCAACAGTCAAACACAAGAGAAAACAAAGAGCAGATTACAATCCCATTTACAAGCTCGCCTGCAGAGCCGATTTCCTTCTTGGCAGTGTTCCTATGCTTGCTGGAAGGGACGCAAGAGACGTAACTCTATAATGCATTTAGGTTCGATGCTATTTCTTTATTTATTATTCTAATTGCAATCTGCTAAACTTACAGATGTGGACATTTGCTTTTAAGCCTACAGATCCTGAAACAGTTCGATACTCTTTGGACATATGGTTGTACAGATCCTGAGACAGCTCGGCACTGCTTTGGACTTATGGTTGTACAGATTCTGAGACAGGTCGGTACTACTCTTGACACATGGTTGTACAGATCCTGAAACAGCTCGGCACTACTCTTGACACATGGTTGTATAGATCCTGAAACAGCTCGGTAGTCTGAAGAGACTCACTGCTTGAGAAATTAATGTCCCTTCAAAGCAACCCTCATTATGATGACAGCACTCCACCGTTTCAGTCTACTGCGTCACAGTCACGTCAAAAAGTATGTCACAACTGTATCCCAAGTGTAATTCAACTACATTGTAACCACATTATAATTGTACCACAGCATCATTAAAACGCATCACAACTATATCACAACAATACCACACACCTACATCTCAATTACATCAAAACGTTTGTTACAAATGTATCACAATTACACAGCACCTAATTTCTCAACCACTATGACACCACATCACAAATATATAAAAACCATATCACAATTATATCACATTTGAATCTCAAGTGCATCACATAGAGATCAAATCACAATAATGTCACAATCACATATAAACTGCAGTGTATTAACCTATTATTTAACATAGCTGTGGTAATTTTTAACAGCTCTATGCTCTTTCTAAACAAAAGAAAGTTTGGTCAAAGAAAATTCACAGCGCCGAATAGAACTTAAACTGCCATAGTTATTTTGTTTTGTTTTGATGTAATTAAATAGTGAAGCGAGTAACGTTAAACTTTTTGTTATTTAATTATTCTTTTTAGTTTCGGGCATTTAATTTGCATTCATTTATTTAAATATAATCAATCAAGAACACTCACAACTATTGACCCGTGGATTATTTATTGAAATGTCCATTTCCAATTCGTTGTTGACATTTTTTTTTTTAAATTGGTAAAAAAGTAACAATAACAATTTTAATTTGAAGAAGAACATTTCTACTTACAATAATTTGTTTATAAACATAAACCACTTAGGAACAATTTTTTTTTAAATAAAAATTTTGACTTGTTTACAAGAAGACTGTCCTTCAAAATCAAAAATATTTCACGTATTCTTTTCAGCCTTATGCTTTTTAAAAAAAACTTTTAAATATGTGTGTCTTAAAATTTTAATATCTAATGAATATTATTCGGTCGCTGACACACGGTGCGTTTTGCTGCAACAACTGGACGACACAGGTTCTTGAAAGTTATGACCTCGCCCTTAATAATCGGTCAATCGGTGGAAGTGACCTCACCTGATTGTATTTGGCGGTCAAACATTGGATGACAAACATGAATGTTTACATCGAGATACGTGTACCAGGTGTTTGTCGCAAAGTTTTGAAACATCGCGTGGGATAGCCGTGGCTAATCTCGTCAGATCTCGCGGTCCCTTCTTACTAGATTAGTCTGCCAGAGGGCTAGAGATGAAGTGTTGTTGATAGATTAGCACGTGATCTTGTTTTGCAATTGTTCCAAATACTCCCCCACCCCTCCACCCCCTCCACTTTCCATCATTCGATGACATATATATTTAGAACAGTAATCTCCCAAGAACTGTATGTTTTTGTATTTAGAACAGTAATTTCCCAAGAACTGCATGTTTTATATTTAGAACAGTAATCTCTAAAGAACTGCATGTTTTTATATTTAGAACAGTAATCTCTAAAGAACTGCATGTTTTTGTATTTGGAACAGTAATCTCTAAAGAACTGTATATTTTTTATACTTACGACAGTAATCTCCGAAGAGCTATATGTTAATTTGTTAAGGCTAACAGAATACTGTTAAAATAGATTTATATCACTTTAAAACGGAATGCTTCTTGGCGGCGGGAGGTATTATTGATTTTGTTTTCTTTTCTTTATTAGCCTGAAAGAATGGAGGTGGTGGGGGAGTAGATGTAGATGGTTTGGGGGGTTTGTTCTACTATGGGGTGGTTTTTATTGACTACTGTTGTAGGAATAAGTTGTTAACGCTGACGTATATGCACATATTAACATGCGCGTTCCAGAGAGAATTTCTCTGTGCTGCCTCTATCTTTCCGGATTTCTCTCTTTTACATACATGTACAGTCATCCCTAATTCCGTAAGTCATCCCTAACTTGGTACATACAGTCATCCTAACTTGGTAAATACAATCATCCCTAATTTGGTACATACAGTCATCCCTAACTTGGTACATACAGTCATCCCTAATTTGGTACTTGTACGCTGCATTTCATCATCAGTACACACTAGCGTTGGGTGTGTTCGTTTGTGGGTTGCGTGCGAACTTACAGAGAGAAAGAAGCAGAAAGAGAGAAAAGCGAGAGAAGTCAATGTCATGCGGGAGACAACTCTAGTTCGAGATGGAAAGGGAAAGAGAATCAGGAGTGGAGAGGGAAAAGGATAAAATAACAGAGATAAAAGAAAGCAAACAAAGAAGGGAGAAAAACAAACGACGGGAGATAATCAATTTTTTTTAAAAATCCACGCTTACGCTATTAGGTAATTTTAAGAAAAATAGTGAATTAATGACGCTAACAAACTTAAGCAGGACTTACACGGGTTTTATGCTGTGGTCTTGAAGGAACAAGTAGCCAACAACAAAGTGTTATTAATGGTCACGTGATTATTCGGTCAACGCAATTCTTCAATAATAATAGCATCATAGTCAGGCAGGATAGTTAGAAAGAAACTCCGAAGGAGAAAACACAGAGAGACACAGAGTAAGATAGTGGGAGATTCAAACAAAATTAGGTCAGAATGTTATTTACTCTTGTGATGCGAGGGGAAATGGGGAGTGTTATTGCTTAAATGATGAGTTCATAAGCGTCTTGTGGAAGTCAAGTAATTTTTTTAAAAAATTAATTACGAACGCCATTGGTGGGTCTTTTAAACATAAACAAATGACGGCGGGAAAAGAAAACAACACCACCACCCCAAAAAATAATAAACAATTAAAAAAGAGAGATTGGGGGGGGGGGGTGAAGAAAAAAGAAGAATAAAAGATACTAAGATAAGAGAGTGGTGGCGTCAAGTGGGCCATATGTTTGCGTTCCCAAGCATTTTACAATCTTACATTTCTATATATAGATTTCATGACCTTTAAATGTTTCTTTCTACATTCGTGCGTATGGTCTGGACTTCAACAATGTTTACATTGGCACAGACATTATACGGTCAAACAAATTACCAGACGTTTATCTTCCTCTGGTTGTCTTTAACCCAGTGTGTATGTGTATCTTCTGCTGTGTGCTTGTTCATCTGTCTCGCTATCAGTCTTTGTGCATTTGTCTGTATGTATGTCTTTGTGTACTCTCTAACTCTTAATCTGTTTAAGGTAGAGTGTACATCACATAGTCTAGTGTTTAGAATCATTAGACAGACTAAGACAGTGTACACCTCGTGGTCTAAGCCGCATTAGTTTAGTTAATTTATGTGGTGTGGACAGTCTAAGATATATAATTTAGATAATTTCTCAGTGGTGTTAACAGTCAAAGATAGAGTTTAAATAATTTCTCTATTGTATAGGCAGTCTAAGATAGAGCTTAAATAATTTCTCTGTAGTGTTGGCAGTCTAAGATAGAGTTTAGATAATTTCTCTGTGGTTTTGACAGTCTCAGATAGAGTTTAAATAATTTCTCTGTGGTGTAGGCAGTCTAAGATAGAATTTAAATAATTTCTCAGTGGCATTGACAGTCTCAGATAGAGTTTAAATAATTTCTCTGTGGTGTAGGCAGTCTAAGATAGAGTTTAGATAATTTCTCTGTGGTGTAGTCTAAGATAGAGTTTAGATAATTTCTCTGTGGTGTAGGCAGTCTAAGATAGAATTTAAATAATTTCTCTGTGGTGTAGGCAGTCTAAGATAGAGCTTAAATAATTTCTCTGTGGTGTAAGCAGTCTGCTGGAGAATTATTAATAACATAAATTAAGAGTCTCATTACTAGTAATTAGTTATGAATGATTAATTAATTAATAATAATCATAATCATTAACTAAGTGGTGTTGGCGTCACACGCTCATGTAAGAATAGTGACTGACGTCATAAACATGAGACGACCTAATACATAAAATATGATAGCATGAAGCATCATTATTATTGAATATGATTTATGATTCACTAGTCAGTAAAACAAATAAATGAACACATCTAGTTGATATTGATTTTTCACCCCTCATAATGAGTGCAGTTAATATCACTGATAATAATATGAATAAACATACTAGAAGAAAAAGATTTTCATTCACTCTTTCAGTTTTGAATTAGATATTCATTTATGCGACATTGTTAACATGTTTCTCATATCAAGGAAATTATTTTTTTAATCTGCCTTTATTGTATCGATAATGAAGAACTAAGTATTTTACTTTCCTTTAGCCTATTTATGTTCTTCCCGCTCCACCAGACAAACTGACATTATATATGACTTCTTTCCCACCCCCACCCCTCCAAATCACAGCCATGATTGATATGTGTTGACTCTGGATTCGGTCGTGCCACTACTGCCATGTTATTTCCGTGGCGCGTCTGAAGACGTGATGTACTTGTAAGCAACAACGCTAACAGCAAAGTGCAAAAATAACTTGAGTGACGTAACAATGAGGAAGCACTCACGAGATATGTAAAGCGGGGTTAAGGAAGACTTCCGCTTCCGGCTCGAATGCCGTCCTTACACCGCCGCGAAGTTTAAAATAATGAACCGAAGCTTCGGTGCTCGAACTTTGTACCTATATCGGCAGTCATACGAACACACTTATGCACACAAGGGACAAACACACGGTCAAACGAATCAACAGTGCCATCTACTTCCCAGCTCGGTGTCATGTTAAGGCACCATTCATTTTTTTCTTTCACCAAAATCAAGTGGTGTTTTTTTTTGTAGGATCGACGTAGGTCATTTTATTCTCTAACGTCAGTAACAACACAAAAGTTATCAAGAAATATCTCATATGCATGTGCGCGCGCGCGCGCGCGTGTGTGTGTGTGTGTGTGTGAGAGAGAGAGAGAGAGAGAGAGAGAGAGAGAGAGAGAGAAAGAGAGAGAAAGAGTGAGGGTGCGTTCGTATGTTTGCACCCTGTGATCTTAGGTTTTGTACTTAATATCCACATCATTTGCAGTTACCTTATTAAGAAAAATTTTGTGTGTATGTGTGTGTCTGTGTCTTTTAATAGATAACGTAGCATTGAATTAAAAATATTTATTAAAGTTACCGTGTTGGACGACTTAGGAATTATATAAATGTCAAGACACATAATTTGCAAGTGACAAAGCATCAGACCTGGTCTTTTGCCAAACGTCGGTGACAAAGCTGTAGTTTTAAAAAAAAATATTTCCACTGGATAACCTTTCAGTTAATAAACTTTTGGTGGATTTCTAGTTCCCCCCCCCCTCCTCCAGTGGTCTTTGCATCTGGTCGCACAGAAATAACAACTACTTTTCTCCAGATATTTTAGATCACTCCGCTCACTTGGTTTTGAAGACGACCAAAGTCTATACAAGTCTAATAACAATTATTCTTACTTTGCTACGGTTAAAAAAGAGAAACATTGAGGTTGAAGGGGTAGGGGTGGGTGGGAACCAGTAATAAAAGCTATATGTGTATGTAGGCGTCAGTTGAAAATCCAAAACAAAATAAATAAGAAATGAATGTTCGTTTGACAAATACAAAAGTTTCATGATTGCCTACCGCTATCCACTATACAAGGAGATATAATGGACATACAGTGGGCAAAATGGAATTCAAAGAAGCTGTCATGATTGCCAATCGCTGTCGTTTTCATCGAGCATTATTTCCACAGCCTGCCTGGCAGAATTTACTTATCGACACCTGCCGTTAATTTTTGACTGAAGAAAAGTGATCATTTCATCTCTGGTTTCTTCCAAGTCCATGGAACGGCGACACTTCGAACACTGACAACTGATTTTTCAAACGAAGAATTTTAAATTGGCGGGAAAGGAAACAAATCAGCTTCTGTACTCCAAAATGATAAAAAGTAAAAAGAAATAGATCAGATGGTAACAACGGTGATGGAGATAACGACGATGACAAGGAATAGAATATTGAAGTTGTTTCAGGTTACGACGTAACACCTACATCCAAATAAATGCACTAATCTTCATGCGCATACAAGCACGAACATAAGTACATGCACACCACACACAACACACAGATGCACACCCACACAAAGTAGACGAAATTGGCATTGTGACACTGTTCAAAAAAAGGCGGGAATGAAAAGAAAACACGCACTTATGAAAATGTAGGTCATGGCAACAGGGTCACAGAAAACTGCCACTTTGCGTCTTAAACATCTTAAAATAAATCAATACGCATTGGAAAAAATTTAAAGAAAGCGGATGGGTGGGTGCTATGCAGGTGAAACGGAAAGAAGTGACAGAATGCGTTCAGTTGACATCCTGAAGATCCTCGGTCTAACTCCAAAAAGCCACCCAAGTTCTCGTTAATCACGATGATAGTCAGATTTACTCAGTGCTGCTGAATTGGGTGGATGGGGGTAAGTGAGCGCGCACGCACACACATAAAACACAACAACACACACAAAACACAACTCACACTAGATACGTACCATATACACACAGAACGTAACACAAACACAACACACAACAGAACAAACACACACACACACATACACAACACAACAAACACACACACATACACAACACACAACAGAACAAACACACACACATACACAACACACAACAGAACAAATAAACACACACACATACATAACACAACAGAACAAACACACACACACACACACACACACACACACACACACATACACAAAACATGAGTCATTTCTTTGAAAATAAAAGTCGAAAGCTGCTCAACTGTAGAACGCCGATGTCAGTCAGTCCAGGTATTTAAAGTCAAGACCTCTGCCGCGTATTATAGAATTCGTGATGGCTCTAACTGGCCACAATCTCTTAGCGGCCATATCACTTGTTGTATCCGTTCCCCTCCCCTTCATTCATCCCACGCCTATGTTTGATATCTAGGTAGTACCCTGCTATCAGTGGACAAACAGTACTTTTAGATAAGGGTCATGCTGAAGTAATCGACAGCAGCCTCAGGCCACATCGAGGTCCCTTCAGAGGTCATCGGGGACGGAACATCCTTTAAAGATACATCGTTAAAACTATATTTCTTGGATAGCCACCTTATTCCTAGTCGAAAAGTCTGGATTAAAATAGTGTGTTTCTAAGTAAAATTTATTTTTTAAAAAAAAGAAACATCCTTTAAAGATACATAGTGGACTTCATTAGAACTATAATTATTTCTTGGGTAGCCATCTTATTCCTGGTCAAGCAGTCTGGATTAAAGCAGTGTGTTTCTAACTAAATTAATGTTATTTTTTAAAAGACAGAATTTCTAAGATGACGTTACAAGTTTAACTTTATTAACTGAATTAATTTTGCTTGTTGAAAAGACGGAATTTACAACTACAACAACATTACTGTTCTAAAAGAATGAGTTTATGGCTGCATTAACTTTTCTAACTTGATACATTGAATTTATAACTTCATTAACATTACTAGCTTGACATATTGAATTTAGAACTTCATTAACATTATTAGCTGGACATGTTGAATTTAGAACTTCATTAACATTACTAGCTGGACATATTGAATTTAGAACTTCATTAACATTACTAGCTTGACATATTGAATTTAGAACTTCATTAACATTATTAGCTGGACATGTTGAATTTAGAACTTCATTAACATTACTAGCTTGACTTATTGAAGTTAGAACTTCATTAACATTACTAGCTTGACTTATTGAAGTTAGAACTTCATTAACATTACTAGCTTGACATATTGAATTTAGAACTTCATTAACATTACTAGCTTGACATATTGAATTTAGAACTTCAATTAACATTACTAGCTTGACATATTGAACTTAGAACTTCATTAACATTACTAGCTTGACATATTGAATTTAGAACTTCATTAACATTACTAGTTTGACATATTGAATTTAGAACTTCATAACATTACTAGCTTGACAGACTGAATTTATAACTACATCAACATCACTAGTTAACAGAATGAATTTATAAGTTAATTTAACTTTACTAACGATTTCATCAGAATGAATTTATAACTAAATTAATTCACTAGCTGACAATCTTTCATTGTTACAATTTTTCACGATCATGAATTTGAGAAAAATCACACGTGGTCACGCTGCAGATGTCTATCAACGTCTGGCTTCAATCTGATGTGTGTGTGTGTGTGTGTGTGTGTGTGTGTGTGTTATATTATGGTATACTAAATTTACAGTAAAGGTGCTAAGCGTTCTGTTGTTTCGTCCCGGTCTTTGGCGACCAGCAACAAAATCTACACGTGACGCATGATACTACTTGATTTGTACACGAAGCGGTCACGTGGTAAATGACCTCCACAAAGTATATGTACCTGTAAACCTCAGATATTTGTTCTATGTTCACTTTTTTTTATATCCTCCCCTTTCACTGTCTTCTCGGAACTCTTAACACATCCGTCCCCTGCCTCCTTCACGTCATTTCAGGGGGAACAAATCCGTGCAATAGTTTGTCCGAATTAGTAGAAAACCGCTGACGTACAAGTTCTAACGTACAGATCCGTGATTTTTCACACAATGTTAATTCTTCTTTTTCTTAAGTGTTGATGTCATTTATAAATTTATTTTAATAATGTACTTTTAAAAATATTGTGGAGTTATTAATCAACAAGCCATTCACCAGTGGCTTCGTAACACAAACCGTGCATATGTGAAAACAAGGCTGTGTACCTGTGTCCTAACTGGCAGTGGTCCAGCGGTTTAAGTATGTATTTGTACCCACATCTGCATTTTGTGTTCGAACGCGTTGTTATACTGTGAATCCACTCTGCCTTTTGTGACAGAGCAGTTCAGACAGCACCCAGCCAGTTTGATGGATACCCCTACCCAGAATTTCCTTTGCTATGTCAGGCTATTTAATGCGCGTTCAATTCAGTTATAATTTAGAAGCGTCTATGTGTTGACACAACAATATTATTCTTGACCTATTTTATACATAAGTCCCTTGTGACTTACATGCATCGTCACGAGGGGTGTTGCACCTTATCAGTTTTCGGTGCTGTTCTTGTCACATTAGTCACTCTGATTGCGTCAGTCTCGGCAAACCTGGCAAGCCAAGACAGTTTGCAGCCACACCTGGACCTCCAAGTCTGCCATAAGCCCAAACTGACGCCTCTTTCTGATTTGTTCCAAAAGTCACGCACACGCAGTCAGGTTCGATTAAAAACAAATCAGAAGCAGCCATGTTTATGTACAAGTAATAAAAGTACAGCCAATCAAGTCCATTGTTGAACACGTCCGCTTTTGAAAAAAGCAAATAAACAAAACAAAAACCCCACCTAAACAAAGTGCATTGTGTAGATTTAGCTACGGAAGTCTAGAAGGACAGAAATAAAATCAGTTACGAGTGATTCCTAAATATTTTAGAACCGCAACCTAATTTTTAGAACGGCAAAGGTTTGGCAGTCCATAAATAATTAAAAATCGACCCGCGACCCGGAGTTGGGAAACTTTGAGCAACACTATATCGTTGGAACACAAACATTCCAGTTAGGTCACTGTTATTTTTTTAGGTGTGCTAGTAATCAGGTATTTTATGTTTGCTAGTAATGAGATTTTTATGTTTGCTAGTAATATTTTATGTTTGCTAGTAATGAGGTTTTTTAGGTGTGCTAGTAATCAGGTATTTTATGTTTGCTAGTAATCAGGTATTTTATGTTTGCTAGTAATGAGATTTTTATGTTTGTTAGTAATATTTTTATGTTTGCTAGTTATGAGGTTTTTTTTAGGTTTGCTAATAATGAGGCTTTTATGTTTGCTAAGTAATGAGATTTTTATTTTTGCTAGTAATTAGGTTTTTTAGGTTTGCTAGTAATGATATTTCTAAGTTTGCTAGTAATGAGGTTTTATAGGTGTGCTAGTAATAAGGTATATTAGGTTTGTTAGTGATGAGGGTTTTTTAGGTTTGATAGTATTAAAGCATTTTAGGGTATTTTAGGTTTGCTAGTAATGAGGTTGTTTAAATTTGCTAGTAAAGAGGGTTTTTTAGGTTTGCTAGTAATGAGGTTGTTTAGATTTGCTAGTAAAGAGTATTTTTAGGTTTGCTAGTAATGAGGTTGTTTAGATTTGCTAGTAAAGATTTTTTTAAGTTTGCTGGTAATGAGGTTGTTTAGATTTCCTAGTAAAGAGTTTTTTTTAGGTTTGCTAGTAATGAGGTTGTTTAGATTTGCTAGTAAAGAGGGTTATTTTAGATTCATCAATAAAATCTTAAATTGTCGCACTAGCTGTCAAAAGATACGAAACTTAACGTCTAGCTAGCGATCGAGATATTTTATTTCGGCCCCAAGGTCACGTTGGTATAAAGTTAGGTTCATAGTCATAGTTTACGACTCTCAAATACATCAGATCCTTAAGTACAAGACTAGTTTCCAAGCACACAAGAAAAAGTGAACTGAGATCTTCGTGTACTTCTGTCCGAGATTGGCGATTATTTGAAGTTCAGTTTTATATTTTATACTTAGAGGTTCCTTATCAGTTTTGAAAGAGGTGTGTTTTAATATCTCAGTTTTATTGCTGGGGAAGGATGGGGGTGAACATATATGTGGGCTTTAACATTAAAGTTGGCTTCTTGTTTTGTTTATCTCCGTTTTTGTAAAGTTGTATCGCTGTTTCGTTTTAAAAATAGATGGTAAATGTATTTCCAATTGTTATGTGTAGTCTTTTGTCTCTTCATATCGATTTTCTATTTATAGACTTTTAGTTCATAGTTGAAAAAGATGTGGTCGTTTGATCATTAACTTATTAGCAATATTAACATTAATTACGATCCGTCATACCCTAAGAGTGTTCTTACATATGAAGAGAACTCAGTGTATTTGACACTCTGTAACTGCATGTATGTGTTCATGTCTTGTTGCTGTTGTTGCTAGTTTTTGTTCCATTTCAGTAATTTAGAAAAGGGAACAAACCGAAACGGCTTATAAAAGGAAATTTTACTTCTTTATCATTACACTAAAAGATAGCGAAAATTGATTACCTGTATATATGTATATTACCAGTATATTTGTATATTCAGTAACCGAGAAGAGAAAATAAATGCCAACATGTCAATGCATGTACAGTTTCAATAGTAACAGGTGAAGAGGGGTGGGAAGGGCTGGTTCACAAACTGAAGCCGGTAAGTGGGACAAGGTCAGGTTTCAGAGAAGAGCTTTTAGCCTATCGTGTGCCCATAAACTATTTCATCATCCACAGTGCAGTTCTCAAGCCACACACCGCGCGATTGTTAGGGACACGCCATAAACCTGAACCCAGTCTCGGCTCTT
This sequence comes from Sinotaia quadrata, assembly GCA_028829895.1. NCBI lineage: Eukaryota > Metazoa > Mollusca > Gastropoda > Architaenioglossa > Viviparidae > Sinotaia > Sinotaia quadrata. The sequence goes on along the minus strand of CM054179.1, from coordinate 80,731,837 downwards.
TATTAATTCAAAAGTGTCATCAAACACTCCTTGGAATTTAATGAAGTGTGTGTGTGTGTGTGTGTGTGTGTGTGTGTGTGTGTGTGTGTGTGTGTGTGTGTGTGTTGGGAGAGAGAAAGAAGTAATTAAGCTTTTTTTCAAAACTTGACAGCAAGATAAAAACAAATAAAATATGTTCACTTGGCCTCTACTGTTGCATCGTGAAGTGCTTGGTGTATTTAGCAGAAGAGACTTTCTGTTTTCAAAGTTCTGTAGAGAGCGAGAGCGTGAAAAGGGGGACAACCGAAGAGAAATAGCTACTCTTGTATCCCTTTATCCTGTCATTTGAAACATTTTAATGTAAATAGTTGTTTAAGTTTATTTTGTTTTCGCACAATTATTCGATGTTTCACTATTTGAAAGCAGAGTTTATATTAACCTAAACATCTTTGGGGCAATGTAAAATTTCTTTAAAGAGTTATACAAAAAGCACTGATTCTGTCCACTGGATTGGGTCGAACGGCATTCATTATGCTCAATGGATTGGGTCCAATGAATTGCACTGATTCTGTCCAATGGATTGGGTCGAATGAATTGCACTGATTCTGTCCAATAGGCCTATGCATTGGCTCCGTCCTGACTATAATGGGCTGTACTGATTCGGTCCATAAATTAAACCAGTATAAATTCCACATGGCGGTCAAAGTACAACAGACTAATAACAAATAGTGAGTGTTTTGACGCAGAGCAAAGAAGGGGGGGGGGGCTAGGGAGTGGTAGACTGAAGAGATTTCCCTTTGGGAGAAGGAATGTAGAGAGAGAGAAACTGAGTTTTGTCTATAACTCGTCAGGACAGCCACGATGTAAAGTAAGATCTATAAAATCTATTTATCCCCTTACAACAGTAACATAATATATATATACATTCCTGGCGCTCTTAAAATAGACTAGTTCATGAAATCAACAAATGATCAAAGTGGATATTAATCAACCACTATTATTCCACTTTAAAAGTAAAGTCGATTTATTACAAACACCTTTGGTTTTCACATGAACGAACTCGAAGGTTGTCACGTGATCCTTCGACGACAGTAGTCCCTCGTAAAATGGCGGGTAGGCTGCTGTTGTTGCCCTGTAGGGTGGGGAATCAGCAGAAACCGGAAGCCCCTATCACCCCTAAATTGACCATGACGATGTGGATGCCCGAGACCCCAGGCTACGGTGCACGTGTCCTCTTGGTTTGGTCCTTCTTCAAAAGTGTAGAACTTGTCTGCATTTTTAAGGTTCGAACTTGGCTCTGCCTAGGACTGTTAAGTGGTGGCAGCACTGAATAGTACAAAGGGGAGGGAAGCGAGGACGTAGATAAGAGGCCTGTACTCAATGCCCGAGTTAGAGCTCAACTACTAGTTTAGGCCTTCTTAACGCCATACAACAGTAGTCAATCATTTTTAACGATGCGCTTTCTCTCTCCACCCCAACCCCCCAGGGTGGAGGGATGCCCACACGAGACTGACGTGGATGGGAGGGGGATGTGGCTTTTAGTTTAAACACGGTCCAAACTTCCTGCTTCACCTCTTCAAAACCACTGCTTGATTTCATCAGATTCTTCAGTCAGCCAATCAAAAGTGTGCTCACAAGTCTGAGCGTGTTCCGGCCCCAGGTCGAGCTATGCGCTTACTGCAAATATTTACGTTGAAAAAGTGCTGAGTTCTACATGTCAAGCTTGTCTCTTTCTTTTTTTTTTTCTTATAAAAAAAGGTAAAATGGGAGGGGCGAGCTGTCAAACTACCTTCTCAAGGACTGAATTATCTTTGATAATATTACCCCTCCCCCACCAACCAAACCCCTTCTCACAGCACGAAAAGCTAGAAGCGCCCCCTACATTCAGTCATGATATGTCTGTGGACATCTGGGGCTTAGTGAGATCACGCAGAGACTTGAGCTTTATTTGTTTTAATTGCCATTACTTCACAGAAAACCACGCTAATGGTAAATTAATGGGACATACATACTTTCTTAATGGGATACATTTACGTTCTTCTATACTTTTCTCTATACGTCCATCAAATCCAAAGCTCCGGCTCGTGTTTACTAATTTCATTCAAATCACGCCAAACAAGAAGCGAGCTTTTGATATTTAAGGTGGAAAAAATATCATCGGCGAAGAATTCATTGTAGCAGTTTGAACATACTTTTAATCATCATTTTTATTATTGGTGATGATATGCGTAGGTGATGATTTTGTTGTTGTCAGTTGTTGCATAAATCTAATTACTCTTAAGACTACTGGGTACGGTTGCTGCTCCCTATTATTCTCTGTGCTACGTGCGTGTAATATTTTATGGAAGTCGTTACACTGTGCTAATTCTACATACGTATAATATTTGCATTTATTAAATTTTTTTTTTACACTAAATAAAGGGGGTTTGGTATAATATGGGTTGTGTGTAATTTAGTTCATAAAACATCTTCACCAGACCAGATAGTCATGGGCAGACTCACATTTACCCCTAGCTGACCCTTGAACTCACTTGTAACGTGGCAAAAAGACACATACACACTGTACACACATGTACTTATTACAACACGCGCGAGAGAGCAGTTTCTATAAGCTGTATGGTATACAAATGCCCTTATCTTTATGTAGGTTACCCTTTTTCAGCACGAACCCATTGATCTGGTTCCTAATGAAATATATTTGCCGTATCGTCGACCGTTATCAGAAGACTTCTTTGTTGGCGTAGTGATGACCCAGACATGCACCCACCCACCCTGACTCTTTTGCACCCCTACAAAACACACGCACCAGGTAAACCGAGGGCGCAGCTTATACTGATGTGACACAGCACATATCCCGTGCCAGGCCCCACAGCCGCCTAAGTAAAATAACTTTTCTAACAGGCAGATAGAGCGCAGTATCGGCGTAGTTGTGGACGGCAGCTAGCACTGTTGTTTTGTTTTTTTTTCAAGAGGCCTGAGCAGGGATATTTGTTTATAACTCATTTTGGCGCCAACTATTAGGGTCGATTACCTTAGGATTATATTTTCTTTTCTTTGTTTGATGGGTAAAATTCTAAGTCTGCTACTTAACGAATAGAGTAAGATGACCAATAAAATATTAGAATTTCTCTAAAAGTGATAATACTAGAAAAAGAAGAACGAACAAAGCAAAGCCAAAAAAAAAAAAAAAAAAAAAGAAGAAGAAGAAGAAAAAAGAAAGAAACTAACAAAAGAAAGATTATAATAATTCTGCTACTGCAACCGTCAGGCATCTCGCTCTTCGAACCCTAGTAGGGCCTCAAACTCTGGCCCGGACGGCCCATGAATGAAAAAAGTAGGACGCACCCTTTCTGGAATGCTATCTGTCTTGTGACTGACGACACAATTTCACCTTTGACATGTGTGAACGTAAACGCCTGCGGTCGGTGGGAGGTAAAGAGAGATAACCCAGACGGTCGTGGAAAACTCTGGCTTTGAGAGGAGACATAATTTGGAAAATTACCGACGAGCACGCCAAAGTAATCGTGATTTGCAGAAATTAGGACCTAGTTCAGTCCTTCCGTTTCATTGAAGTAATCCTTTTCTTTTTCGCCCCACCTCCTGTGTCCCTCAAGAGGCTAAGGTCTTCACCGATAGAGATATTTAAGATACGAAATACAGGGATATCTCTTTCATGCCCGACACACCTGTCAAAATTAAAATAAATTATGTACAATTAAAAATTATCTCAACTCTATCTGCTTACATATGTACAATTTAAAATTGTTGACTTATATCAATATATATAGCGAACAAACGTTTTCTGTGCACGTTTGTCTGTTATCTTTATTTAAAGACACAGCACTTACCAGAACTGGACATTTGTTGTAAGACTATTGAAATACATAATTTGCCAAGTAATCTAAATTTCACTGACAATTGCCTCATAAGTGCTCCTTTTGCCAGCATTTACATACTTGCAAATCTTTTGAATCTTGTCCTCATAATGTTGCCCTATTTCCAGATGGATGAGGTGATCGTGGGTTTAGTAATTTCGTGTAAGCCCGCCCCATTAGACTGAAAGAAAAAAAAACGTAAACATATTAATGAAGATAAAATTTTATTAGCACAATATTCAACGCTACCCTGTAAAATATAAGGTAGACTGTGGAGCCATGTCCTCATCTTGTGGGTAAGCGAATGCAACGGAGAACGGGCGCGACGGTTAAGATCTCGATTGATCGAACAATGTCGTTGACACTGGTTGAAGCAGAGGTTTCCACGGACAAACAAAACATCAAAATAACAGGTTAAGATTAGGGTTAGTGACAGAAATAAGGGTAGAGTTATTTATTACTGTCCTTTTTGTCTATATTATCTCAAATCATAAATGTCATTTCTTCAAAGCAGCAGATGGTGGTGAACAGATAACTCTGAATACTCCTCGACAACTCTTTCCGTTGAGAAATACATTTCACTCAGTCTCGTTCAGTCCTATAGGCGCGTACACTGGCGATGAAGATAAGAAATTTTCCAACTTTGTACTGCGACAGATTGATGTAAGAGTCAAAGAACAAGAAATAAAAGTTATCATTATTATGACGAGCGCACACTTTTATTAACTTGATTTGATATTTTCAGTAAATGCCCGTTGAAGTTCATTTACAATTTTAGCATGCTCATAGAAACAGTGATCTTAACCGCAAAAATATTTGTTTTAGAGTCAAAATTTTGAATATCGTGTATTTTATTATCACTGCTCTATATATTTTATTATCACTACTAATATCGTGTATTTTATTAACACATCTAATATCGAGTATTTTATATCACTACTACGTGTATTTTATTTTAATTATCACTACTGCTCTATGTTGTTTGCTATTGTTTTTTTCAATTTGTACTTTCTTGTGTTTTGATAAAGGGACACCTTTGACCTCAATCAGAGATTTATGGGTTCACATTTAAGTTGTAGACTACACATCACATTTAATTTGCTTGTCCCCGAAAAAGTTAAAAATTCACCAAGAAAGTGATTGTGTTCTGTGCGTTTAGATTTATTTATATAATTACTAGTTATTTTCATGTGTTCTCTTTCTCACATTTGTTGTATTTACTCTTTTGTTTGTTTTCTGTTGTTTATTATTGCATCCATAGCCAAATCTTATGTTCTCACAATTGAGTTTTGGTTCAGTTTTAAGTTCGCATTTCACACTCAATAACCATCTTGTTGTCAAGACTCCATGCAACATATACATCTCACTTCAAAATACTTCTTTTTATTTCTATTTATAAACTGTAGGCTAAGGGATGGCTGAATCAGGATGGGGACAGTTTTAGACAGTTTTAGACCAAGTGGCACCGCGTTAAGTTTGGAATTTCGCGTGTATAGCTTGCTCACACATCTTCTAAGGGACGTAAGCGGTCTAAACTCGGAAAAGTGGTTGGTGTCGTGCCGAGGACAGCCAGCATTGTAGAACAAGGAGGAGGGAAGGGACAGATGTGGGCGCCTCCATTGCAAAATAATAGGGAGAGTGGGAATGCAACTAGCGCCGATTGCATCAGTCTGCCCAACGGCTGTTTTTGCTCAGTACACGGCTTTGATACAGTACATGTCCCGCCCTGTGCAGTGGGTTTATGGATCAATATCTATTCCTAGTGTATTGGTTGTTTAAGATCCGACACACACACACACACACACGTGGGTGTGGGGGTTCCCGGGATTTGTCTTGTCTCACACGCAGTTGAGTAATGGCGGATAAAGTCAGTAGATCGTTGGACCTAAACGACCTATGTTCAGGCGTCGGCGTCACAGAGAATTGAAGGTTCGAACGCGATAAAAATTTGTAAACTATGTACGTTAAAAGGTTTATGCTCAATATAAACAGATGAAGCCGTCAAGAAAGTACTACACTAAAATAGTCGACAACAAAAACGAGAAACAAATTGAAATATGTGTACCCAGCACGAGTGGTGGTTATTTTCTAAAGGTTCTTTTATATTTTGGGGTCGTTTTGTTTCTTTTTCTATTTCACCAGAACAAGACTTCCCTGGATTTCACTGTTTGTCTTAGATCTACTGGCAGATATTCACTCTTAACTGTACACGATAACGCTTAGCTGATAGCTGTCATAAAACTGCGTTAACAGTCGTTAAAAGTTTCTATCTTCGCAAACGGTCGCAGGGGAAAATGAAAAGCCAAGCAAAATAAAAAAAAATTAAAAAGGGAGCAAACGTGCTTAAACATGTAGTTCCCAATAAAAATATTCGCTGGTTATTTAAAAAAAATAAATAAATAAATAAAGATTGAATCTTGATTGTTTCCTTGACGACTTGATTGACTGATTTACTTCCAACTATCATTCACTTCAAGACAGTGTCATGGCGGCAGATTGTTTCTGGGAGCCTGGATGGCTGTGGATGAATTTTAATACTCGAATAAATTACTTAGAAACAGCACACCTTAACATCGTGCTATTGAAATTGTTATTTAAGGGGATGGGGCGGTGTGTTGTTCGTTTGTTTGTTTTGTGAGGGTGTTTATTAAAGCTTTTGTTGTTATTTTTTAATTGCATTACTCCTAAGAATAAGATCACATGGCAATAAAATTAACACAGATAAGATAACTAGAAGTTTAGAAGGTTTTCTTTCTTTCTTTCTTTTTTTTTGTGGGGGGAGGAGAGGGGGGAGAATTGCAAATTCCAGTTCTAAGAATCTTTAAAACTTCTAATACCTAAATATTTGAGTTGACATTTTGGATTCGTTAAAAGTATACCACACCAGGGCCAAAAAACTTCTAATAGCTAAATGTTGAGTTGACATTTTGGATTCGTTAAAAGTATACCACACCAGGGCAAAAATCTTGCCTTACTTATCTAGTAGTCATTGCCTTACTTATCTAGTAGTCATTGCCTTACTTATCTAGTAGTCATTGCTTTACTTATCTAGTCGTCATTGCCTTACTTATCTAGTCGTCATTGCCTTACTTATCTAGTCGCCATTGCTTTACTTATCTAGTCATCATTGCCTTACTTATCTAGCGTCATTGCCTTACTTATCTAGTCGCCATTGCCTTACTTATCTAGTCGTCATTGCCTTACTTATCTAGTTGTCATTGCCTTACTTATCTAGTCGCCATTGCTTTACTTATCTAGTAGTCATTGCCTTACTTATCTAGTAGTCATTGCCTTACTTATCTAGTTGTCCTTCCCTTACTTATCTAGTCGTCATTGCCTTACTTATCTAGTTGTCCTTCCCTTACTTATCTAGTTGTCCTTCCCTTACTTATCTAGTCGTCATTGCCTTACTTATCTAGTTGTCCTTCCCTTACTTATCTAGTTGTCCTTCCCTTACTTATCTAGTCGTCATTGCCTTACTTATCTAGTTGTCCTTCCCTTACTTAGACGTACCTATAGATGTTTGGCTATCCCTAGAGTCGAAAAGATTTTTTAAATCGCACTTTAACAGATGAGGTTCTGCGAATTGTCTTTGGTTATCACTTCATTCCTGTGCCTGATAATTATCCCTCGTGACCCAGACAGTTATCCAGCTCACGAGTCTATCCTTGTCTGGAAATCGATTCGTGTAACCGCATGAACAAGTGCAGGTAATGTAGACTAGTGCGATCACAGTGGGAGTCTCTGCACGTGAATACTCTAAACTAAGCTAATAATAGAAAGATGACAAGAGTAGAGATTGTAATCTCTTTGGATTCAGAATGGACGGTTGTGTTCTAAATGTGTGGGGTTAACCGCTATTATATTGAGGTTTTGTCATTAAACCACACGTGTGTCTGTTAGATATTAGTTAAGATGTAATTGTTTTTTTGTTTTGTATATTTTTGTTTTTGCCTAACTCTTTGATTGTATTCTTTTGTAAGTTCGACTGAACATTTAGTTGAGGGGGAGGGGAGAGACCGTTCGTCCATAAAAGAAATAGAAACCTACAAGCAATATCCCTTAAATCTAAAATTCTAAATATTGGATCTCTTAAATAACGTCAACCTCATTTCTCCACCTCATATCTCCTCTACCTCATTTCCATCAGTTAGAAAGTAATAATTTGACAGGTTTGACGGGAAAGGAGTGGGGGGTTGTTAGGTATGTCAAAATGGGCATGCTATTAGGTACATCAAAATGGGCGTGCTATTAGGTACGTCAAAATGGGTATGCTATTAGGTACATCAAAATGAGCATGCTATTAGGTACATCAAAATGAGCGTGCTATTAGGTACGTCAAAATATATGTGTTTTAAGGTACGTCAAAGCGGACTTGTTATTAGGTACGTCAAAATGAACCTGCTATTAAATGTGTCAAAATGTTATTAGGTTACATCAAAATGGGCGTGTTGTTAGGTACGCCAAAATGGGCGTGTTGTTAGATACGCCCCAAAAAGGAAATGTTATTAGGTACATCAAAATGGACGTACTATAAAATACGTCAAAATGGTCGTGCTGTTTGGCACCCCCATAATGGGCGTGCTATTAGGTACGTCAAAATGGGTCTGCTACTAGGTACGTCAAAAGTGACAGACATTAGATGCCTCAGAATGGATTTGTTATTAATATGCATATTCTTAGATGCACCAAAATGGATCTCTCATCAGTTGTTCCAAAACGGTTCTGCTATTAGGTGCGTCAAAATGGGCATGCTATTAGGTACGTCAAAATGGTTCAACTATTTCAATGCATCAATTATTTTAATGCATGCAATTGGGCCTCTTTTTGTGTGTGAATCACAGTGGGAGAACTATTGATACATCAAATGGATCAGGCATTTGGTTCAATATGTTAACTATTGGTGCATCAGTATATGCTGGCTATTTGGTACATCAAAATGGAACAACGCTCTTGGTGAGTTTAGGCTAGATATTTTCGTGCTTGGAAATGAATCAACTAATTGGTGCATCAAAATGGGCCAGCCACTTGGTACATGAAAATGGAATAACCATTTCTTCGTCAAAATGGTCCGTCAAAATGGAATAATTGTTGCTGCGAATACCGAATCGAGCCGATCTCCATCACAAACCCACAGTTCATAGTGGTGATTGGCCGACATTACTTGGGGTTTGCCCTAAAGCGACACGACGTGTTTCTCCTGACATCATTGTAATTCACTGTAGAAAGGGAGATAAACATTAAAATTTAAAATAAAACGGCAATAAAAACTGAAGTGAGATCGGAACGAAGTGAATTACTAAATATAGACTTATGCCAATCATGAGTAATGGTTGAATATTCAGAGTTGGACAAATATGGAGCTTCCTGATTGCAAGAAACGTGTCATTTACTATATTATATTTTTTTAAGTACCAACTATCGCCTTTAAAAAGTTGGCATTTAAATATGTATATATTCCGTCAGGTACAAATCAACTGCCAAAATGCTTTAAATATCATCATAAACGATAAAAAGAACATTGAGTTTCTAACTTTTGTCAATTATTTTTTAAAGCTACATGTGGCAAATTATCAGACACACACACGTGTATTATACACACACACACACACTCACACACGCGCACACACACACACACACACACACACACACACACACACACACACACACACACACACACACACATATATATATATATATAATAAAGAGCACCCTTATTCCCTACACGCACTCATTAGACGAAATCGATAGAACACAATCTCCGAAACACTTGGAGAAATCTTACACTTTTGATTAAAGGAATGAGAGATTCTTTCTGTCAAAATTGTGACTGACAAAATGAAGAAATGTGTCATTGTGTCAGGATTCTTTTTTCCATTTAGTCAAGAGAAACTGCTCCGTGGGAATATATATATATATATACACACGATTTGAGCCATTTAACTGCTGGAATGGGTTGACAAGATTATTAACATTTGAGCCATTTTAACTGCTGGAATGGGTAGACAAGAATATCAACATTTGAGCCATTTACTTTCGGAATGGGTTATACAAGAATATCAGCATTTTTATTAAACTGCTAAAAGCTTTAATTAATTTTCCTTTAAAAGACACACGAAAGGAATATTTCTTGACTCACGTCCCTTTAAATGCAAAGATTTTGCCTGTGCGGTAAATGTAAATATATTTTTTGAGACTTTTGTAAATTCTTTATTTGAACGGTAAGTGACGAAGTGGACCTTTCGCAGGATATTTCATGAAATACAAATCTTTCAGTTAAAAAAAAATTATGTACAGATATTCTGGAGACAAAAATTTAAAGCGTAAAATAAAAGAGTTCCAATCTCAAGTGTAAATTTTAAGTCATGAACATAAACTTGGTTAATGTGCATTAGATTATTTTTATTTAAGAGTTAAGGCGTTTCGTTAAAATATTTTCTTTATGATTTTCTCCCCTTAGGCTGCATCCTTCGCTTACTACTCTCTGGCTGAAAGGGTGTGTTTTAAGTTATGTTTGATGTGTTTAAGTTATTTGTTTGATGTGTTTTAAGATAATGTCTATTTGATGTGTTTTAAGTTATCTGTTTGAAGTGTTTTAAGTTATCTGTTTGATGTGTTTTAAGTTAATATCTATTTGGTGTGTTTTCAGTTATCTGTTTAATATGTTTTAAGTAAATATCTATTTGGCGTGTTTTAAGTTATCTGTTTGATGTGTTTTAAGTTAATATCTATTTGGTGTATTTTAAGTTAATATCTGTTTAATGCGTTTTAAGTTATCTGTTTAGTGTGTTTAAAATACCTATTTGGTGTGTTTTAAAGTTATCTGTTTGATGTGTTTAAAAGTTATTATCTATTTACTTTGTTTTATGTTATTATTTATTTGATATGTTTTGAGATGTTATCTGTTTGGTGTGTTTTAAAGTTATTATCTATTTACTTTGTTTTATGTTATTATTTATTTGATATGTTTTGAGATGTTATCTATTTGGTGTGTTTGAAGTTATTATCAGGTTGGCGTATTTTCATTTTGTATATTTTGTTATTATATATTTGGTGTGTTTAAGTTATTTTCTGTTTAGTATGTTTTATTTGTATATTTGGTGTGCTTTTAGTTATGCTTGATATCTTTAGATTATCTGTTTGGTGTGTTATAAGTTATTATCTACGTGTTTGAAGATATTATCTATTTGGTGTGTTTTAAGTCATTATGTACTTGGCGTGTTTAAATTATCTTTCTGGTGTGTTTAAAATGATCTTTTTCGTTTGTTTTAAGATATTATCTATTTGGGGGTATGAAGTTAGCTTTTTGGTGTGCTTAAAATTATCTTTCTGGTGTATTTAAGTTATTATCTATTTGGTATGTTTGAAATCATCTATTTGGTATGTTTTAAGTTATTATCTATTTGGTATGTTTGATGTTATCTATTTATTTGTGTTTAAAGTTATTATCTGTTTGATGTGTTTGAAATTATTTATTTTGGTGTGTTTGAAATTATTTATTTTGGTGTGTTTTAAGTTGTTTTCTGTTTGATGATTTCAGTTATTATCTTATGGTGTGTTTAAGTTATTATCTTGTTGGAGTGTTTTAAGTTATCTTTCTTGGTGTGTTTTAAGTTATCTGTTACGTTTTAAGCTATCTATTTTTTTGTTTGTTTGTTTTAAGTTATCTATTGCTTGTATTTTAAGTTATCTGTTGTTTGGTGTGTTTTAATTCATCTAATGGTGTAGTTTAAGACATCTAATGGTGTATGTTAAGACATCTAATTGTGTACTTTAAATATTATTAGTACTACTTCTGTTGCTGCTGCTAATGATGGTGCTGGTCGTGGTGGCAATAGCGGCGATAATGATGACGTGGATTTTTATCTATATCCAAGGAAACTGGTTTCGCAAATCTGAGGACGACCCTAAATAAGGTCGCATGAAATTCACAGGAAATTAAAAACTGTAAATATTTTGAAATCTCCATTTAGTAACGATAACAACTGACCTATCAGGTGTTCACACACACTAAATTTGTTGAATATACTTGTTCTGTGGAGAAGGTCATGGTCATAAGACATCCGGGTATTATCCATAGATACAGCATTCAAGCGCAGCACAAGATACCTACCCGGGGATTTTCGATAAATAGCAGCATTCATTGGTAACACCAGACACCCGGTATTGTCAACAGGAAGCAACATTCAAATGTAGCACCAGACACCCGGTATTGTCGACAGGAAGCAACATTCAAATGTAACACCAGACACCCGGTATTGTCGACCGGTAGCAATTCAAATGTAACACCAGACACCCGGTATTGTCAACATTCAAGCATAACACAAAATGAAGCAATATATATATCACAGTAGCCACTGAAAATCTTTGCAAATTCTATTGTTTTTAATTATAAATGGTATTTTACCTAAATTATTTTTTAAATTATTATTATTAGCCTGTATCAACTTCATAGGTCGCCGGCAAGAAAGAAACCCCAATTTTAGGGTGGCGACCCCTTAAAAAATATTTATTGGGAGACAATGTCCTTGTCTTTATAAGCGTTTCTTAGTACCTTTATTCCATTGACCTCAGTAAACTTGAACCCATGGCTCAAACAAACCTCTGCACGAGACGCCAGCGCCCAGACCTCTCTGCCAACCAGATTATAATTTGCCCAGACCTCTCTGCCAACCACAACCACATTATATTCCTCCCCCTCTCTGTCAACCAGTCTGTAATTTGCCCAGACCTCTCTGACAATCAAATTATAATCTGCCCAGGCCTCTCTGCCATCCAGATTGTAATTTGCCCAGACTTCTCTGACAACCAAATTATAATCTACCTTTATTCCATTGACCTCAGTAAACTTGAACCCATGGCTCAAGCAAACCTCTGCACGAGACGCCAGCGCCCAGACCTCTCTGCCAACCAAATTGTAATTTGCCGAGACCTCTCTGCCAAACAGATTATAATTTGCCCATACCTCTTTGCCAACCAGATTATAATTTGCCCAGACCTCTCTGCCAAACAGATTATAATTTGCCCAGACCTCTCTGCCAAACAGATTATAATTTGCCCAGACCTCTCTGCCAACCAGATTATAATTTGCCCAGACCTCTCTGCCAAACAGATTATAATTTGCCCGTTTTAGTTTTTAAAGAACAGCGGCATTGAACAGGGAGTAGAATGAAAAATATTCCAAGCGGCTGAAGCAATTAAATTTTCAAAAATAAAAATTGTATAAACTAAAGTTTCTTTTGATTAAATACAACAGACGTTTCATACAAGAACAAGCAAAATTGAAACCGGTTTCAGTTTGTTATATTAACGGGTATGGTTTGGTCTTTTATTACTATTTTCAATTGTGACTAACTTTCACCACTTCATATTGATGTTAATTGTCATTAATTTTTCATGAACAACATGTTTTTCATTATTGTAAGACTGCACAACATGATGACGGTGTTAATTAAATTTCATATCTGAATTATTAGATTTGGACTAAAGTTTGATATATTGAACATGGAAACATCTAAAGGGCATATTAAAATGATATTTTATTGAATAAATTAGTTTGCAGTAAGATGGTTTGAATTTACAGATGATAAATACTGATAATATGATTGCAAACAGTACAAAAATGATCGTGTGCAAAGCACTGCAAACATGACGTGCAGTAAATCTACATAATTAGAGTGAACAGTTGTCATTTGCACAAAACACTTGATTGTGTGCATCTATAGAAATCTTTTATTCATATTTATTTCCAAAGTTTGATAATTCTGTTTACTAGACCTAGTATCAATAAATTATGTAAATCAAACATAAATACACAGACAATTAATAAAGAAGACATATTTAAACAAAAACAATGAGGTCTCCTTCGCGGGTCATCTGGGATTAACAAACTGCACCAGTGTACATTTACATACCTTTCAGTTTTATATTTATTTATTTATTTATTTTGTTGTAAAATTTAAATCGCACTCTAAGGGAGCACTGTGCAAGCTAATGACGTCATTAACCAAGGATGGGAAAAGTCCCGTGTACTCTGTGTTGCACCGGAAATTTCAGAAACCGATCCAGTCCTGCTGTCAACATAAAAATCCTCCCCCAGTAATGCCAGATTTAGACTGGACTTTGAACGGTCACAGGTTAGAAGCTAGACATGACATAAAAGGAAGGTTACCATTCCCTTTCACCACCACCCCAGGCTAATTAAAATGAAGTTTATGGCACGTATGATTCTGGCGTCCTGTATCTGTCATTTACTACCTCTAAAATCCCACCTCTATCATCCCCAGTCGTGGTGAATTTGCAAGCGATCACCTTATCTAAGACAGCATTGTTTATGTCTATGTAAGCATTGATTATGTCTATGTAAGTAATGAATATGTCATATAAACACTATGTCTAGGTAAAGCAATGATTATGTCTAGGTAAGCGCTATGTTTATGTAAGCACTAAATATGTCTATATAGGAACTGTATGTAAATGCTGATTATGTGAATATCTCTCTATGTACACACGGAATATGTCTATATAAACACTATGTCTATGTAAGCGCTGAATATGCCTATGTCCGCACTGAATATGTCCAAATAAGAAGTGAATATGCCTATGTAAGCATTGTGTCTATGTAAGCACTGGATATCTCTCTATAAGCATATTGTCTATGTAAGCACTGAATATACCTAATATAAGCACTGTCTCTCTAAGCACTATGTCAATATAAGCACTGAATATGTCTATAAAAGACCTAGGTCTATAATAAACAATATGTCTATATAAGCACTATGTCTATGTAAGCAATATGTCTATTTAAGCACTGAATCTGTCTATATAAGCACTGATTGTATCTTCTATGTAAGCACTAATATATCTTAAGTACTAATTGTGTCTCCTACGTAAGCACTAATAGATCTATGTAAGCACTGATTGTGTCTATGTAAGCACTAATATGTCTATTGGACTAATATGTTTATGTACGCACTAATATTTTCCTATATTTGAATCTGACTAGTCTTATACTGGTCATATAATCTGATTAGATTTATACTGGTCAGAGTTTGTGGTGTGACTAGTCTTATACTGGTCGGAGTCTGGATGGTCCTATATTGTAATCTGACTAGCCTTATACCGGTTGTAGACTGAATGGTCCTAAATTGTGGTGTGACTAGTCTTATACCGGCTGTAGACCGGATGGTCCTAAATTGTGGTGTGACTAGTCTTATACCGGTTGTAGACTGAATGGTCCTAAATTGTGGTGTGACTAGTCTTATACCAGCTGTAGACTGAACGGTCCTAGATTTGTTGTTCTCAACAAGTCCTAAGTGCTTCTTCTTCAGATGGTTTGATTCAGAAGAATTTATCGTGGAAGTTTTTTCTCTCTGTCCATCAAAACCTTTCACTATTTCAATCACGAAGCAGCGTTTGACATCTCCATAAAAGACACCATCTGGCCATGCATCATCTTTGTCATCCTCTCACACATTTTGTCATTTAATAGTGAATGAGGAGTGTAATTAAATAATGAAATACAATCGCGAGCGTATACTTGTCAGTATGTGCGTGCATGTGTGTGTTGTGTATGTGTAGAGCGAAAATATTTCCCCATAAATCTCATTCACTGCTCTGACGCCACAGTTGTATTATTCATACTATAACTCTGCCAGGTCGTCCAGTGACGTCGAGACCAAGAGTAGTTAATGATTTTCTTCTCTCCAGCACGAGTACTACATGATCAATACGTGCGCGGGCCAGACCAACGAAGCAGTATGTACAAGTCAAGGAGGCAGATAGTGGCGATTGATGTGGGAGGCAATGTCCTGGAATGCAGGGCAGTAGGGCACTAGGGCTTCGGTAGGTGTCGCCGTGACACGCCGCCAAGATTTTCTTTCCAGCCCGCACACCCCAAAAGCGGCCCTCCACCTTCACCCCACTTCTCCCCCTTCCGAAACTAAGTCGATGATCCAACCTTTCTTGTCCTGACAAGTGTTTACTCTGACAGGTTACTCTCCGGTCTTGCTAGCAAGCTGCATGTTACTTTGTCCTGGACAAAATTTGCTGCTTCCAAAAGTATGTTCAAGTAAATCTGTTTTCAAACAAACAAAAACAAACAAACAAACATGTCGTTTATAAATATTTCACAAGCAACAAGCTATGCAGTAATTATTACTAATCGTATGACAGACATTGCTGATGGCAGAGAATATTTTTGGCTGTACCTTTCACGAGACGAACACAGACGTCGATGTCATTATTAGTCATCTTTATAACGAGCCAGACAGCACTCGACGAGTGCTACAATAGAGCCAGACAGCTATCGACGAGTGCTACAAATAGAGCCAGACAGCACTCGACGAGTGCTACAATAGAGCCAGACAGCACTCGACGAGTAGAACCAGACAGCACTCGACGAGTAGAGCCAGACAGCACTCGACGAGTGCTACAATAGAAGCAGACAAAATGTATTCTTCTATGATAAGAAGAAAGAAGAAAAAAATAATGATTTTTGAATATGATTTGCGTTTGTAGTTCCATCAGTGTATAGACAGGTCATGTCTCTAATTCATAACAAAGGAGAATTATAGTGATTTTTCATGATAAATTGTGCTTATATCTCTTTAAGGAGGAGGGCAAAGAAGAGGAAGACAGAGGAAAAGGTGGGAGGATAACATCTCAGAGTGGACAGAACTGAAGCTGAGCGATACGGTAAGATTATCAGAGAACAGAAAGGGATGGAGGAATCTGGTTGTCAAGTCATTAGTAGTGCTCCAAAGGTCGGCAAGACACAGGGATAGATAGAGAGATAGATCTCTTTAAGTGTGCAGACACAAACTTATCATGTTCTGACTTTAAATGAGGAAAATGTGTGCAGACACAAACTTATCATGTTCTGACTCTAAATGAGGAAAATGAGTAAGCTTCTTGATATTTAATCCTCAGTTTTACTGAGACATTTTGAATTATTTATCTCTTAAGTCTAAAACCGTGTTAAATTAATTATTCGTGTGACTTAAAACAGACATAAAAATTTGTTTTGTCCTATGAATTAATTATTCGTATGTCTTAAAAGCGACATAAAAAATTGTTTTGCCCTATGAATTAATTATTCGTATGTCTTAAAACCGACATAAAAATTTGTTTTGCCCTATGAATTAATTCGTATGTCTTAAAACCGACATAAAAACTTGTTTTGTCCTATGAATTAATTCGTATGTCTTAAAACCGACATAAAAAATTTGGTTTGCCCTATGAATTAATTATTCGTTAATTATTACACGATGGTTAACATTTCAAAATGGAGGGGAGTATGTGGTGAAATAAATTTGCCTATCCTTATTTCTAAACTTCATAATTATATATTGTTGCCAATGTTAACATGACCCGACCTTGGGCATTGCTTATGATGATATTTTTTGTAAGTACCAGAGATGGAGTAAACAACTCAGGTGGAGAGTACACTAGAACTTACTAATGCAATCCAAACCAGATTCAAGTGCATGAGTAGTTTTTCTAACTAACACTCTCACACTTGTTCATAACAACTTCATCCAATGTAGATGAACTAAAAGTTATTTTCTTGAAGAAAGTTCTATATTCTACTAACTTTGATTTTGATATAACTCAAATCCGATCATAAAGGCGATCAAAGGAGTGTGCCCTTTTTTGTGTTGTAACCTTGTATCCAAGGTTATTCAGACTGCAGTGACTACTGTACTCTATCGCAAGGGCAGGCAAACTCTCGCCCGTGAGCCAAATCTGGCCTGCGAAGTTATTTTTGTCTGGCCCGCCAAGCTACTCACAGTTAACATTGCCATCTGGCCCGCTTGTCCACCACATCAATTAAGCCTGTCATTGAATTACTGATCATCTCATTAACTTTTCATTGAAACTGATTATATTTTTTATATAAAATACACCTTTTAAAATTACTTTTGTTCTCATTTTATATTCTGAACTTTCTGGACTTTGTGACCTTTAGTTGTCTATCCAGCCCGCGAACTGTTCCAACAGTTTTATCTGGCCTGTGCTCTTAACAGTTTGCCCCCCTCTGCTATATCGGATCACATTGGTGTGTGTATCCATTGTCGTCATCGAAATTATCAGTAAACGTGTTGCTGTAAGTTGATTCCTGTGAATTCCATTCAAGAGCCAATACTGCAGAAATTGAGGCTTGAGTTTGGTCTCAAGAATTCACAAAAGTTTCTTGGACATTCCTCATGGTGTTATGAGTAGCACACATGAAGAGTCAGGAACATTCCTTGTGATTTGCTCGATAGCGCAAATGAAGTTCTGGATTCTCCACAGTGTGTTTTGTGAGCACATTGAAGATTCTGGAACAGTTGTGTAATGTGACTAGAAGGGGTACATTGGACCATCATTTAAATAAGAAAGACACGTGACTTGTTGCAAACCATTGTGATTGTGAACATTTACTAGTGACATCTGCCATCATTGAAAAGGTTATGTACATTGACTATCATTATCTCTCTAAAACTCCACTCTTGTTTCTTTGATGAAACTATATCTATGAACTTGATTATATAAATATGTTAATTTGACTGCTGACATCTATGCTAGGATAACTCACTGAGTGTCTAGTGTTTAATCAAACATTGTTGTGAAGTGATGTAAGTGTCAACTCTCTTTTGATTATATTCATATATTGTATATTTGATTGTTGATTTAATAAATTTATTAACCTTCTTGCACATATATTCAAACCTCGTGTTGGATTAATAGTGGGTGAGTGGGGCTCGTTAAATATAAATAAAGACGGATGTTTATTACTCTTTCAGTAAGAAGCTTCCACGTGCAGAACATTATGCGACAGTAAAACGTCGATCTTATTACTGTATAAAGAGTAGAGTTTTACGTCACCCTTATAATCCGCCAAGTGAGAGACAAGTTGGTCTTGTGGAAGAATTATTAATAACTATAAATTAAGATTTCGATCACGTGTAATTAGTTATGTTTTATTAATTAGCAAATAATAATCATAACGAGTGACGGGAGCCCAGAGGTGTCACATATCTTTTATAGGTATTGCGACCGGCATCAACGAGAGATCACCTCTTTTGATCTGAACAGATGACGCTTGACTGACATAAAGGGCATTCATCCATAACGCCATTGACATCCTATACAAACGAAAATAAGAATAATGTTTTTAAAAATGTAACTGCCCTAAGCAAAATGGAGAGAAGTGCATATCGATATCTCCATTCTAAAAATAAGAATGACGTCATCGACGAGTAATATTGCTGCATTTTAATTCTGTGCACGTATAACGCCCTCTACCGTTAGCGTCATTGATTCCCTTTTGATTATATTTACTACCTAAACGTGACGTGGTTTTATTATTACGTACAGATCTTCAACTGTAGAGTCCCATTCGAAAAAAAACACCTCGGCATTTTGGGGATCTATAACTCCGAACAGCTTGTATTATGCACTCGATAATATCTGATCTCTTGTCAAGAAATAAAGATAACTCTGTCCTATAAATCTCCATAGAGATGTGTTTCCTGGTCAATATTTAGATCCATCTGTGTGTATCTGATTCGATTACTGTAAGGGATGTCGTCTCAGGGAGACATAATTATTTCATCTGGTCTTAACCTCTGCCTTCCTCGTTAGCGTATTTCAAGGTCGGTCTGTCCGAGGTCGTGGTGTTTACATAAACCTCAAATTCCAGCAGCCCCTAGACCGGAAGTGAAACATACTGCTACTGGTCAATCACTATCGAGCCGATTAAACTTTTCGGACATACAATTCCAATCTCGTCTCATTCAAACATGCATTGCGTTTTAGCTGTCCATTACTAAAGTCAAATAAACCGTCTGTTGTTGCGAAACCCCCACCCCTAGAATTTTTTTATTATGGTAATGTTATAAAACTATACGACCCAGATCTCTTTATAATTATAATGATGGTGATACATTTAATCAACGTTCCCTCTAATATTTTTCCTGGGTGCTCAGAACGTTTTCCTGTATGCGCGGAACTTTTTTCTGTGTGCACGGTTGTTTGAGCTTACTACCAAAACTTGAGCGCGGAATTTTGAAATTGCTGCGCGCCATTATTCTAATGAGCTGCACGGGGCCGCTCCGCCGCGCACCTCAGCGGGAACATTGCATTTAATCGCTGTAAAACATCAGTGTGGAACAACCAACAACAAAATCAGAATGGCGTTACGTTATTATTATTTTTTTTAACTATCTGCACTAGCAAGACATAATTGCAGGAGTCTAATACAAGTTTCCCTGTGGCAGACGTTATCTCACTACAACAGAAAGCCAGACTCCATGACGACCCACTCTCTAAGAGATTTTTTTATTTTTATAATCAGACCACGCAACTCCTGTGTTCTCCATTTTAATAAAGATAAGTTATTATTATTAACACGCATGCACGTACACGCACACAAACGCATCGTACAAATCTACTTATTTTCTTGTTTTGGGGGGTTAAATACTGTTAACAGTAAAACTTTGTAACCTTACTAACGTTAATAGTGGATCACTAATCATTACCGCATTAAGGGTTTGTAATGTTAATGCATTTATTAATTAACGTTAATAGTGGATCACTAATCATTACCGCATTAAGGGTTTGTAATGTTAATGCATTTATTAACGTTAATAGTGGATCACTAATCATTACCGCATTAAGGGTTTGTAATGTTAATGCATTTATTAACGTTAATAGTGGATCACTAATCATTACCGCATTAAGGGTTTGTAATGTTAATGCATTTATTAATTAACGTTGCTTTGAAAGTGTTGTTTATAACATGTGTGTGTGTGTGTGTGTGTGTGTGTGTGTGTGTGTGTGTGTGTGTGTGTATCTGTGATTGTATTTAGCGTTGTTTCTCTTTCTATTTTTGTCTCATTTTTTTTCTCTGAGTGTTACTATGATTCTTTGGTGTCTTTATGATTGTGTGTGTGTATATGTACGTTTATGTATGTGTGTTTCTACTTCTCTTGCTCTTCTCTCTCGCTTACTTTTTTTCATTATCTCTCACTTATTCTGTTTTATTCTCTCTCTCTATTCTCTCTCTTATGTTGCGAGTCTCGCTCTCTCCAACCCTCTTTTACTTTCTGTCTTTCAATACCTCTTTCTTCCCATTATACATAGATATGTCTTTCTATCTATCTATATCTATCTGTCGGTCGGTCTGTCTTTCGACTGCCTGCGCCCACTCGCTCTTTCAGTCACTCGTCACTTGACACGTCAGGTGTCAAAATGCAAAATAAAACGCACGGTTAAAATAATAGCAGATGTTCAATGTGTGCTATGAATGACTGTAGTTCTGACATAAAATTCAGGGCACAGGGTGTATTCGGGTTAAAAATCAAACCACCTCTCACCCCCACACACCCTCTTTTTGTATGTAACAAATTCACCTCCTCTTTTCTTGGTTGGTTTCTGTTGTTTGCTGGCTGGATGTTTGTTCATTCATTTGTGCGCGTGTTTATTTTTATTGGAAAAGTGTTATTTTTGTTTATTTGCTTCTGACGATTTGTTTGTGCACCTTGTCTGTTTCTGAGTAATTTAATATTTTTACAGTCTCGCAAGTCATGGTTTCTCTCATTACGTCACTAAGGGGAGTGCAATCTCCCCACCACTACCCGTTTTACAATATTCCCATGACAATTATCCAAATTATTATTATCCAACACAAAACCAACGCCGCCAGTTTACTGTGCTTTCTAGGACTCCGTGCAATTTCTTTTCTTGATGATCTCCCTTTCGCTAGCTAGTGGAGTAGTTGTCTTTCTGCCTTAAACTATGACCTGGAGACAGAGTTAGACGATTTATATCGTGTAACTTTAATTCTGATTTCCAAGTATTTGGGAGTACTACATTGAACACTCGTGACTTGTCAGAATACTTTGTAACCATTTTCTGAATTAACTCAGAAAGTTACTGTGTAACCATTTTCTACCTAACTCAGAAAGTTACTCTGAACTAACAACAAGATGCTTCAGGTTAATTTTGGATGGACTTAAAGTACATTAAAGTGCTACATTTTTTAATTCTTAAGTCACAGTGCTTCTTGATCACCTCGACCACCTAACTCAAAATAAAACTCTGACTTCTCATCAGTGTACCACACTGAATCCTCGTACCATAACTTAGTATTGAGTATAACTTCGTGACCTCTGACCTAGAGCAAACTACCAAAGTTGTAAACTCCTTTTCAAACCCTGATTGCTTATTTGTAAAATGTTGGTGTAAATAAAAAATCATCTCTGACACAACTACGATCTATCTATCTATATATCTGTCTGTCTATCTATTTATCTATCTGTCTGCTTATCTATCTATCTATCTGTCTTTCTATCTAGCTAGCTATCTACTATCTATCTATCTATCTATCTATCTATCTGTCTGTCTATCTATCTATCTACCTATCTACATATAATGCGAAAAAGAAAAGGAAAATATCAGGAATTCTTTGTTTTGCTTTGTTTGATGAAGATTTTAGTTTATATATTATTTTATTCATGAATCTATTAAGCTTTTAATTAATAAATTCATGAGTTTGTTTGGTTGGTTGTTTTTTTAAGAAACTATTTGCAGTGATTGTCTTGAACTGTTGAACAGTTTGCTAACAGTTTTCATTTAGCTTTTCACGCTCCGTTCTTTAGATTTGGAAAAGTGGGTGGAGGAGTAGAATGGAGGAATGGGGCTGTAAAGAAATACCAACCAAGCGCGAGGGGAAGAAAAGCAGGATGCCGGAGTTGCCGTGGCTGCATGCACTGACGTCATTTATGACGCGCGCGCTGAAGACATATCTTGGCATTAAGACGTTGCGTTTTCGAAAGAATGTAGCGAGATACTCGCCAAAGTTGTCCAGGAATGTTCTGCTCACAGAACAGCTTGAGGTCTGCGGGCAAGTAAAAGGGCTGTAACAAAAAATAGATCATTTATCTTATTCACCACCACCACCCCGTAATCTCAAAATAGAACTAATTTCGTAATCAAATAAGTATAACACACACGCATACACACACACACACATTCTCTCTCTCTCTCTCTCTCTCTCTCTCTCTCTCTCTCTCTCTCTCTCTCTCTCTCTCTCTCTCTCTCTCGTTATACAATAATATTATTTAACTATAAAAGACCCTTCCCTTAATTATCTAGCTATAAACTCAAAACGACATTTCTTAATTATCTAATTATGAGTGATCACCAAAACCAGTATGTTTTAATTATCTACCTATTGTATGCTGAAATCTCCAGACTGAAAACATATATTGCATTTGTATATGTGTATATTATGGTGGTGTATGTGTGCGTACGTATTACATCTATATGTATGTGTGTGTGTTTGTGTGTGTGTACAATGCGATGTTAGTGTAAGTATTATTGGTGTTATATTATGACGTATATAATTGCTCGCGTGTTAATATGAGTAAGAAAATGTAAACGTGTGATCATGCGTGTGTGAGAGAGAGGTTTTGAAATGTATATATATATTCTCCTTTATAAGAAGCTTAATTCGAGGCAAAAATATATTTCTGTGTATTTGTATATTCCGTTCCTGCAAGAAAGGTAATGCGATATTGATATGAGAAAGCAGGAATACATCGGATGAGAAAGGTGTGATCCTATCTAGTAGAACATGTCGGCTGTTAAAGGTGTGATCATGTGTAGTAGAACATGTCGGCTGTTAAAGGTGTGATCCTATCTAGTAGAACATGTCGGCTGTTAAAGGTGTGATCCTATCACGCAGGCACACACACACACACACACACACACAAATGTTCGTTAATTAATATTCTAAAGGAAATCTATTCCGCATAATTTATATTTCACCCGTCTTATTCCCGTACGTGCGCGTAATAGATTTTACAAACAGAATTTCTGGGAGTGACCTACCTTAGTTTCTCTGATTATATCATTGCCTGAAGGACCTCTGCGCTGATTTGTATCATAATGCAGGCATGTGTCAAAGCGATGATATGTGTCGTAACGCAGGTATGTGTCAAAGCGATGATATGTGATGAGAAAGGTGTGATCCTATCTAGTAGAACATGTCGGTTGTTAAAGGGTGATCCTATCTAGTAGAACATGTCGGCTGTTAAAGGTGGATCCTATCTAGTAGAACATGTCTGCTGTTAAAGGTGTGATCCTATCTAGTAGAACATGTCGGCTGTTAAAGGTGTGATCCTATCTAGTAGAACATGTCGGCTGTTAAAGGTGTGATCCTGTGTAGTAGAACATGTCGGCTGTTAAGGTTGTTCTAATCCTATATAATTAAACGTGGTTGTTTTTGGTTATTGTGATCCTATCTAAGAGAACATGTCGGCTGTTAAAAATGTGATCCTTATCTAGTAGAACATGGCAACTGTTAAAGATGTGATCCCATCTGGCTGTTAAGGTTATTGTAATCCTATCTAATAAAACATGGCTGTTAAAGCTGTTATGATCCTATCTAGTAGAACATATCGGCTATTAAAAGTGTGGTGCTGTCTAGTAGAACATGGCTATTAAAGTTGTTGTGATCCTATCTAGTAGAACATGTCTGCTATTAAAGATGTGATCCTATCTAGTAGAACATGTCTGCTGTTACAGGTGTGATCCTGTATAGTAGAACATGTCTGCTATTAAATGTGTGATCCTATCTGGTAGAACATGTCGGCTGTTAAAAGTGTGATCCTATCTAGAAGAATATGTCGGTTGTTAAAGGTATGATCCTATCTAGTAGAACATATCGGCTGTCAAATTCCTGTCTCTTAATAGATGACCATGTCGGCTGTTAAATTCATGATCCTTTCTAATATAAAATACTGGCTGTTCGCAGACTTAATCATGACTAGAACGAGAAAAATCACTTGTTGGAATCGGGTAGAACAGGGTATCATGCCGCAAAGTTCGCGGGTGTCTTTTGCAATCGTGCCCAGGCTTTTCCACGATCACTGTGACCGACGATAGTCATGAACGGTGGCAGGGATCTTCCGTGGACTTTGACAAGAAAGTTCTAGGCCTCTTCTCACGTTTGTGACAGTTATGATGACCCGCTTAGGTCAGTGGGTCATCAGGTCAGAAGTCTGTGCGATGACAACACTCTACGTAAAGGTCGACAAAAACATGTTTGACGTATGACTGACATCCGGCGTAAGTTGTCTGTCACTAGTAATCCTGAAACATGCACCAACTAACCAAAGTCACACAGCCACCTCACAAAGCGGTGCAAATGAACTGGCTTGTTTTTCAGTGTATAAAGTAAACAATGTTATATGTTTGGGTGTTGTTAAGTAACGATACTTTTAATAAACAGTGCATTCTTCACGTTACATTTTTTAATAAAATAGTGATTTTCGATACATACAAAAGAACGTCTACACCAATCAGACATAAGCATTCAATCACGAACGTATGCGCATTCACACAAGCACATATACTCACGCAGGCACACACACACACACACACACACACACACACACAAATGTTCGTTAATTAATATTCTAAAGGAAATCTATTCCGCATAATTTATATTTCACCCGTCTTATTCCCGTACGTGCGCGTAATAGATTTTATAAACAGAATTTCTGGGAGTGACCTACCTTAGTTTCTCTGATTATATCATTGCCTGAAGGACCTCTGCGCTGATTTGTATCATAATGCAGGCATGTGTCAAAGCGATGATATGTGTCGTAACGCAGGTATGTGTCAAAGCGATGATATGTGTCACAGGTATGTGCCAAAAAGCAAATATGCGTCATAGGTAAGTGTAACATTTCTGAATAGAAAGAAGACCCCTAAAACCACCCACAACTCCCGACCCCCACAAGTATGTAAATTAGACAATTAATTTTTATTGGGTCGTTCTTTGTGTCATGTCCCCAGGACAAGTGTGTTCATTCAATGTCTTTATTTCGACATTCGTCAAAGGGCGGCTAATTCACTGGGTTTTTTATGCAACTCCTTACGGCTACGATAACATGCACTGTTAAGGCCTAGTCACCTGCCGTCTTGAAATAAAACACATCATGAAATCAGATTTGTTATTTTAACCTCCCCTGCAAAGGCACTGACCCAGTGAAACACAACCGCGTCTCGCACTTTTTTCTGAAACAAGTTCACGCACTGCAGTTTGTGAGAACGGGGTCATGGGGACACAACTCTGTCAAACTGTAGTTCGGTTTCCAACTTATTCTTGACGAACTGTTGCTAATCGAGAAAGATCGGTTGGGAAGATTAATTAAGTTCGAGGTATTTATGCTTGAGATATATTTAGAGAACTATTTTTTTAAAATTCATTCTGAGGAAGAAAATATATTTTAAATGAAAAGTCGAGTGTTACATGAACAATTTAGCAAAGTGCCTCTTGAGAGCTCATTTCAATAGAGGCGTTTTCAAGGTTATTCTGGAACACTTCTCGTCGACATGACACCAAAGTTGAGACATTAAATTATAGATAGATTTTGACTTACTTTAAAAGAGAGAGAAAATATTTTCGATTATATAATTATGGTAAGTAAAGTCAACTATTATACTTATATATTTTGCTAGCGAAAAATTGAGTAAGATCATATTGAGTAGAAGTGTAATATAGCCTATTAATTTATTTTAATGTTAACTCTTTACGTACTCTGAAGTGCAATGCACTTACACTCATGTAAATATTCACAAATTTTCACTCACGCCCTCTCCACTTACATCACAACTATCAAACATATACGCACACACAAACACACCTGTATACATCTATATAAACAGATATATACAAACAACTATTACATGCATACATATTATACTGACAAACCAAACATTCACATGTGCACCACACACACACGTACACTCACAATACACACACACACATTCACATCCTCACACATAAAGTCTCATGAACACGATACACACATTTAAATGCACGCTTACACCAACACATACTTACGCACTCACACGTACAGATAGCATTAAACTCTCTCTCTCTCTCTCTCTCTCTCAAATATACACACCTAAATACTTAAACTATCTCTTACTAGATGTACACCTATATACTCAATCAGGAAACACATACACACACACGAAGCACGCCCGCCCATATACACTTGTACATATACGGTATATATACGCACACATACGCATGTACACACACACATACACACACAGATTTAAAACCAACAGTGCGGAAAACTTTCACACGTAAATTTAATATCCGACTTTCCTAACACCATCAAGCAGCCCAGAAAAACTTTTATCAAAGAAATTTCTTGCGTGTTAGCTGGTTGGAATTTTACCCCCCCAAAAAAAAATTGGTCAGATTAATGATGTAAGCGAATTAGTCTAATATTGGTCTAACCAGTCAGCCAGACGGTTACTAAAGGAATCACAGTTTTCATTGAAATATTTTAGTAGTCACTGGCACATGGACGCCCCTCACAAACAAATCTGCACAAGTTTAATAAAATGTTCATTTTTTTTTATTTCGTATACAAACGAGTACAATGTTACACAGTAGATAAATGAGTAGACAGTATATAAATGAGTAAAGGATAGATAATTGAGTGTATGGAATATAAATGATTAGATAGTCAATTTAACAGTAGATAAATGAGTAAATGGTAGATACATGAGTAGACAGTAAGTAATTGAGTATATGGTAATAAATTAGTAGAGAGTAGATAAATGAGTAAATAGCAGATAAATGACTGTATCGTAGATAAATGAGTAAATAGTAGATAAATGAGTATATGATGGCTACGTGAGTAGATAGAAAAATGAGTATATGATGGATAAATGAGTAGACAGTAAATAAATGAGTGCATGGCAATAAATGAGTAGAGAGTAGATAATTGAGTAAATAGCAGATAAATGACTATATCGTAGATAAATGAGTAGAGAGTAGATAAATGAGTATATGGTAATAAATGAGTAGATAGTAGATAAATGAGTATATGGTAATAAATAAGTAGAGAGTAGATAAATGAGTATATGATAGATAAATGAGTAGAGTGTAGACTGTAGATAAATGAGTATATGGTAATAAATGAGTAGATAAATGAGTAGAAAGTAGATAAATGAGTATATGGTAATAAATAAGTAGAGAGTAGATAAATGAGTATATGGTAATGAGTAGATAAATGAGTATATGGTACATAAATGAGTAGAGAGTAGATAAATGGGTAAACAGCAGATAAATTACTATATCGTAGATAAATGAGTAAATAATAGATAAATGAGTATATGATAGATACATGAGTAGAGAGTAGATAAATGAGTATGTATCTGGCCGTACGGGAACTGAATTTGCACATGATATAGCTAACAACTGTTGACTTCATTAGTATAAGGTCCAATGACTTCAACGTATTTTCAGTAAAATACTGCTAATAAGTGGTTACTTCGTGAGCTAATATATGACTAACGTACCTTAGAGAAAACCTAGTTATGGAATTTGATCACTTCGTAAGCCGGGTCTAATGGCTTCAACGTACCTTAGGTAAAACCTAGCTAGTTCGTCTATTTAAATTAAATCATAACATCGTTAAGTAAAACTTAGAATAGGTCTACGATCTTGCGTGTCAAGCCCAATGACTGCAGTATACGATAAAGCAAGCCCTAGCTAAGAACTATAAATGACTTTTGTCTGTTTTAAATAACACCTTGCGAAGAGCAGAAGGTCTCATGGGCTAGGTCTAGTGGCTCCAATGTGTTGTGTAGGTCGTGTTGCCATTTTTCTTCTGACACGAGAAGCAAATCATATTCCTTCATTTCCAAGCACCATGGCATCGTGCAACCTATGGAAAGGATTGTCGTCCAAAGTACATCTATTTATAGTTTGCCCTTAGGCTGCCTCGTCATCGTATGGGCAGCAGTTAAATTTCAGCTATCAGTTGCTTTCAACTGTTCTAATTTTTCTTCTATTTATAGGCTGACAAATGATTCATTTGACTGACAGAAGTAGTTTAAAACAGATTTAACACTTTTATAGGTATTATACTATCGCCAAAATAGATTACATATTCCAGCTTCAAGATATAAGACCAAAGGTAGAGTACAGATACTGCATTGTGAACAAAATATAGATTTCACACCATAAAGAGATTACAGGTATCACAGGATAGACAGATTAGATCTATCACATATAGATCTGATAAATATCGCACCCTAGACTGATTATAAACATTATCATAGTTAGATTCCAGACAGAGAGGTTATATATTTACGTTCTAGAGACATATTCTAAAATCACACCGTAGACTCATTATAATTATAGATATCACACCAGAGATTCAAGATATAATAGAGAGAGAGAGGTTAATATTTACGTTCTAGACATATTTTAAATTCACACTGTATACCAGAGATTCAAGATGTCATAATATAGAGAGAGGTTAATATTTACGTTCTAGACATATTTTAAATTCACAGCTTAGACTCATTATAGATGTCATACTACAGATTCAAGATATATCACACACACACACACACACACACCACTGATATTTAGTATCACACAATAGACACATTATTAAAGTTATATCATACAGATCAGATATAAGAATGGTCCCAGTAATGACTGACCGTAATAGCACGCATTAGACATTACAGACATTACCTTAAATTATTCTATAGACATTGTATAGATATCACACCACATGGAGACTGTAGGTATAACACCATAGTTAGATTGCAGATATCACGTAATAACTATATTATATATATACATCACACTACAAAAGCACTTTGGAATACAGATATAATTTACAATATATTATTGAGGTTATGCTTTATGAAATATTTAATAGATAAATGACAATAAATAGTACACCGTACATAGATTACAACATTAAGCCATCAGTAGAACGTAAAGACATTAAATAAATAAATAAAAGTAAAGATCAAGACATATATCTAAACACTGTTTTGCTTGGAATCCAGCAGCCAACAGGATGTGCCTTTTGCCTTTTCAGCAGGCCAAAGTTCAGGTGAGTCCAACACCCGAAATGTGTAGCAATCGCAAATTCCTTTCTTGCACTAAAACAGGAAATACGGAAGTGAAAGAGAAAGGTGACAAATCTGTTTCGACTGTACAATAACTGTTCGGTTGATCGTTGTTTTATAGTCTGAACTTTTCAACAGCTATAATGCAGTCAAGCTCCAAATAAACGCCACACATACTGTCGATGTTTTGTCTGGATATATCTTGTCTTCTATATATATTGTCTTCTTTGTTCACATACCTTTTGTAACCATTACATCATCACCAACATCATCATTGTCATATGTCTGGATATGTGTAATGACTCTGTCCTCTATTAGATTTACAAATATCAATATTGGTTATTGATTAACTTCTAATAATAGCAACAGCCCGATGGCCTGACCTATCTTCTACGAGTATGCCAGAGATTCAGTTGACGTGTCCAAGCTATTAACGTTATCTCCCCTTTATTTATTAGTTAAGATTGTGATTCTATTATGCCGGCTCCGCCCCCAACTAGCTTTCATCAGTCACCTGTTACATCAAATTATGCAACAATGAGTAAAGATAACAAATGAAATTTAATAATAAAATTGTAACAAAAAGAACATTAGTTAATACGCGGAAAGTTCAAGAGTTCGTCTATCCCGCTTATCATTTATCGTGATGAGCACACCTAACTAGAGGCTTCTGATGATCTGCAGTCGTCTATTCTGCTCCAACAGTAATGACGTCATGCTGCAGCTGTCTTCCGTTATGGCCAACCCAGCATCGGATAAGAACTCTGGGCATTGTCCTCAGAAGATCTTCTGTCAGACTCGGGTGGTTCCCGAGACCAGCTGTAATGAATAACATCATTCTCTATAGTACCCTATTATAGTGAACAATCATATGGCTCTATGGCGACAGAAATAGAGTTGCTCTTTACAAGTCACTATTCGTTAGCAACAAGCTAACTTACAGTTCAAGTTAATAAAATATTTACAAATGAATAAAAATATTTCCTTCTACAATTGTATAATTTCTCAATATAATATAGTTAGCAAACAGTTCACAGCAATGCTCATGAAACAATCATTTATCTCTGTGTTAGTGCTTATGGGTTACAAATGGTTTTAACAAGCGTGAACATAGCAAATACACGTGCTTATATTAACTCGATCATTTACTGACCCACATCCTCAGTCGTAGAAAACTCCGGAGAGAGAGAGAGAGAGAGAGAGAGAGAGAGAGAGAGAGAGAGAGAGAGAGAGAGAGAGAGAGAGAGAGAGAGAGACAGAGAGAGAGAGACAGAGAGACAGAGAGAGACAGAGAGAGAGACAGAGACAGAGACAGAGAGATATATTTTCTAAATTTTTAAAAATAAATTTCAGGCTCTGGCCTTAGGACTGACTTTCAGCAGAGTTGGCCATGACGTCTTCCTAGGAAACAGATCCCTCTGTGTATCTTGCGGTAGGTTCAACAGTTGTTTTCAATGTCTTTCTTTATTTTAAACAGGATATGGTTTGCGGAAACATTCACAAAATTAAGTCGGTCAGCAACAGACACCCGCAAGGTGGGGGAGGAAAAAAAACAATCTGTCTTCACTTACCTGCAAAGGTCGTTCCGTTCCTCCGCCCCAGGGGTGGGTGAGTGGGGGTGTGGAGTTATATTGTGTCTTGACGTGGAGGGAAGGGCAGAGTTTCCGATCCTGTACGACATCTGCACTGCACGCGTTGCAGTGGGTACACACAGCATCTATCATTGGATAACTGGATACTGGTAATAACGTTTTCGAAATATTTTTATTTTCCACCCTAATAAGTTATCTCTATTAATGTAACGATCCATGCGCATAGATGGATGGATGGAGAGAGAGAGAGAGAGATAGTAAAGGGAGACTCTTGTAAAACAAATCAATTTAAATGATTTATTTTAATTATTGTTTAATCATTTAATCTGCAATTACATACATTACTAATATTAATAATGCTTCTTTTGAATAGTTGTGATGGAAATATTCTTCATGTTTATTCTGGTTCAGTGGCACACAACAGGACTCACATTTAGCTAGGTGACTTTTTCATATAATTTGACTAAGTATCTTAAATGGCCATTTGGTTCTATCACCTTAGTTAATGCAATTAGATTATGTGATCTTAGTAAGCTGATTGGCTCCATGGCACAGTTCTCCCAGTATGCTAAGTAGCCTTAGTTATTCTCATTGTCTATGTCGCCTAGGTATTCAGTTTGGCTATGGTCCAAAGTATCTTCTTAATTATCCCATTTGGCTCTGTGAGCAGGTATCCCATTTGGCTATTGATTTCAGTTATCCCATTTCATTATGTGACTTCAAGTATCCAGTTTAGCTATTGTTATATTCTAACCACCATCTCCTGTAATAATTAAATTTAGAAATAAACTAAACCCACTTCGTGTGCTAACCCAAAATACCACAGACACTGATATTTAAACTCATGTTTGACCACAGTGTCAGCCTTTACCTATATACCTGATGCATGCCCTGTTGACATAAACTTAGTGACACTGTAGCTGAAGCTGCATGCTGTGTGGGCACATTTAATCACTAAGTTGGTTAGAAAGGGGTATAGCTTTTTCTTATTTCCATACTCTATCAATAGGTTTCAAAACCTATGGTATTAAGAAATCCTTTCCAGTTTTCCCAGAACCATCATTGACATTTAAAAGCAGTGAACACACTGAACTCATGCAGACATTTGTCATTGCTCCAAAAACAGATGGGGAATGGCTCCTTTTGTTGATTAATAAATGTGCCATGGTAAAAGAAATATGCTAATGAATTAATTCTGCCATATGAAGATTTTAGCATGTGGCAGCTGTGACAACTGCTACAGCACCAGCAAGTACGCCAAGGTCATGATGCACAGGCCTTTACCAGTACAAAGAGTACCTGCATCTTTTGTGTATGCTGTTTCCATATCATACCCATCAAATTCTGAGGCCTGCCCTCTACTGAGCAAGAGAGATAAGTCAACAACCTTGCTGCTGTCACTGAAATCAATAATATTCATTTTAATACTGATATTTCCTGAGTTACATTCAAGAAGTCCTCAAATCTTATCATCTTAATGATTAGTAGAAAATTGACATTACAGTTTCATAATTATAGTTCTAATCATAATTATACTTATAGCTAATGATTATTCATTAATAAATGGTTTGCCACTAGAACCACACAGTAGCTTATGATATTAAAATTTTCTATCTTATAAATAATCAGGATTGTTGGGTGGCTGGGGGTTAGAGATTTTAGACTATTGTATATCTTAAATCCATTACATCATTCATAGTTACTCTGTGGTCCAATCCTGGAATATGGACTCTGCATGTAATTTCAGTTCATGCATGGAGAGGAGGGGTGCACTTTTACTAACTTGCCATTTATTATGACCTCCACTTCCGGACGTCACAGCCATGTCACAGCAATTCCTGAAGGTTATTGTCTCTGAAAAAAAGTGAAAAGCTTTCTTGAACTAAATCACCTTTCTTAATTTACTCTTTTCAAAGTGCTGAAAAGAAACTCAACAAAAAAAATGTAGCAGTTCCAGTGCCACTCCCCAAATTTGCTTGTCCTATTGTTTCGTTTCAATTTGCAAGATTTATTTCCCCTTTATTTAGTCTTCAGGCAAGGAAACAAGGAAACATGTCAGTCGACTACTAAAATGTGGCCATAATTAACGAAGTCAAGTTCCACCCAAACACAGAATGGTGTGCACATGTTCTGTCTGACTCCTGGAAATTATATTCAGACAACCAAATTGCAGATGTGTATGCCGCAACGAATGTCATGTGCCATTGCTGTTGGATAGAATGATCAAGAGTTTTTATCAGTCGTTAAATTGCACTTCGTCAGACGTTGGGGTTTATCTTGGTATATCGTTTGCCGGTCATACATTACTGAAGATCACTGACGTCAATGATCAAAAAGTCAAATTTCTGGGGAGAGGGGAGTCTAAAGAAAGGTCCCACCAGACATTATGCTTATGCGTAAGTTCACAAAAGCCAATAGATTGCAGTTCTAATCACGTGATCTTTGACAGTATGTGTCCTCGCTATGAGTGATGTAGCGATTAAGTAAGGAAACTATCACAGTAGATCTCACGAAGAATAATGAAGCTAATATTTTGATTTTATGAAAATACTCTCTCAAAATGTGACCTTCAAATATTGGTACTATCTCAAAGATACCTCTAAATATTGGTACTATTATTTTAGATTGGATTTTAAAATGCTATACAAAATTAAAGTATTACGAGTGGGTATAATTGTTTTGGATTTAGCACATTAACGAGAAACTATTGTGTAAGAGTTGGTTAACAGATGAAGCATAAGAACTTTGCTTTTAAATTTGGCATAATAATTGCAGACACCATTGCTTCATTATAACATTTTAAATGTAGACAGATATAGCAATTGCCAGTTGGTCTGAAAGAATGATCTACATTATACATGATCTTTGACTTTAATTTCAGACGCTTGGTCCCTTCATTTAAGGGGCTTGGTTCCTCATTCAGGGACGGCTAATAGTATACGTAAGCAAGCTATACCAGACTGGGTCATCAAGACACTGACCAATCCACCATTCCATTAAAAGTGATCCTCACAGAGTGAAACTGAGTCAATGAGCAATATTTGAAAATAATTATTCCACTTTGGTTTTCTTATATCAATTGGACTCCGAATTTCTTAGCCATAATCATACTGGATAGTATTTTCTTTAGCAAGGGAGATAAATTCGGCTGGCTCAGTGTTGGATACGATTTCGAAAGAAAATAAGTTTGAGGTGAAATAACTTTTGAAAATAAATTTAACCAAGATACACGTGTGTGTGTGTGTGTGTGTGTGTGTGTGTGTGTGTGTGTGTGTGTGTGTGTGCGTGTTCATTAAATGTCACACGGGTGTCCCTATAGGGCCTATACAATGTGCAACGCTCCAACTGTAGCAATCTATCAACTTAAAATTTCTTTCCCTACATCAAGAGCGAGACAATTTACGGTTGCCCTTGGCGACGATCCGACTTCAGCGCGAACTATTCTTAGCCCGTCGTCGGAAGTGACTAGCGAAATGGGCTGCGTGCTAGTAAGTTTTAAAGTGGTGTCCAATGCATCAACCCGCGAAGTCTACCCACTTCCAACACTGCCGGCTCGAGAAGTCAAAATAAACAAGACATCTAATCGTCTACAGACGGGCGTGCATAGGTGTTTGCAAACAATAGCGACTTGCGTCATTGTCTTCCTCTGACGTCATAGTGTGGCGGATGAAAGGTGTCTTGCCCAGAGTACGGGGGTGGGGCGTTAGGAGGATGGAGACTGAAGGCGTGTTTGCCACTCTTTTACTTAAAGCACTACAGAGCAATATGGCTACGGTTTGGGTTACCAAAAACATTTATTTTATCGATCGACGTGTACCAAATTTAGACGTCAGATTAAAAAAAAGCACAAAATCAATTAGCCAGACTACAACAGCATGGCAAAGCTGCAGCCGTCTTTGTGTGCATCATAAATAGAGTTATCGATCTTTGTCAGCAGTCGTGTCGGTCGACTAACCCGTTCTGACGTACATATTGACCACCTCACGTACACATCGACAAAAGTGCAGAGTTATAATGAGGGCATACTGGTTCACGAATAGCAATGGTACGTTATTCAGCGTGAACTCCGCACGTACACTTACATAGAACCCCTTTGTGCAATCACGCAAACAAATCCTGTGCACAGATCTGCAAAGGTGTAAACAAGTTATAATTACAGATCCACACATGCGTATAGCGATTACACAAACCATGATGCTCAGTTACGGACAGACAAAACCGTCCGAGGCACACTAACTGAGGCAACACCAGTAGATCTAGTGGTACACTAGCAGAGATACCACGACAACAATAGATTCTGAGGCATACCAATAGGTCCTATCATATACTACTGATCTACAACAATAGCAGTAGATCTTGAGACACTGAGATACACAGATATTAGTAGAGCTTGTGGAACCTTACTGAGGTGCAG
The DNA here is from genome assembly GCA_028829895.1 of Sinotaia quadrata. NCBI lineage: Eukaryota > Metazoa > Mollusca > Gastropoda > Architaenioglossa > Viviparidae > Sinotaia > Sinotaia quadrata. The sequence goes on along the minus strand of CM054179.1, from coordinate 80,696,024 downwards.
CACTAGCAATACATCTTATACTCATGAGATACAACGACAACAGGAGATCTCGAGAAGCACTGAGGAATAAGGACAGCAGTGGGCCTTAAGGAATACTGAGGTACAGTTTCAGCAATAGACCTTTGAGAGCACTTAGGTACAACGACAGCAGTAGTCCTTAAGAAACACAGAGGTACAATGATAATAGCATATATACCTTGAGATACAGATGTACAATGTCAACAGCATGTATACCTTAAAAAATATTGAAGTACAACGATAACAGTATGCATTCTTTGGAAAACATTAAGGTACAACGACAACAGTATGCATTCTTTGGAAAACATTGAGGTACAACGACAACAGTAAGCATTCCTTGAAAAACATTGAGGTACAACGACAACAGTATGCATTCCTTGAAAAACATTGAAGTACAACGACAACAGTATGCATTCCTTGAAAAACATTGAGGTACAACGACAACAGTATGCATTCTTTGGAAAACATTGAGGTACAACGACAACAGTATGCATTCCTTGAAAAACATTGAGGTACAACGACAACAGTATGCATTCTTTGGAAAACATTGAGGTACAACGACAACAGTATGCATTCCTTGAAAAACATTGAGGTACAACGACAACAGTATGCATTCCTTGAAAAACATTGAGGTACAACAACAAAGTATGCATTCCTTGAAAAACATTGAGGTACAACGACAACAGTATGCATTCCTTTCAAATACATTGAGGTACAGCGACAACAGTATGCATTCCTTGAAAAACATTGAGGTACAACGACAACAGTATGCATTCCTTGAAAAACATTGAGTTACAACGACAACAGTAGGCATTCTTTGAAAAACATTGAGGTACAACGACAACAGTATGCATTCCTTGAAAAACATTGAGTTACAACGACAACAGTAGGCATTCTTTGAAAAACATTGAGGTACAACAACAGTATGCATTTCTTTGAAATACGTTGAGGTACAAGCAGAAAAAGAAAACGAGGAACAGAGTGTCTAAATGGAGGAGAGAAGAACAAACACAAGCCCAAGCAGACAGACAGACAGACAGACAGATGGAAACAACTACAAACATCCTTACAGATAACAGCCTCGACCTGACAGGCATTGGTGGCGTATCAACACATTCAGCACCCTCTACGACACATAGCACCAACAAAACTCTCGTCTACAACTCTACATGGACAACGATGGAGGAACATCCACCCTGCATACAAAGGGAGGTGCTAGCAGAGTTATTGTTTTTCTTTCGTTTTATTATTTTTATTTTCATTTTTTCCTTTCGTTACTTATATTTTATTTTTTTCTTTCGTTTCTTATTTTTATTTTCACTTTTTCCTTTCGTTTCTTACTTTCGTTTTCATTTTTTTCTTTCGTTTCTTATTTTAATTTTAATTTTCTTCTTTCGTTTCTTATTTATATTTTTATTTTTTCTATCGTTTCTTATTTTTATTTTCATTTTTTTTTTCTTTCGTTTCTTATTTTTATTTTTTATCTTTTTTCTCGAGGACTGCTGCAACACGGGTAAAAGTAACGCTCGAGTCTCAGACTCTACGAGAAACTCCCTGTGTGCTGCAAAAGTCTGACCGGTCATCCCTCTAGAGCAGGGAAAAAAATACATTTAAATTTTTGTTTTACTTTTTTTTCTCTTTTTTACAAGAACAACACAAACGGTCATCACTGGAGAAGAAAGACCATTTGAAGATAATAATTATTAACAATTACAATTACTTAAATTTTATAGATGTTGTCTTCTGAGGCAGGGTTGCTCATTGAAAATGGATGGCTGACAGCTTGGTTCAGAAAGAAGTTTAATGGTGGTCAGTGTATGTGTACAAATACAGCTTGGTCCAGGAAGAAGTATAATGGGGGTCAATGTAAAAGCACAGGTCTGCAAAGGCAACACTCTCTCAAACTAGTATAAGTTCAGCATTAGCCACAGTTTTTGCCTCCATATGTATAGAAAATAATTCATCACTAACTACAGTTTTTGCCTACAAATGTATAGGAAATAATTCATCACTAACTGCAGTTTTTGCCTAATATGTATAGAAAACAATTCATCACTAACTACAGTTTTTGCCTACAAATGTATCGAAAATAATTCAATGGAAGTTTTAATATGACAAAAACCCTCAATACATCTTCATATTAAATGAGGGGCGCTTCCAGCTTGTTCCAATTTTGCGTCAGAGTAGGTCGCGGTTGGGTGAGGTGATGTGTGGTCATGGTAGGGGGTAGAATTGGTAGCTAGCCATACATTATACCTGTTAATGGGCATATTCATTTTTTTATTTATGGGTTTATTTTAATTTGGGTTCAGGTAAAAATGAAATATTCTTATTCTCTTTACTTTTTCTTTTTTTATCATCATTGTTTATTTTTCCCATTCAGAATTATTATTATTATTATTATTATGCCTCTTTCCACGACTTTCTGTTCGACTGTCGGTTGTGATCCAAGGTCTCGGAATCTTACCAAGATTCTGGGAGATCCAAGGTTTTACGGAGGATGTGGGCACTTCCGAGGAGCGCTGCTTTGAGTAGTGGAGCGAGTCTGTGGTTTCCAGGGAGTTTATTCAGGTAGCCTTCCAATTCAGATGTTATGTTCCCCAAGGCTCCTATCACTATAGGCATCACTTCTGCTTTTACATTCCACAGTCTCTGAATTTCTAGTCTGAGGTCTTTGTATTTTTCTATTTTTTCTCTCTTTTGTTTTGTTTCTATCACTTGAATGATTGTTGCTGTTCTGTTGGACTTATTGAGAACTACAATGTCTGGTCTTCGTGCAGGAATCACCCGGTCTGTTCTTATCTCGAAGTCCCACAGTATTTTGACTTCCTCTGTTTCGGTGACTGCTTCTGGTTGGTGCATCCATGCTCTTTCTGGGGTTTTTATGCCATAGTTCTCACATATATTTCTATGTATGTGTTTTGCCACTTCATTGTGTCGTTTGGTGTATTCTGTTCCAGCCAAAACCTGACATCCAGATAATATGTACTTTGTTGTCTCATCCATGGATTTGCAGAGTCCACTTTGGAATCATTTGAGATTTTCATGATTTTCGTTTTGTGTGATTTGGTGTTGAGTGCTTGATCTTGTGCAGCTGTTATGAGTGCTTCTGTTTCTGTTTTCAATCCTGCCTCTTTCAACCATTTGTACGTTGATTGCTTTGTTGACATTTCGTTATTATTCACGATTGTTATCATTAGTATTGTTGACATTTTGCCTTATAAATAAATTTTCTGTTAATACCTTTTAATGTTCAGTCACACTTTAAGTGTTATATTTTGATCTGCGTGTTTGTATTTTATCTGTGTGTGTTTGTATTTTGATCTGTGCGTGCATGTATTTTGATCTTTGTGTGTGTTTGTATTTTAATCTGTGTGTGTTTGTATTTTGATCCGTGTGTGTTTGTATTTTGATCTGAGTGTGCGCATGTTTGGTAATGTTTATGCAGATTCTTTGTATTCATTTGTCAACACTAAACTATAAGTTCTGTTATTAGCTTTGCATGTAGTACAGGGTTTACAATTGCATAACTGTGTCCTTTGTACTGGTCAGTAAAGATAAGTTATTTACCCCGAACGTTTGTGTTACATCATTCATGTTATCTTGTGCTAGATACAGCACATTTTAGGCATTACGATTTTATTTGTGCCTATGCTCAAAGTGATGCGACTCGTGACGTCACCATGAAAGCAAGAAAAGTGACGTCAATTCATGCTAAAGCTCTTGGTACAAGGTATTCCAGTGAAAAAAATCCTCTTTCATTTACACAATATTTGTTTAGGCGAGGGTCTTGGGAATGCATACATTGCATATCAAGGGAACTCACTGTAATTTAATTGTCAGTCATGTATATTATGCATGAAAATGAGATAGTGCAGGCTTGTGATGTCACTACAGTCGTTCTAGTGCTCTAACAGTACAGTAACAGCTTGAGTGCACAAATTAAAAATGGTAAAAGTATAGGTGTTTTTGTTTTGATCTGTAATTGTTTGAATTGAAGGAAATTACCCAAAGGTCATGTCATGGTGACATTTAGCAAATTTATAACATTTAAGTTTAGAAATAGGGATTGGTAAATTTACTCCGCCACATATATCAAACAACAGCCTGCAATTTGTCTGACGCGGCAGTTTGTCCTTGAGTCTCAGACATTTAATTGGCTGCCTTAAATGGAAATCATTGCAGACGTCAACATGTAAGCATTTAGAAAGAAACCACGCAGTTTCATACAAACGTTTTGTTTTCCCCCAAAATTTAAAATTACGTATTATTTTCTAAAAATAACTTTTAGTAATTACAAGTCCGTTAATCTTGATCAGTGGCATTTCCTAGATCTGTCTACAGAATCCTTTTCTTACATTGCACACAAGTCTCTATTGCACACTCACTATATCTACTTTATACTTTATCTCTATTGCATAAATCACTTCTATTTCACACACTATCTCTGCTGCACACAACTCTTCTACTTCAGACACTGTCTCTACTTTACACACTATATCTACTTCTTCACACACATCTACTTATGTAATTGAACCATTATTTCTATGTTCACTAATTTGTTGTACATTATACATGTGAAGTTTGGTTGATTCTATACTTCTTAAGCTGTATGTGTATTGGGCTAATGAATACCTTTGCAGGATTTGTAAGATGAGAATGTGTTTAAGACAGGAAGGAGTTTAGGAATGAAATATGCCTGAAACTTAGTACTGCCCTTAATTTCTCTTTTGCAGAAATGAGCATGCCGTTTGATGCGTTTGATGTTTTGTAACCTTCAGACTACAGTGACTACTGTACTCTACGGGATCACATTGGTGTGTGTATCTAGGATTGTCATCGAACTTATCAGTAAATGTGTTCCTATAAGTTGACTCTTGTGAATTCTGTTCGGGAACCAAAATACGACGGAAATTGATGCTTAAGATTGGTCTCGAGAATTCATGAAGATTTTTGAACATTCCTCGTGGGGTGCTTCAGTAGAGCACACCAAGATTCTGAATGTGCTTTGATAGCACTTACGAAGTTCTGGATGGTTCTCCATGGTGTACTCTGTGAGTGCATCAGAGATTCAGGAACAATCTTGTGCCTAGAAGGGTGCATTGGACCATCATCTAATAAGAAAGAAAGTGACTTGTTATACACCGCGTGATTGTGAACACATGCTGGTGACAGCTGCCATCTTTGAAGGTTATGTACATTGACTTTAACTATTTCTCAAAATTTCAGTCTCATGAAACTATATCTATGAACTTGATTTTATATATATATAGAGAGAGAGAAAGAGAGAGAGAGAGAGAGAGAGAGAGAGAGATGAGAGAGAGATAAGAGAGACGAGAGAGACAAGAGGCGTCTCTTGGGAGAATTATTAATAAACATAAATTAAGATTTCTCTTATTAGTTATGGATGATTAATAATAATAATCATAATCATAATCATAACCAGTAACAAAGGGGTACATTGTCACAACATAACTCCTGTGAGCCTCAGTGCTTCGCATTTCTTTTAGGTCTTCTTCCAGTTAGATTAGCCCCGCAGATTGAAAGAGCTTCGGGTTTCTGGAATGATTCTAATTTTAGAACCTTTCCTACATTTGGGCCTGATGCAACATAAATCACGAGAAAATTAGATCCCAGGCATCAGTAGCTGGAGATAAAATCCTGTCTTCAGTTAAATATTTTTATTTGTTAGTTCGTTTATTGTTTTGTTTTGTTGGAGTTGATGGGTTTTTTTTCCCCTTTTTGTCCTTCTTTCAGTACTTTCCCTCTTGGGCTATTTCTTTTAAAAAGAAGAATATCCTGAAGTTATTTTTAGTTGCTGTGCACATAAATCTGTAGCCTAATAGGATTTCGAGCCCATATCAGTCAGCTTGAGCTGATTTATAAATAACTATTTCCTTATTGCAAGACCAAAGACAGTTAGAATTAAAAGACTTAATTGCTATAATCGTATTATTTTTGGCAATATTAGTAAACAAAAATGTTTATTCATATCCATGTCTATTTCTCTATGTGTTTATGTGAGAGAGAGGGGGGGGGAAGGAGAGAGAGAGAGGAAGAAAGAAAGAAAGGGCTGTGTGCTTAAGATAGATAGATAGATAGATAGATCCAATTAATATTCCAATGTGATAATGTTGAAGATGCTATCTCATTTGTAAGTGGAAACAGTATGTCACTAGTTATAGTAAACTTACAATAGAGATTATTTACCCAGTCATAAATATTATAGTATAACTTATACTTTTTAAAATGTCGAGTTATTAAATTGTATTACCTGCTGAAATTGTCTTTTGGTTAGATTCGTGTCACTGAGAGATCTAGTTTCAGGAGCTGAGTCACTGATAGATCTAGTTTGTAGAGTAATTATGCGTCACTGAGAGATCTAGTTTGTAAAGTAGATTTGTGTCACTGAATGTATCACTGAGTGATCTAGTTTATAAAGTAGATTTGTGTCACTGAATGATCTGGTTTGTAAAGTAGATTTGTGTCACTAAATGATCTGGTTTGTAAAGTAGATTTGTGTCACTGAATGATCTGGTTTGTAAAGTAGATTTGTGTCACTGAATGATATGGTTTGTAAAGTAGATTTGTGTCACTGAATGATCTGATTTGTAAAGTAGATTTGTGTCACTGAATGATCTGGTTTGTAGAGTAGATATGTCACCAAGAGATCTAGTTTGTACGGTCGAGTTCCTTTTTTAGAAGTTTCAGAGAACACCTGGTTAAGGTTTTAGGAGCGAGTTCTACAGCCAGTTTCTCGTTTAATAAGCTAGGTTGCGATAGATAGCTATTGGATCACACTTCCTCACTATAAGATGTGTTATTCTTACAACCAACGAGAGCAAACGTGAGACTGTGTAGGGAAGTGTGGGCAGGCACAACCATAGTGCTGACCACTTCATTTCATGAAAATTTCATGAAACATTTCATGAAAAGTTAAGTTAGTAATTCATGACAACTTGTAAAGAATGTAGTTTTTCTAGTAGTGCTAGTAATTTAAAACAGCTGTAAAGAATGTAGTTTCTCTAGTAGAGCCAGTAATTTACGACATCTGTAAAGAATGTAGTTTTTCTAGTAGAGCCAGTAATTCACGACATCTGTAGACCAATATAATTATGTTTAATATGTCTTTTAAGGAGGTTGGTTGAGTTCGACACTTGAGCTCTGCGTCCTTTTTAAATCGATTTTTTTTTTTAGATCGTACTTTATTAAAATGGATCTTAAAGTCGATTTTGTTAGATCGCACTTTACTAAAATTGGTTTCCTAGACTAGCATCGCTGGCACGCACAGACTATTCTTTGTATACCGGTAACTTCAGTGCCATGTGAGCGCTTGTTCAGTTCAGCCGGTTACATTGTAAACAAAACACGTTGCTTACTTGAACCACATAATGTGAACATTCTCGTTTGCCTACGGGATTAAATGAAAGATTATGAATAGCATGTTTAATCATTGCCGTTTGAAAGTCTGAACGTATCCTTTTTTAAATTTTGTATAATGTTTGACAAAAATTGGAAATTTCTTACTTAACTAAAATTAACTATTAAAATCATTTAATCGTATAAGCTCTAAAAAAATTAATCGGCATTAATGTATAAAAGGAGAAAGAACTTCTTGAAGTGGGGCTCTAACATGGCACTTGAGCTCTGCATTAAAGTATTAAAGTTCAGCAATCTGTACATTTCAAGTGGCCAGATTAGCACTCATTTGCTAGCACAGACATAAAAGAGTTAAGTGTTTCCCATGTTTAATCTGGTTTGATTTTCATGACCCCCTTGTATTAAAACAGCTTGCTAATTACCCCCAGTAAATTTCCTGACGTGTTAAACGATAATTTATTGCTTAGTAAACTATCTTGTACTATAACTCTTATACTAAAGGTGGTTAACTCTTATACTAAAGGTAGATACTAAAGGTAGTTAACTCTTATACTAAAGGTAGTTAACTCTTATACTAAAGGTAGTTAACTCTTATACTAAAGGTGGTTAACTCTTATACTAAACGTAGTAATTCGTAGTTCAATCCTGCATAAGTGTTCTTCATTGTAAACGTCATGTTTAATTTGTCGTAAACTTTGTTACGCACACGACTTCTCGTGCCGTGCAATTTTAAAATTGGGGTCAAGCATACTGCTCGTTTTGATCACGTGATGTAAACCATAGTTGAGCGTGACTAGGCCTAGTCATCACAGCTAATTAGGCCAAGCTGTCAACATTCAGAACTAGCAAGGACGCCCATACTTGCGATTGCATACCTTATGATGACATACATGCATTAATAACACGTGCGCTTTTCCTTTTTTGCTGTGTGAAGTCCACAAATGTGTGTGTGTGTGGGGGGGGGGCGATAAATAAACAAAAGCCAGATACATTATCAATTGGAACAGAAAGATAATTTCAATTGTTTTAGCACTAAGCCAGAGATTGAGGGGGGAAGTACATATAGAACGAGAGTAACTGTATGGCAATAATTTCTGCACAGTTAATAATTATTTTTTAAAATGTATAAAGACATCATGGTCTCAAACAACCAGGTTGTTTTAATTTTTCTGTTATGTGAAATTTCGCATGTAAACGAATTTTCCATGAATTTGAACACAGCTGTAGGGGGTGGGGTTGGGGTAGAGTGGGGATGGAGTGGCTGGGTGGGTTTCTTTCTCCAGAAGTTGTCTCTGAATTGTTACGTTTTTATTAATTGCAGTGCATGTAATTTTATGTCAACTGGAAGAATATAATTTCAACTGTGAAACAGATTGTTTTGCTGTGCATGTTTGCCCAGGACATTCAATAAATTCAGAAGCGTTCGGTTTTGTGTTACGACATTGAATGCAATTTTTGAAACATATAGGCATATATTGAACTCTTATACAAATCACTTGTCTCTTCACAAAGGCTGTGAAACAGAATTAGAGAGAGGGGTGGGTTAGGTAAAGGGGTAAAGGTTTGTTGTCATATCCAGAGAGAGGAATGACAACAGAGTTGGGGGGGGGGGGAAGGTCAGTAAGTAGCAACCGACTGACGTCTGCAATGCTGAACTGCGCTATACCCAAAGCAGATTATCATTTGAATATATGATAAGGGTAGGTTTTCTTCTGTTTTCTTTTCTTTCGGGGTTTGGGGCGGGCGGGGGGCGAGTGAAACATTAAATCAATGATATACACAGTCAATCAGTTTGGACAGATGTGGAGAGTGAGCGGGATATGAAGCCAAGAGGAGAAATGTCAAGGCCGTTGCATGCAATTAGAACAAATGCGATTATTAATAGAATTAGTGACGTAAGTGATAGCGAAAGTCAGATGATACGGATAGCATTCAAGAGAGTACATGTATTAAGGTGACACGGCAGTCGGTAACATCAAGTTCTCAGTAGTTTGTACAGATAACAAGTGTGTGTGTGTGTGTGTGTGTGTGTGTGTGTGTGTGTGTGTGTGTGTGTGTGTGTGTGTGTGTTTATGTGTGTGTGTGCCAACATTCTGCCGTGGTCAATCAGTGGGGTTACGTAATAAAACCAAAATATTCTTATCAGTATACTGTTACGTCCGCAAGTATTAATTAGTTCACAGCATTGTAAACAACTTTTTCTAGCGTGCACTTCCTATGTTAATCGATTGCCACGTCATTGTTTGATCCTTTACAAAGAATCATAATCTCTTGTTTTCACATAATTTTTTCTGTGTGCATGAATTAAATACCATTCTACATTAAACGTGCACGACTAAGTCAAAATTCATTGAAAGGGAAATAACTGCAATCATAAACACAACCTTGGTCATATGTCCCGAATAGTTTTTTTTCCTTTTATTTGACTTGAATAGACTTTAATTATATGCAGTGTCTTCCTTTACAACAGAACCAAATAGATTTAATAATAAACATCAGCACCAGATCTAAACAAGTATCACTAACAATAGATTTAAACCAGTAAATATGAATTCAGTTATTTTGTCAGTAGATCTAAATAGACCAACACCTAGACGTTTAACCAATCGACACTATACACAGATAGGTTTAACCAAAAGAACTAAGTCTCATAGATTTACGTCAGTAAACTTAAACTGACAGACGGCAGTTGGGGACTGTTTGGTCAAGAAATCTAGGCGATGGACTGTACACCAACTGATAACAATGTAACTGTTTACTAGTCAGACCAATAAACTTCTGATAACAATTTAACTTTTTAAGACTACTTGCTAGAGCAATGACCTTGCCAGGTCTGAAACCCTTGAATGCAGAATACAGAAAAAAGTATTTTAGGACTTATCAGTGTAATACATGTCTGAATTGAATGTGTTAATTATTGCAGCCTTAATTATTATTTTTTTGAATTTTAATTTTGCTAATTGAAGTGCTTTTTGTAAATTTGCTGTCTTGTAAAGGTGACTATTTTCTTTGTTGTTGATAAACGGCTAGATTTATTTCACTTTCAATAAAGTGTCGTTATTTCTACGCTCACATTTTCAAGATCCATAAATTGGTCTAGCTAGTAAACAGTTAAATTGTTATCACTAGAAGTTCATTGGTCTAGCTAGTAAACAGTTCAATTGTTATCGCTAGAAGTTTTTCGTCTAGCTAGTAAGCAGTTAAATTATCACTATAAGTTTTCGGTCTAGCTAGCAAACAGTTAAATTAACACTAAAAGCTTAGGGGTCTAGTTAGTAAACAGTTAAATTATCACTATAAGTTTTTGGTCTAGTTAGTAAACAGTTAAATTATTATCACTTCTTGGTCTAGATAGTCTGCAATCGAAAGAGAAGTATCTGACGTCATGAAAACTATTTCACCTGACACATTTTTGCTACTTTCTACTGGTTCCTTTGCAATCCGGTCTGACCGCTTAAAGGGCCGGTTTTAGACAATAATATGTATCCAGGTTTAAGGATACATTTATCCAGGTTTAGATGAAAATAATTATCCATTTTTTTTTTTAGCTATATTTAAACGAAAACAGTCAGGTTTAGAAGAAAATATTTAGCCGGGTTTAAACGAACATATTTAGTCAGGTTTAGCCAGGTGTAGTTTGTTTTGTGGTGTCTTTTTTATTTGTTGTATTTTTTTTTTTTTGCGGGGGGTGGGGGGGCGGTGTTTTTCCCTCAAGATGGGTAGTTTATATTTGTTGTGTCTCTGCTATTGTTCTTGTTGTTTTAATCCATAGCCGACGTTTAAGCTACTTATCTAACTAGGTTACTTTAATTGCTATACATTCGAAAAGACGACGCTGAATATAAAGGGAGTAAAAAAAAATATTAAAATTTTAAAAAATAACGGTTTTCGGTTAACATTCCTTAGCTAGCGTATTTTAAGACTGATAATGATTCTATTTTGGGCATGTAGTTCTAAGGCCTCGTTACATGTTGTAGAATGTTATACAGTAATAAATAAGTCTTTCAAGCTGCTTTTTTAAGTGGCTATTTTAACTCTGAAAATTATTACTTCGCTTGTATCGGGCTTTTTTCTGTGCTGATTGGTTTATGCGATTTATAATAAATAAGAAAATATCAACAGCCTATTTTTGTAAGGTCTATAATTAGAACAGGTAAAAGCTCCGACGGGATTAAAATTACAACTTTCCATTCGTCACTCAAATACCTAGCGCTGATTAGGATTGTGAGTTGTTTCCCTTTTTAGACAAGTGGCATTGAGTTCTTTGTGTTTTGCGGAACCCGTTTGACCCTCATTGAAATTTATCAAGATTTTATTTTGCGTCAGTAGGTTCCATATTTTATCACATTTGTTAAATTGAAACTTACATTCTCCTTGATAACACTTTTCTATTGGCGAGGTCATAATTTAGGCTGAGATTTAAATGATGGATTTGGGAGTATGTGACGTTTTTTGTGACGTGAAAATGGCAGAAAATGGGTGATCGTAACGGAGGGAGAGATGGGAAGTGGATGAACGAGATGGCTGGTAAACATTGATTTATAACATCACTTAAACTTTTCAGTGACTCCGAACGTGACTGAATTTGCATGCAAATATTTTCAGAATTAAGCGCATTCACAAAGGAACTGTGAGTAAGTATTTGTTTCTGTGTGTGCGTTTGTGTATGTGTATGCGTGCGTATGTGTGTGTGTGTGTGTGTGTGTGTGTGTGTGTGTGTGTGTGTGTGTGTTTGATGTAATTTGACAAAGTCATATGTAATATTTAATTAGCAAACTAATTCCTGTTTTCAAAATATACGCATTCTAACTTTGCTTAGGCCAACAATATGATAAATAAAACTCATCAACACATTGAATACTTTTTAATTGGTAAAGGAAGCATTTCATATTTTTTAACTTTCTTAAAATTATTTTTTTAAATATATTTTTTTAAATTCTACATTACAATACATTTCTAAGAAAAGCTGGAAGAAAGAAATTAAGATTCTTCAAATGAATCCTTGAATCTGATTTTTTTTCTATATTGTCTGTTCAAATTTCAGAATAATTTGTTTTTATCTCAGGGAGGTTTTAAAGATTTCTTGCAATGCGTGCAAGCATGTCGAATTTGTGATTTGCCAAGGTATTAGTTTGTTCAGCAGAAATGCATTGCATTAATTGGATCTGCAGGCTGCGTTAAATAAAATGCAGATGTGTGTCCCGTTCCCCCGCTTTTTGTCTTGTTTGTGCTTACTGTTCTTCAGTAGATCACTTGATGACGTGACAATGAAAAGCTGAAATACCTCATGCTGGCTACAAATCAAGAATGCGATTGCTGTAATGTCTTCCTGAGCCTGCCTCTAAGGCGAAGTATATTAGTCTTGTCTTCTGAACTCGGCTATGCATATTTCCAAGTCTTGCTTTGGCAGATGATGCAATATTTTGGCAGACACTAAACTGAAGTAAGCAGTGCAGACTCACGCTTTGACATTTTCAACGCCCACCAAAACATAATTATGCACACTCTCTTGCAGTTTTCTCTCTCTCTCTCTCTCTCTCTCTCTCTCTCTCTCTCTCTCTCTCTCTCTCTCTCTCTCTCTCTCTCTCTCTCTCTCTCTCTCTCTCTCTCTTTCTCTCTTTCTCCTTTCTCCACGAAAGTGTAAAATAAAAATAAAACCATTAGAAAGATTTCTGCTGGTGTTTTAATTTTCCTAATGTAGGGTTGTTTGATTGAAAGTGTGCAACAGGCTTGTGGCGCCATGCCATGCTATGACGTTAACATCGCGCAATGCGCTCTTGTGTTCTTCGTCATGCAGATGTATAAATGTCATGCTCTGTTATTACATCAAGTGCTATCTCTCTTATAGTCTCCATTGCAATCCCTTTGTGCAGTTACTTGTGTACTTCGTCATACATAATGTGTATAACGTCACCTAGGTATGTGCTTATAGTGTTGTGCTGTTGTGTATTTCGTCATACATTGTTGTGTTTATCGTCATTCATTATTCGTATATTGTCAAGCAGACTTACATATTTCATCTCCGCTGATGTGGTATACTACTGCGCATGTCCTGATATTTTTAGTGTGTTGGTAAATGTTATAGAAATCTATATTCGCCATTCTGGTATATTATAATACATATTTCGATTCTTACTGTATTTACTGTCAAATCTTGGCGGCGTCATGTGTTATTAAAGTTATTATGATGTCATTTGTTATTATATCAATGTTGTAATTTGTTGTTTATAATATTAATCTTCTAATCTGTTTGTATATATTAATGCTATTATTTGTTGCTATAATATTAATGTTTTGATCTGTTTTTCTAATATTAATGCTGTTATTTGTTGTTAATAATATTAATATTCTAATCTGTTTTATATATTAATGCTGTTATTTGTTGCTATAATATTAATGTTCTGATCTGTTTTTATAATATTAATGCTGTTATTTGTTGTTTATAATATTAATATTCTAATCTGTTTTATAATATTTTTTGTTTTTGATTTGAGGGGGGGGGAGTTCAAGTGTTGGTGGATTTTTGCTATACTGAAATCGAAACTTTTTTTTTTCTTCTGATTCCAAACCTCAAAAAAACTGTTTTTAATAATGATTTTAAAAATATTGATTTAATTTCACTGAATACGAATTCTGGATCTCAGCACTGACAAAAATAAAAAAGTAAACGAACCCATGAAATGTTGTTGTGCCGCAGTTAGACTAAAGTACATGTTCTATCTGCCATCCAAAACCTTACAACTTTGCATTATAAAACTATTTGCATATCAAGACTTGCTTGCGCAATTATCGGACCTAAATACGAGAAGGTTTCGCGGTTACTGGCCCTTAATATGAGAGGATCTGGTGGGAATCGATCCTCGAGATAAGTCACAGGTGGACGCAACACCTTTCTGTAATATCTCATGTATCTTTTAAGAGGACGGCGTTAAGCAGCATATTCTAGACAAAAACAGATCTAAAAGAGCAATATCATAATAGGCAGTGTTGGGTCCAGCACTACATCTAAAACAGCAATCTCAAACAGACATACACTATGTAATGCGTCATGTCTATCTCTAGATCTAAAACAACAATCTCGTGCACTATGACATGCGTCGTGTCTATCACTAGATCTAAAACAACAATCTCATGCACTATGAATGCGTCGTGTCTATCACTAGATCTAAAACAACAATCTCATGCACTATGTAATGCTTCATGTCTTTCTCTAGATCTAAAACAGCAATCTCATACAGACATACACTATGTAATGCGTCGTGTCTATCACTAGATCTAAAACAACAATCTCATACACTATGTAATGCGTCATGTCTATCACTAGATCTAAAACAACAATCTCATGCACTATGTAATGCTTCATGTCTATCTCTAGATCTAAAACAGCAATCTCATACTAAGCATTGTTTCATGTTCAGTACTGGATCTAAAGGAACACTATCATACTATGCAGTGTGTTTTGTCACTCAGTAGAACTAAAAGAACAATCTAAAATTAGATTGTGTCGCGTTCAGCACTACACTTAACCACTGTTTATTAATTCTAGTTAAGTAGACAATGCTGGGAGAGTTATATCCCTTTCCTTTCAAAGATGAAAATGTGTGCGTTGTAAAGAAATTTTAAATAGAGCATAATTACGTATTGATGTTTTCAAAAGGTTGTCTTGAAAAATGTGGGATTTTTTTAGATTATATCCTTACTTATCTCATTTTCATCTTTAATTTGTCTCAGCTTACCCCTTTTAGCATCTCTAAACTTATCTCTGAGTTATTTTCATCTACTTCTTATTTTTATTTCATCTTGTCTGTTGTCCTTGAAACAGACGTGGAATCAAACACTTGAGACGAACACGGAATCAGACAGACAAAAAAACATTGCAGTTAACTGCCTTTCCGAGAATTACGTCACAGTTAAGTGACTGAGTTATCTGGACTGCAGTAGTCCTCCTGCAATAGTCACACGAAAGATCTTTTCGTCGACAACCCTAACTCTTGACAGCAAAAGTTCCGGTCATTAAGAGTTAATTACCCCTGGCCTATTTTTCTAGAAGCGGAAACACACAAGCTGTTCACTTGATACCAGTCTGACCGCGTGACATCGTGACACAGTGCAAATGTACGTAAGTTCGCTGACCTTTTTATTTAATATTGATCTTAGGGATCCAACACAATTATGAAATTTACGAAATTTAAAATGCTACAACTGCTTCAAGATGCAATTTAGCATCTGTGACAGATATCACAATTCATTAACTGGTTTTATTGCGAGCAGTTGCACTGATGTGTAAATTTATTGGCTTCGGATTAAAACTGCTCGCATATCGGGAACGATAGCCAACAATTTTTGCATTGTTATTTATCGAATGTTGCTGACCACTACGAGAACTGAAGATAAGGGTTCGTCATGACGAGGAAATGAGAAAAAAGAGCTAAGAGGAAGTGAGGAGAAATAAGTAGCGACTGATTTAGACGTGGGGAGAGAAAGAGTTCGCGATTGGTTTTAATGAAATGTCGTGGAGAGGGAGTTAGCGATTGGGTTAAATGAGATGACGTGGGGAGGGAGTTAGCGATTGGGTTAAATGAGATGACGTGGGGAGGGAGTTAGCGATTGGGTTTAATGAAATGTCGTGGAGAGGGAGTTAGCGATTGGGTTAAATGAGATGACGTGGGGAGACAGAGTTAGAGATTGGTTTAGAATATATGATATATGAATGGAGAGAGAAAGAGTTAGCAATTGGTTTAGATGATATGTAATGGAGAGAGAAAGAATTAGCGATTGGTTCAGATGAGATGACGTGGAGAGACAGAGTTAGCGATTTTTATTTTTTTGGGGGGTTTAGTGAGATGGAAATAACAATGAAGATTACTAGAACAGAATCCAAACTGAATTGGTGAATATCATACACACTGAACGAAATATAATTGAACTGGTGAACACTACGGATCACGTTCTGAAGTATAACATCTGAACAGTGTAATGGTGAACAATACGGGTCACGTTCTGAAGTATAACACCTGAACAGTGTAATATAGCTAAATTATATATTGATCTGGTGAACACTACGGGTCACGTTCTGTGCAGGGTAAATTTGCCTATCCCTATTTCTAGACTTACTTGTTATATAAATTGTTAAATTGTCTAAAGAGTACAGTAGTAAACACTGTACAACTGAACTGTAAAACGCCAAAGTGTTGAATTATTACAACAATTGTTAAATTAAAAGGAAAGAAAGAACATTTTATTACAGATAATAAATATATGTTTAAAAAAGTATAAAACAATACAAATAATTAAAACTATCAATGCTTCTTCTTGTCGCTAGTCTTCAAGCGGTTAAAGAGAGGTAACTTCTGTAACTTAAATCGCTATAGGAGTTATCTAAGTTGTCAAAGTGGATGATTACATGGGATGTAGTGACAATTTTTAAGTGCTCTCAAATCTCCTGGTAATTAAAAATCTGCTCCTGCAGTTTGTTTAAAAAATGCTTTTGATTTATTTTGGTTCAATTGTATGTTTTCTTTTATGTTTGCAAAGTTTTGAAAGATAATTTATCGCGAAAGCTGTCAATCTATATTCGAATGTTAGATAACTCCGATGGAAAGGGTGAGCGTTTAGAGTTAATAATTATCTTCCCTTTTTATTTATGGATGCATCTCCTTGCAAGTCGCTTTCTTTACTCAGCATGACGGCGTTTGTACTTGCAACTTTTAAAACATATATATTTTTTATGCAATTTATTTCCTCAAGGCAGTTGTTAAAATTCATAAAATAGCTCTTTTTATTATCTTTGTCGTCATTTTGTTTTAACAGCTCGTCGTGATTTACATAGCAACTTATAACATGGCGGCTATAACAATGCATTTATCTTCTCTGCTATTTAATTCCTTCTTTTTTATTATTCATCCCCAACTCCAAACTTCTAGCCTCCAACTCTGTTCTTATTCCAAACCGGTTTAGTTTGTTTCAGTCACAACACACGCAAGTACACACGGACACATTTTTCGGGTGTGAATCTGTGACGTCTACGCTACACTAGTTATTGGTTACGATTCTTATTCTTAATTAACCCATAACTAATTAAAAGTGACGAGAATCTTAATTTATGCTATTTATATTCTCCAGAAGACATTACTCGTCGCTCTCACTTGGTGGATATGCGGGCGCTGTAAATGTTTTCTCTCTTCCACAACATTAAAGACAAAGACTGCTTACTAAAGGAGAAGACAAATCCGTCTTTAATCTATATTTAGCCCCCCATCCACTCACTCTCTTTCCAACATATGGTTATCAATATGCTTAAGAAGGTCAATAAATTTAACAATAAATTTATTAAATCAACAGTCAAATATACAACATATGAATATAATCAAAGAGCATTGACGTTTAATTCAGTTCACAACAATGTTCGATTAAAGATGGACAATCATTCAATTTATCCTAGAATAGACATAAGCAGTCTGTTAACATAAATGCATAATCAAGTTCATGGATATCATCACAGAAATGAGTGTAGAGTTTGGAGAAATAATTTACATAACTTTTTCAAATATGGCGGCTGTCGCCAGCACGTTTTACATTCACGCGGTTTGCAACAAGTCACTACCTTTCATATTTAGGCGAGGTCCCACGTGTCCATTATAGAGGCACATTGCACAACTGTTCCAGAATCTTCGACACACTCCAAGAATGCTTTAGAAAATCGTCCTGAATTTCACATATGCTATCAAGCACGTCAGGAGGAATGTTCTTGATTTTCCATGGATATTTACTCAGAACACTACGAGGAACATTCTAAATAATCTTCCTGAATTCTCAAGACCAAACTCAAGCCTCCGTTTCCGCCATATTGTTACTCAAACGGAATTCACAGGAATCAACTTACAGCAACACATTTTACTGATAAGTTGTTGACAACGTCGGATTCACACATCAATATAATCTAGTAGATCACAGTAGCCACCGTAGCACGATGTGACAAAAGTAAAACAAAAAGCCTTGCTCCATTCTGCAAAAGTCAAATTAAGGCAGCACTAAATTTCAGGCATATTTCATCTCTAAACTCCTTTCTCTCTTGCAATCATTCTCAAATTACAAATCCTGCAACAATTTCGTTAGCCCGTTACACAAACAGCATAAGATATATAGCATCGATCAAAATTCACACAATTATAATGTACAATGTAGTCAAGTTAATGAACATAGAAACAATGGTTCATTTACATAAGTATTCTCAAATTCAAATCATTGATCAATAGCAAACATGTACGAAATACTCAAGTCCATTCTTTCTTTATCAGTCAGTTAACTTACCATAAGCTAACGGTCACCTTTATGATCGAATTATGTACAAATTCAAAATGATTAGAATAGAGTACTTCTTCAACAAAAAGAACTTTTGATCAATCCCCATTGGATGGGTTTGTTATGAATAAGTGTGAGACTATTAGCCAGAAAAAACTACTCATCCAGTTGGAACTGGTTTGGATTACATCAGCAATTTCTAGCCTATCCTCAACTGAGTTGTTTACTTTCAACTTTGACATTTAAAAATATCAGTCTCATCAGTGCCCAAGGTCATGTCAACATTGACATGTAACAATTTATATAACAATTAAGTTTTAAAATAGGGATAGGCAAATTTACTCTACCACATAGTCCCTAACTCTACAGATACCATGAAGTGTATACTGCCATTTTATTCATCTTGCATAAAATTACGTGTTTGTCAACGAACTTAGACAACATTGCAGGAACTCTGCTGCGACAGGCTGGTGCCGATTTCAAGATGAATGCCAATATATATATTTTTTCTTCTTAATTTTAATGAACTACTAAGACACCAAAATTTGGTTTTTCTCAATGAAATTATCTGAGTGAATTTGGGGGAGGGGGAGGAGATACATTCCTCGTAATCAATGAATACTGAATGGAAAGTTATCGGGCAATCAATTCAATGGATACATTTCAATGGCGATGGATTATTGTCGTTGTTCTTGTTGATGCTGTTCTTGAAATGTGGATTTTTATTAGTAGCCTAACAGCCCCAAGAAAGGAAGAAGATGTAATGGTTGGAGAAATCCCAGCGTTAGTTGATTTTAGTCTAGTGCTTGGTTTTCTAACAAAGACACTAACTCAGAGACTTTAATACTTTGTCGTCTCGCCTCTTGCTATTGTTGATATCAGCTTTAGCACGACACACGTGGCACTTGGGATATTAAGTGTCGACGGCGGTTCAAGGCCATGTCGATGCTGAGTCGGAAATATATATGTAAAAGTTATTTTGGTTTTTTTTTCCTCCGTCGTAAAAGTACAGCCACATTAGTTGTCTTCTCTTTATTTGTGACAAGTTGGAATCGGGGTGTGTTCTCCTTGCACTCCAACAGGGTGAAACAGCTTTGCACCCTAACCTTCTTGACATTTTGTGTTCAGAGGTCACTTTCAAGAGTTAGCATCGTGATTACTTCTAAATGTTTTGAAGTCATTATAGGCACGCACGCACACGCACGCACACACACACACACACAATTGCGCGCGCGCACCACTCATACGTAAAATGCATGTTGTTTTGGTCAATGCGACAACAAAAGCAGTTGTAAGGAAAATACTATTTTGTTTTAACGTAACGTGTTTGGGGTAGTTTGAGCAGGTGATGTTACACGTAATCTATCATCCGTTTGTAGGACGCAATTTATAATCCATTTATTAGACGTAATCTATAATCCGTTTGTAGGACGCAATTTATAATCCATTTATTATACGTATTCTATAATCCGTTTGTAGGACGCAGTTTATAATCCGTTTGTTAGACTTAATCTATTATCCGTTTGGTACAAGAATCTGGCTCTGATAAAACAACATGGATTGCAATACTGAAACTTTAAACAGAAAAAGGGTAATATAATATACCTAGCATGACAGTTAATTGGTCCATAACCAATTGCAAACTTGGCGACCACATAAGGCGATCTACATTTCTGGCTGCTGACATTATATTATGTGTGTTGAAAGTAATTTAAGCATGTTATCCCAAATATTAAATTATTCGACGAATATTTGTTTAAAACATAAACCATCTTAAATCATTACGATGCACATATAGTTTATTCAAACACATTTTATCATGTTTCTTTGACTATATAGCCTAAGTTGCTGTACACTGGACCAAACATATGTTGCGTGTTGTCAAGTGTAACAAATTTCATCTACGATAGCGGAATCCTCGTAGACCAAGTAGAGCCTATTACTCTTCGTTTTCAGCATGAACTCTGAACCGCTCGATGCAGTAGAAAACTGAAATTATGTAAATCTGTCCCGGACAGATAATTTCCAGCGCGAGCAAAGCCATGGCAGATTTCTCGCTGCTGCTGCACTCTTATTTGTCACGTCACAATATGGTGAGCTGTTCGGGGCTCATGTGCAAGTTGGAAAAAAAAAAATAAGGGGGGGGGGGGTAGAGGGCTGTCGCTATAGTTTGTTCGAATGAGGGCTCGTTGAGGGGGGGGGGAGGGAGGAAGCTACTAGGTCGTCGTCCTTCATGAATAAAACGATTTTATTTTGACTTCGTTGCACTGTCTCCATCAAAGTTCAAGGTCGTACAGAGTGATGCAGTGAAACGTGAGCGCACACTGCACACTTCGAGTGTTACATCTCTGGTGGTTGTATGCCTATGTCTGAAGACTAAATCCCCCGGTTGCTGTATGCCTCTGTACGCTTCTTATGGTTGTATGCCTTATGTTGTATACCTCTGATTGATGGTTGTTCTATGCCTCTGTCTGGTGGTTCTGCAGCTCTGATGGTTGCACGTCTATGTTTGGTGACTGTACACCTCTGTCTGAAGGTTGTAGACCTCTGTCTATTGTTGTAGACCTATGTCTAGTGGTTGTAGAAGTATATCTGATTGTTGTACTTCTATGTCTGATTGTTGTACATCTATGTCTGGTGGCTGTACACCTATGTCTGGTGGTTATACACCTATGTCTGGTGGCTGTACATCTATATGTGATAGTTGTACACCTATATCTTGTGGTTGTATGCATGTCTGGTGGTTGTACATCTCTGTCTAGTAGCACGCCTGTCTTGTGACTGTGCACCTCTAACAGATATATGTCTAATGGCTGACACGTGACCTCTTTCTAATCAAACTAATGGCTGTACGACGCTTTCTACTGACTATATACGTCACTGTCAAGAAGTTAAAACTCAGTCGCTGGACCGTTATACTAGTAACATATGTGACAATATTATGTCACCTATTCAAAAACATGTTTGCACCCTATACCCATTAAATGTCCCGCAGTCACTGGACTTAAAACTTTTAAATACTAACTTGTTAATTATTTTCTTGCACTGATCAGCCAGTTTGTTGTTTTAATTAAAATTCTTGCCACTATTAATTACACTGACATAGTGGTGCACTTCAAAGCATAGTATGTGCTTTTCGTAAAGAGAACGCTTGCCTTCGTCGCAAAGCATATAACTCTTATTCTAGTGTAAGTGATTTGCAAAGCATATAACTCTTAAGTGATTTGCAAAGCATATAACTCTTATTCTAGCGTAAGTGATTTGCAAAGCATATAACTCTTATTCTAGTGTAAGTGATGATGTCTTAAATCACTGGCGATCAGTTAAAATAATGCTAAATCAACTTCTTTTCCCCAAATATACGCCAATTTAAGTGCCCATTTCAAACTTATTTGTATGGACGGATGGCCTAGCTGTACTGTACACAACATTTCAAACTTATTTGTATGGACGGATGGCCTAGCTGTACTGTACACAACATTTCAAACTTATTTGTATGGACGGATGGCCTAGCTGTACTGTACACAACATTTTGATTACTGGGAACGTTCCCTGCCGGTCTGTATTTGGGGGGGGGGGGTATTTTTGCAGGAAATTCACGTGCAAATTATGCGTTGTCTCTAGAAATGAACGGCTCCATAAAGGACCTAACCTTTCCTGAATTATACAACAGATTCATCCCGGATAGAATCTATTTCAACCCAACGTCCCGTGATGACACGTATATATTCAGCCAATCATTCTTTTCTTTCCCTTTCTTTACCCATTCATCCTAGTGACCCAGATAAAGTCCAGAGACGTGTGGCATAAAATGTAGGGGTAAATAAAATCCAGAGACGTTATATGCGTGTGGCATAAAATGCAGGAGTATATAATGGAGAGATAATGTATTACATAAGTTTCTAGAAAAACCGATACATTCAATTACCGAATATATGACAATTTCGGGACTCACTAGATATTGTTCAACACTACTGACATCCCCTACTATAATCTGCTTTGTCTAAATTTCAGGATTGAAGCTGATGACGTGGCGCACACACACACACACACACACACACACACACACACACACACACACACACACACACGCCAAAAATAAAAAAGACAGATGAACCGACAAATGTTTGTTATTTGTATCGACTATTTATGAAATTTGACAAGAGGGAAATATAAATAAATAAGGTAGATAGATAGATCTCCCGCTCTTTCTTACTCAAATGTTTCTAGTGCAGCGCAAAAGTTAATTCCTTTATCTATGATGAACATCATTAGCTTACGTCAGCAAGTGTATACGGATGATAAGTAGGCTACTTAACCCTAAATCCATCACTTAAAAGACCAAGTGAAATGGAATCTAGGACAGCCACAGATAAGAATAAATCCATATGGAATGAGTAATTCCCATTCTTAGAATCAAGACTGCAAAATTTAAAGTTTCAGAGATTTGTATAAATGCATTTATTTGGTATTGAAAGTCAATATTTCTGAAAGAAGTCAGAGCTCTGGCTCATTTGCATAACATAACTTGTGACGTCACGAGGGGGAAATACAATCTGCATGTGCTGTCAGGACATAGCTCTTGCATTAAACGCGTAGTTTGAAAAATTAAAACATGGTTAAATATTGCAATGCATATGGCTGCATACAACAAAAGTATTCATTTTTCTTTTTTTACATTTCCCAAAGATCGCAAATTACGAAAAAAGTGGATTACAAAAGCTGAAACGAAAACACTTTCATCCAGAAAGCACATACGGCACTGTGCAGCGAGCATTACCAAAGAAGATGATTTTTAAATCAAAGCAGACAGTCTTTTCTGAGGCTGAATTATAGATTTAACAAATGTCGAAAAAAAAGTTGTAATGAATTATTAAAACAGATACTTCTTGCAATTATACCTTGATATTTATTGGTAACATGATGATTATTATGATTAATTAATTATCAATTAATGAAATGTCAATGAATGTTTGATATAAATAGCTTGTTGTTTAATTACTTTGTAATATCTGATTTAATATTTAAAAATCAACTGAATAAGATGCTTTATATATTAAATATATACTCATCAAATCCTTATCATCATCTTTTAATCTGAATTTGTATGAATGAATTTTATTACATCAGCAGTTGGTTGTGTGTTAATTGCATCATAATATTTTACTTTATATGCTGTAGCATTACTTTAAACACTATTCATAACATAAATGTATATAATAAATGTTCTTGAATAGATAAAAGTATGGCTAAATATCTGGGATTTTATTACAACCTGTCCAAGGAGATGGGCCAGGTTGGATAACATCACCTGGGCCTCTGCACACGCATGCAATAGCACAAATATGTGAAGATGCTAGATATGAAGTTGAGCCCGCTTGCACGAGTTTGGCGTAAATTCTAAACACTATAGTCGCCAAGATGAATGAAAGTTAGGCGGCCGGGTCTCGTACTGTGACACACACACAAAACACTTGTCTTTATTCTACTCTCACTACACACACAAAACACTTGTCTTTATATTTATTGTATTCTCACTACACACACAAAACACTTGTCTTTATATTTATTGTATTCTCACTACACACACAAAACATTTGCCTTTATTGTACTCTCACTACACACACAAAACACTTGTCTTTATTGTACTCTCACTACACAAAACACTTGTCTTTATTGTACTCTCATTACACACACAAAACATTTGCCTTTATTGTACTCTCACTACACACAAAACACTTGTCTTTATGTTTATTGTACTCTCACTACACACACAAAATACTTGTCTTTATTGTACTCTCACTACACACACAAACCACTTGTCTTTATTGTACTCTCACTACACACACAAAACACTTGTCTTTATTGTACTCTCACTACATACAAAACACTTGTCTTTATTGTACTCTCACTACACACACAAAACACATGTCTTTATTGTACTCTCACTACACACACAAAACACATGTCTTTATTGTACTCTTACTACACACATAAACCACTTGTCTTTATGTTGATTGTATTCTCACTACACACAAAAATAAAACACTTGTCTTTATTGTACTCTCACTACACACACAAAACACGTCTATATGCCATACTGTCACAAGTATGCATAATCATAACAATTTCCATTACTTCTCACTAAGCAAGCAATTAATATTAATATGCTAAAATGTGTATGTCATAGTACACTTAAACAACAAAGTATCGCATAAAAGAAGCAGACAACCAAACTATTAAATCATGCATTCAATTCCTTAATTAACATGCAAGCTCAGTATTCATTTCTATAAAGCAGAAAAGAACTGTTGAGAAATTTTATACTTTGTATATATTATTCTAGCTCGTCAAGATCGATTTATAGGCTACAAGTGTCTGCTAGTTGCTCTGTTGTTGTTCTTGTGGTGGCTCTGGCAAGGGTGAGAGAGCAGGGGCGATCTCAGTTTCAATTATTGTTTCGACTTTCTTGATGCTGTCTGGTTCAATTTGTGATTATTTCCTTCGTCTCGTCTTCTTTATCGTGTGGGTGTTGGCTATTATTAGGTTGTTTCTTTTTATCTCCCTTTTTTTTTGTTGTTGTTTTTGTCGTTGTAGTTTAGATTTTTTTTTTCTCCTCCACCACACTTGTTGGTATCTGTTAGAAGTCCTGTTTAGGAGTCTGGGTGGAGTTAATTTTCGTTGTTGGTTGTAATTTCCAGATGATGTTGGTGTTTGATTCTTTATCACAAGATCGAGTGAGTGTAGTTTTGGTTCTCTTTGGTTGTCGATATTGGCTTGGTGGGACTTTCGAGGTGTTCTAGGAAATGGCCTCTTACTAATATTATTTTGATTTATCACTGTGTAAGCCTATAGCGATGTTATGATGTCAAAAATAATCCTACTCCTAGATCTTACGCGCCCTGGACACTGCCCAAATGATCCTACTTGATATGTCATTAACGTACATCAAATAATGCCGAAAAGGATTCTACTCGATATTCGTACACTGAATATTATCGTAAACTAGCTATCTTATCATGCATTTTTCTTTCTTCTTCTTATTTTGATGTGGGTGGGTGGTTGGATAAGTAGGTAAATGTGTCGAATTGAGCATTAGTTAAAACAAATTGTAAAAAGAAATTGTTGGGAGCCTTGATTAAAATTGAATCAACCCCGTGTTCCATTAGAAACAGCGACCAGCGTAACTTCCTAGTTGAAATTAAATTGTAAATAAGTTGAAGTTAAGTTGAAAATCTGTACAATAGTGTTCATTAAAACAACAATAATAATTAATTTGTTTCATTCACACGGTGAATTGTTGCTTATAATAAATAATACGTATAAATGAGCGATCTCTCAACAAACATTTATATGCATTATCGAAGGAACGCACAAACATACACACATACGCTCGCACGTATATATTTTATCTCTTTAACAAAATCGTTTAATGGAAAGTAATGCAGTTTCCCTGCAATTATCTGTAGCTGCAGTTGATCAGTTGTAAAAAGCACACACACACACACACACACACACACACACACACACACACACACACACACACACACACACACACACTCATACACACTCTCTCTAAAAGAAAGCCACCATAACCTGTTTAGATGATCTCATACTTTGTATTGCAACAGCAACAGAACTGAACAGTATCCATAAATGTCTGAAAACGGAAACTGATAACATAAGTATTCAATGTTTTCTTTCGAAATGTAAATATCATTTATTCACTTGCTAGTCAATTCGTGTTTACATGAAAACAAGTAACACAGCACACAGCTCTTAATTCAAGATCATCCCCCCTCCCCCTGAAAACAAGTAATACAGCTCTTAATTCAAGACCATCCCCCCCCCCAAAAAAAAAAAAAAAAAAAAAAGTCAGACATTCTTACAATAACTGAACATGTACATTTTTTCTTCTCTTTTGGGGTGGGCTGGGGGAGCGGTAAAACATTCTAGGAATTTCTCCGAGTTTGAGAAAGGTTTGGGCCCAGATTCATATTTTTAAAAGTGTATTTTTCCAGAGAAATCCACCAGAGATATCACCTCATATATTAAATATTTTTTGCGTATTTCCTGAGAAACAAAATATCACTATAATCTCCCACTATTTTAAAATGCAATTTTTCCTTTGGAAATGGCCTTTTTTTCTTGCCTAGTTCATAGTTTTAAGAAGTATGTTCCCAGCCGATCTGGGTTGTTACCAGTACAGTTCGTATAGCATTAACTCATTGTTTTAAATTTCCCTGCCGATCTTGGTTGTTACCAGTACAATTCATATATATAAGAAATACTTTCCTGGTTATCTGAGCTGCTGCACAGTACTCTTCCTGTTTGTAATTCTCATTTCTCCCACATATCTGAGCAATTATATGGTACATTTCGTAGTCTTAAGATATGTTTTGGGATTGCTTTTTACGGCAGTATCTTTTTTGCATAGTATGGGATTGAGAAATTTTTGTTGTTGTCTAATGTTATTAAAAATTGTTTATTTACTTTCTTTAATAATATATTTTAATGAAATAAAAATTATTTTGTTATCATTAGTTGATTAAGATAAATATTAAACTTCACTTAAAATTGTCCATTAAAGTGAGCAATTAAATTCTACTCAGCTGATTTTAGTTCACACCGTACCTTGTCAATGGCAACGCGACGCTTTACGCGATTATGAGTTGAATTCATGACGTAATTTAGCCTAGATCAAACTTGACGTCACTCTCTGTGGGGTAAGAACGAAAGTTGTCCTTGCTCCAAAGGCATTTAAAAATCAAACTAATTATCAGAGGTGGCGGTATTTTTTTCTTAAACATCAAAATAATATTTAAAAATAATTAGTCGTTATGTCATTCCGCTTGATAACTGAAGATGTTCCAACCTTAGACCCAGAAGGACAGTGCGCTAAATGTGACGAGATCTTCCCTTTTGTCAACATTCTTCAGTGCCGCCAACAACGTAAGGACACAAAAGGTAAGGCATTGTTATATATTGCTTCTGCTGTTGGTTTATTTATAGACAGCCATACTGTAACACGAAAGTTCCTTGCAAACTCATGTGAAACTGTTAGTATTAGCTATCAGTGTGATTTTAAGGAGGGAGAAGACAAAATAAAATTTCATCCCGCCGAGGTAATTATAATAATGATGTGGGGGAGTGGTGTGTGTGTGTGTGAGAGAGAGAGAGAGAGAGAGAGAGAGAGAGAGAGAGAGAGAGAGAGACAATAGAAAGTACACCCGACTACAGCCTGATGAGTGAATTGTATCCCTCTCTAGTAGTAATTGTCGATACACTTTAATTGATTGTTGACAGCTTTAAAGACAATTCCAACACTTAAACTGATTGTTGACAACTTTGAAGACAATTCCAACACTTAAACTGATTGTTGACAACTTTGAAGACAACTCACTAAAAGGTCCCCAAATTGATGCAGGTATAAATATATAGTCTCCCTAGATGAATGCATAGTTAAGTATTGTAAAGGCAATACTTAATTTATATTCATATATATAGGTTTGCGTGAATTTGTGTAAAAAGAATAAAAGCGATAATGTTTCATTTTAATTTTTACCACACTTCGTATTCTCGCGTTGCCTTTTTTCAAATAGCGGTTTGGTTCATTACAATTTCAGAAAATGATGAAATACAAATAAGCCTAAAGATAAAATATTCAGCCTTGAAAGTAAAACTGACAGTTTAACTAAAGCAGGCAATTTGGGGTTCTTCAAACAATGAATCCTAAGTAACATGAGCTATTTGGGGCTCTTCAAACAATAGATCCGAAGTGAAATGGCCAATTTAAATAAAACAGGCAGTTGGTGCCTTTTTCCAAATAATGGATCCTAAATGAAATGGGCAGTTTAATTAAAACAGGCAGTCCAGGCTTGGAATGGAATCTAAATTAAATGGGCAGTTTAAATAGAACAGACAGTTTATGCTTTGTCAAACAATGAATCCTAAATGAAATGGGCAGTTTAAGTAAAACAGGCGGTTGGGGGATGGGCTCTTTCAAACAATAGATCTTTTGCCTCAGGTTAGAAGATTATGATCGTGTTTTGTTACATAGTTCGAAGATAACATACATGAATATTCAAATGAGAATGCAAAAATATAAATTAAATAAAATTACATGACTGCTTCATTATCAGATGTAATGTTTGTTTAAAGATATTTTATTTTATTTATTTTTTAAAAAATGCTTTTGAGCTAACTACATGCAGAAATAAGACTATAATCATTCTGCCAATCATTGCAGCTAAAAATACCTTCACTTTCAGGATTTACGCTTTCTAGACACAAACTACTTTCTGACAAGCAATAGGAATTACTAGCTTTGTATTAAATGTTATGGATATAAATAGACGGAACAAACAGTCCAATGTTAAAAATAATTTCGCGGCCAGAAAATGAAGATAGGCGAATTTGGATGGACTACTGACCATACAGTATTGGTTCTGTCTTAGTGTTATATATTACAAGCAGGGAAAAGAAATTACTCCGATTTAATAAATAAATAAAAATAAACGAACCATTGACCCTGGGTATATACGATTGTGCAATGAGTATAAAGACAACTGCCCAGCACAGGTAAAATATTAAAGATAGTTCCTCCTAGCACCCAGTCTGTTATTATTTAAATTCCTTCATTTATTTCCTGTAACTAATTCGTGGACTGGTTGCAGCTGACCTGCCACTATGTTTGAAATGTCACCAACGCCTGCACGTGGGATGTACAGCTGCGCAGTCCTTGTTGACGTCACGCCATTACGAATGTTCGCTGTGCAACTATCGTCCAGGAGTGCTTGTCTGTGCGATGTGCACCCTGGACGACGAGCCCACAGGTAAGGGAGACAACCAAGTCCTATTGCACGTAACTGAGTTACTTTATCACTATGGGATGTGGTTTACGCTAGCTGTACAGTCCATTGAAGGAGTTATTTTCAAATCTTACGAAGCCATCGATTTCGTCCAGTGGGTTGGTTACATCGAATTTACACTTGAACAGTCCGCTGGACACGATAATTGACGATAGAGTTCAAAAGCTGGTATTTGCAGGCCATTTGCTAATGTTTTAATTCCAAACAAGTAACTAATTGTTCAAGATGCGAGCATTTACATGAAGCACTTCTAATTCTGTTACACCAATAAATACACCATTTGTTGTTTATTAATGAGCACTTCCAAGGCCAAATATCTGCATTAAACAAGTTACAGACTAATAAAGAGGTCGATAATTGTTATTAATACAAACAAGTCCATTTGTCAATAAACGGGACGCTTTGTTATAGATACAAACAAGTACATCTATCTATAAACAGGTCGCTTTGTTATAGATATAAACAAGTACACGTTTCAATAAACAGGTCACTTAGTTATAGATACAACCAAGTACATGCGTCAATAAACAGGTGACTAATTGTTATCGATACAAATGAGTATACGTACCAATAAACAGGACGCTAGTTGTTATAGATACAAGAAGTATACGTACCAATAAACAGGACGCTAGTTGTTATAGATACAAGAAGTATACGTACCAATAAACAGGACGCTAGTTGTTATAGATACAAGAAGTATACGTACCAATAAACAGGACGCTAGTTGTTATAGATACAAGAAGTATACGTACCAATAAACAGGACGCTAGTTGTTATAGATACAAGAAGTATACGTACCAATAAACAGGACGCTAGTTGTTATAGATACAAGAAGTATATGTACCAATAAACAGGACGCTAGTTGTTACTAATTGCGTGAAGCGGTCCGATCTCTATGTATAATTAAACACGGCATTATTTGTTTGAAATCAAAGTAATTAACACACACCAGTTCCTCCACGGTAGGTCAGTGGATGTCGGGGGTAGAATGGGTGGTGGGTTTGCTTATGCTTATTTTCAACGGGGTTTTTTTTTTGGGGGGGTTGGTTGGTTTTTTGAGGGTGGGTGGGTGTCCTTTACAAAGATATCGTGTATCTTCTGAGGAATGCCCACACAGTTTCGCATTCCAAAAAATAAATGAACAGCATTTAGTAAAGCACTACAAGCTCTAGGAAAAGAAAATCAGAGACTGGGTCAGAACCAATGAAGATGATGTTCGTAAAGAAGTAGAAATAATTTGACAATACTTTCAACCAATATAGCAATAAAAATCACAATGGAGTAAGCAATTGTCAACGAGTTCGCGAAATAAGTTTCATCGAACAATGCTTAAACATGATAGCGCCTTGGATTTCAACATGGCACGTTACATTTATTAATTATCGTACCACTGCTGAAATGTTGATGCCAAGATTTTAGCCACGTGTCCTCCTCCCTCCCCCCCCCAAAAAAAAAAAAATAAATAAAAAATAAAATAAAAATAATAAAATTATTACAAGATTACAATCTGTAAAATAAAAACAAAAGCCGGTGGTACTGTACTCATTCCTACTTTCACTTCTTTTTGCAGATGAGATCTTGGAGGGTGTGCTGATGTGTCGCGCATGCAGTGACCAAGTTCACAGCGTGAAACAATTTCACAACGACCACTTCTATCCTGTGGCCACCCAGTGCATCATCCCCGTTATGGGAACAATGCGCTGGGAGAATGTACCCGAGAGTCGTTCTTCGGCCTTCAGACCAGATCCCGAAACAACGGCCATGACCGCAAGGCAAGCCACCATTCCTCGCTTTACTTCGTTTCAGGTGCCGCCGAACCAGCAGCTGCACTTTCGCACCAGTTTGGCCATGACGGTGCAAGACGGAATCACTGGACTGCGACAAATAGTGATTGGCAACCGTGAAGGAAGAAAGGCTGTTACTGACATGTCGGACATCTCCAGTTCTGAACAGCGACCACCGAAATGTCAAAACCGACTAGTCGGACGTGGTGTGAGGCAAAATAACTGACAATAAATAGCAGCAGGCAGTTGGCTTGGTGTACATCTATGTAGTCCGACTGCATTTGCACTTCCTACATGAAATACTGCAGTACTGAACTACAACAAAACACTTCCGAACTACAACAAAACAACTTCCTAAATGAAATATTTGCAGTACTGAACTACAAGACATTTCCTAAACGAAATACTGCAGTACTAACTACAAGACACTTCCTAAATTAAATACTGCAATACTGAAGACATTCCCAAGAAAAGTAAAAACCCGAGTATGGGTATAATTCACCAAAAAGTTTTGTATAGACTGTATTTGATATAAAATTGATACAAACTGTTCTTTAAAAGGAAATTTTGAAGCTTTATGAAACAACTCAATTTCATAAACGAACTTTTGTTTCAACGTTGCTCATCAAATCAAGCACGATCAAAAGAAAGCTCTGTAACTGAAATTCGCCATAATCGATTTTTAATATAAATTGGCTATTATATTAATGAATTTATAAAAATACATTTTTTTTTTAAAAGACGTAAACCACCACCAGTTTATAAACGCTATTTATGTTAATGTCATTAGTTTATGATCCTCTATTTGTCCCGACAGATAAAGGTGCTTTATTTGAATTAAATTTTTAAAAAATCTATGTAAAAGTCGCGCTCCGAGCAATACAATTTATCATTCTTTTTTAATCCAAAATTACAAGATTTAACACAGGGTTTCTCAACTGGGGTTCCGCGAGAGGTCGCTAGGGATTCCTCGAGATCGTGATTGAAAAACAAATAAACATCGTAGACTTAAGGTTTATGCCATGGATGCCTGAGACGTGAAAATTATTTCAAGGGTGAAAAGGCTGATTTAACGAGTGTATATTTGTACCAAATTTCTATATTTATATCTATGAAGGCACATTTTTAATATATGGAAAAAGCAACAAATGCTATTTTCAGTCCATTCATGTATCAAATGCCAACTTCAATCATGTCAAAAGCTATATTACACTAATCCACCTTTAAAAAAAAATCATCTCTGATATTACGTTTTCTAAAAAATAAAAACATAAACCCATACTTGTTTGTTCTAGTGGTACACATTCAAAGCTGTTGAGAAAAATAATAAATGCAATTTTATTTTGTTTGGAAAGATGAAAATAAAGCTAGACAACTACATTCATATGTAATGGAATAGCTATTGTAGTTGTAACGGAAAAGCCATCTTTTACAATTTTTTTTCTTAAACTTCAAATTACTGCAGCGAAACAGCAGCAGTAAGCATCGTCTGTGATTCAAGAGTTCATTCCCCATTTTTAGAGTTTTGGTTAAAAACAAATTTACATGCTGGTCGTGCAGGAAATGAATTTATAATTTACCAATTGTTAACATTTTCCATGTAAATTATAATAAAAATAACAAAGAAATTTGTAGTTATTATTTCTTCTCATTTAAAAAAAAAAAATTAGGTATTGATTTAATTAGAAAATTTACTGCAGAAGAAATTATTTGTTAAAATGTATTATGTCAAAATAATAACACAAGTGATATCTCTTCAACCCAAACAATTAACATCATTAGGCCGGTTCCGCTGCACGTCTTCAAAAGTTAAACTGCATCTGATGACGTCATATAATTTATAACAAACTTTTGATTTAAGAAAATCCATTTATAGGAGAGGCACGCTGAAAACGAGTTAGTTGCATCCTACATGCATGTTTTATTAAGTTTAAATGGGTACGCCGTTAAACAAATTTTCTTTAGAAAAGCACACTCAAATTTATTAAAGTATAAATAATTTGTAGCATACTCACTAAATTTTGACGATTTTATTTAAAATATACAATTTATTTTAAAAGCAAACAAAAAAAATCCGTATATACATATATATAAAAAAACAAAAGAGCACAAACTACACCAAACACTTTTTTATTATTATATTAAGTGGACGTTTTATTTAGCATACATATGCATATATTGATAATTTTTCAACGTACAAAGACCAAGATTGTAGATTGTATTGTTCCCCCGTTTTCAGATCACTTAATAAAACAGATGCAAGGAATGTAGTTTGCTCGTGAATAAGGCATGCCATACATCTAATCATCATGCACAAAACATACTTTCTGTATAGATACCTAATTCTGATACTTTGAACCCCTTCAGTATGGTCCCTGAGTAAAGATGTCCAAGCACAGCTCTCCATAACGGAAGTCTATAACTTACTTATCCAATGCACGCGTGCTAAGCAATTTTTCAACAATAAATATTCACAAGGATGTTATTGTTCTGATTAATCCCATTTATAAAATAAATGTAATAACCCACTTTGATGTAACAAATGTTGTGGAGAATATATTACTGTTTAAGTGAAATTTTATATTACAAATACTAGCAGTTACAGCATTCACTATATAATAGTGTGTTTGTTTTTAGTAAATTCTATTATTATATACTTCAGTTCTACCTGAGTATTTGTAATAACAATGTTTACACATTTTGAGATCTAATTAACAGAATTATGCAGTTTTCAAAATCTTGACACCATGCTACAGAAGTTAACAACTGAGTATTATCTATTAGTGTACCTATTAGTGTTACAACTATCATTACTGTAAAGATGAACTTCAGACATATAGTCTTTTAAATACCACGTATTCAGCACGAACTTTACAGCACAGGGAAAGTGCAAAACTCAGATATTACTTTAAAATGATGCAAGTTACGATGGGCTGGGGAATGGGGGTGGGGTAGTGTGTCATACAAGACACAAGCTTTAGGTGCTGCATTTTTCATTAGCTATTATTCTCCACGTTCAAGTACTGCAGTGCAGATGAAGTCTACATCCCTTCTAATTAACTACAAACATTCCAGCCATTGTAAGACTCTGAAATATTAAATATGGATTATATTTAGTGAAACATTCCACACTTTTAGCTTTCTAAGTTTTATTATTGCTATATCTGTGAACAGTTTACTCATACTAACAAAATGTTATCCATCTTCATTTCCCACACACAACAAAATGCTATCCATCCTCATTTATCCAGTCATCATTTCCATACACAACAAAATGCTATTCACATTCATTTATCCAATTATCATTTCCATACACATAAAAACCCTTGCATTTTGATAGCCATATAATTTCCAGATACCAGTCATTTACTGCCATTTTCAAAAGTCACTTAACTATAAAATATAATCACACATGCATTTACTCTACTGTCACATTTAAAAATCATCGTCGGTATTTGTCATACCGATCACGAGGACTTTCTCTATGTCCATTTCTATGTTTTCGAGAGTGATGTGATTTTTCAGGTGTATAAGATCGACGCTTCTCTTTATAGTATTTTTTAGCTGTGGATTTTGAATTGCGCGGTGGTGAGCGAGAACGAGACAGACTGCGAGAACGAAGATGACGTTTGCGTTTGTGTCCACGTTTCTCTTTGTTGTTGGGATATCGCTCATCTGATTCCAGATATTTTTCTTTTTTATATTTGCGAGGAGATCGATATTTATTTCGCTTGTGTGGAGGACTTCGACTTTCACTCCTACTTGAACCTGATGTCCTTGACCTGAATTTAAATTAAAAAAACTTCAGTAAGTGGTTTGCAAGTATACAGTTTGTTATTATAATATGAAACATGCCTCAATTTCCATTATGCTTAATGAATAGTACTAAGATTAAATCAAAGCAATTATGTAGTAAAACAACCGAGAATCAAACTCCTTTCTAAGCAAATTCTTTACAGCACTTCACGACTATTGATGAATCAATTTGGTGTAATCAAATCAAAAAGTATGACTCAAAAACATATTCTCCATATATTTCTGAGCTACCAAGAAACCCTGTCAAAGAATGTCATTTCTATACAAATTAGGAATGAATCACACACACACATTAATTCCCGAAATCGAAAAAGAGAAATACAAACAGTTTAGCAAAGGAATGAAAATGCAAGTATACTAGCATTGCATACTCAAGCTGTAACAGATACTAATTTTTATTAAATGTTTACTTTATGCAAAGCAGAATGTAGGCATATTTCTGATGATGTTCAGAAAAAAAAGTAGTTTATAATTCAGTCATTAGCACAGCATATAAAAACATTTATTTAAATGAAGAAATATTCAATATATTTACCTAGATTTACTCTGACTGCGATCAGAAAGACTGCCCTCACTATCTCCATGTGTTCTCTTGTGCCTGCTATTATTTACTTTGTCGCTGAAACTGGACAGAGAAAAAGAATCAATTTTACTAATACTGTAAAGTTTATAGAGAATGTAAACCTATGCTGACATTTAAAAAAATGACCCTCATAAATTGTCAATTGGTTTGACAAAGCTTAATACAAAAAAATATAATTTAACATTGTGTTAGTACAAGTTCTTCAAAACTCTTCTGTGGAGTAATGAAAATTTCAAATCTTTTGAAGATTTATTGCAATATGAGAAACTTATTTATACATGCTGTTAATCTACTACTACTCTATATCCCAACCATTGAAGCACAATACAATAATCTTAATTATGAATACCTTGGGCTTTAGTAATATTTCAAGTCGTCAAAAATCCGAAATAAATAGTGAAAATATTACACTTCTCACTCCATTACAATGGTCCATGTGAACAAAATTTTAACATACCTGCCACTATCTGAATGATTTTCATCCTCAGGCTTTATTTTTTTTTGGCTGGGGAAAGAACCAGGATTTGGACTCACATTCTTTGGTGAATCTGTAAAGAGAGCCAAATTAAATAAAGTTTTATTCAACGAGTCATAAATTTGCGGAATTTTGGAAGTTGGAGGGAAAGGAGATGGAGATATAAAACCAGTAAGAGTAGCAGGTTTTAGTTTTATATGCTCAATCATGTCAAGCTATAATAGCTCCTCAGAATTATTCCACTTGTTGTGATTTATTGGTCAGAGTTGAATTTTTGTGTAGCATGTTCAATCAATGCTTGTTCAGAAGATCTTCTATTTGTTGGAATTTACTGTCCCGAGTTGCAGCTTTGCCAACCAGACATAACTAAATGTACTAAACAAGAGATTAAGTTGTTTTTTAATTCAAAAATCACTTGAAAATACAATACCAAACTTTAAAATTTTAAATATAAAACTAGTATCTGTAAAGAAACTTACTGGCCCGCGAATTTGAGTTGGGAGTGCCATTTACTGAAACTACTCCACTCTTAGCCCTAAGCTTGGCTTCCACTTGCTGTTTCTTGGCCTCTTCTACAATCTTTTCCAAATGCTCATAATTAGGCTGTTGAAAACATATATTAAAAATTCAAATTAGTGCCTAAAAAGAAATTATATTGTCAGAGTGAAACTTATGAAATTCATATAAATTAAACAAAACTTTACCTGTTCATAAAGTAATTGGAATATATTCACCTTACAAAGGAAAATAATTGGGAAAATGTTTCAATGAGTAATATCTGAATAAAATTGTAAATTCTATTTTTATCAGTTATTTTTAATTTTGGTTATTAAATTTTTGTACATTTTAAAAAACATACCAATAATCAATAGTGATTATGAAGGCACAAAATTTTATAATACACTTGTCATCCTTGGACATGATAAGGATTGGCAAAGTCCACAGTTTCTATTAACCCGTTCGCCGGCAGCCATGTTTTGACGCTTACCGATAACTGAATGGGTCAGTGTGCTAAAAAATTTAAAGCGACTGTAATTATCAATGGATTTTAAAAATTTAAATTACTACCTATTATAGACATACTAAGGAATCTTAAAAGTATTTTTTAAATTTTTTTCGAATTCAAAAACAAAGAAATAATACAAAGATTTCTTATCTTTTTGTTGAACTTGGGAACATTTTCACCGTTTTTTTTTTTTTACTAGTCTACTAAATAATTAAAAGCAAGCATAATTCGTACAATTCTAAAATGATTTTCAAAATAAATATTATGGGGGACATTTTAAAAATATTTATTTAATTTTTTAACGTTTGCTTATTATTATTTTAAATTCAAAAATAAATAAATAAATAAAAAGTTTTCTTACCTTTTTCTTGTGTTGACCTTCGTCAATTTGTTAGATGTTTCCTTGAATAAAATCCGAAAGAAAACGATTTTTGTTGATTGCCATTTGAATATATGGTATAAATAATAATTTATCTTGTGTAAATAAATATTATTCCTGGGGAAATTGGTTGATTTTGAACAAAACGAAAGAGTCATATGAAAACCACGAGGGTTCGGTTTGAGACTGATCGGTTTTTTTTTTTTATTATCAAATGGTCACATCCAAAAATTCAGTAGGCCTGTCGAATTTCATCTACAATATATTAAATTAATTTACACAATAAAGTTCTTTAGGTAGGATCAGGCAATCAACTAAAAATCGTGTTTGAAACGTGCAATGTATAATTCCAAACCGGTTCAAAATGGCGGCTCAGCTTCTTTACAAGCGAGGGGTGACTCGGGATTTCTGAACTTTGTAATGGAAAATACCTTTCTAAAATTAGTTAGCCAATGATAAAATTAGAGCAGATTGGCTGCTGAACACAAACATATCTTTCTCCTTGACCTTGATTGGTATTTTTTTTAAAGTGGCTATCGATAAAAATAGTATCATAACGACGTCATAACGACGACCACGAGGGTTCGGTTTGAGACTGATCGGGTTTTTTTTTTTATTATCAAATGGTCACATCCAAAAATTCAGTAGGCCTGTCGAATTTCATCTACAATATATTAAATTTATTTACACAATTAAGTTCGTTAGGTAGGATCAAGCAAACAACTGAAAATGGTCCTTGAAACGAGCCATGTGTAGTACAAACTTCGGTTCAAAATGGCGGCTCAGCTTCGATAAACGTGAGGTGTCTGGGGATTTCCGAACTTTGTAATGGAAAAAACCTTTCTAAAAATAGTTAACCAATGATAAAATTAGAGCAGATTGGCTGCTGAACCCAAACATATCGTCTGCTTGACTTGATTGTTATTTTTTTTAAGTGGCTATCGATTTAAAAAAGTGTGCGCATGCGCTAACCTAACTCGGTAGCGGGCCGGCGAACGGGTTTTAATACTTTCCAAAATAAATTGTAGTTAAATTTAAAAGTTTGTTCATTAATGAAGTTGCACGCACAGTAATTCTGAATGTAGAGTCATTCTGGTGCATTTTTAGTTATCTTACATGTTTAAATAGTGAGTAAAGCCCTAGAACCACAACTTACGTGTAATTATTTATTGTACAAGGCACACGAGTTTTAAAAATATAAACAACACTCTATCAATCTATAGTGGTAGTAATAGTATTTGTGTTATTTAAACAAAAGTAAAAAATGCGTAAAATTTACTTGGAATTTTCAATACTTTCAAAGGAACTGTTCTTAATGTAAGGATTTTTTAAAATAAAAATATGTTATTTCGAATAAATAAAACATATTTTCATTTTTAATTCTAAAGAATAAATAGTGGAATTTTTTTCTTTTAAACATAAGCTACCTCTGCAATCAAAAATGCACAAAATCAAAATTGCTATTCAAAGCACATAAAAATTGTAGAGTTTTTTGGTTTTAAATATATGTTTGTTTTAAATTTTGGAAAAAAAAAAGATTAAACTTATCTATTTAACTTTAATACACTTGCACTTTTAAAATGCTAGTTGAAATTCATATATATATACGCAAATTAAAAATAAAAATGAAGGCTATGTTTAAATGTTTATTTAAAAAGCACAACACAATTAGGATCCTTTGAATTTAAAGATTTCTTCATTCCTGAACTGAATTATCCAAGAA
The DNA here is from genome assembly GCA_028829895.1 of Sinotaia quadrata. Classification (NCBI taxonomy): domain Eukaryota; kingdom Metazoa; phylum Mollusca; class Gastropoda; order Architaenioglossa; family Viviparidae; genus Sinotaia; species Sinotaia quadrata. The sequence goes on along the minus strand of CM054179.1, from coordinate 80,656,688 downwards.
TCAATTATTATACTAAATACTACTGTATCATTTTAAACCTACTTTAGGTCGTGCATACAAATGAAGAAGAGCCAAGCAAATGGCCTCAATGTGTTTTCTCTCTACATGAAACACTTCATACCAGGGAGGTTCATTTGGAAGAGGCATCTGCAACAAAAGACTTTATTTATTCACATTTGCATAACAAAATTGTTAACTTGTTCAATATATACAGGACTGAAAATACCACAGAACAGCATGAATAAATTAATTGAAATATGTTCAGCATTTTTCTAAGATTCATCAAGCATCTTCAAGACTATCAAATGTTTAAAAAGTATATATCTAACAATATGCCATGACAAATCATAATGCTTTTTTAAAAAAAATAAGGCATAAACAATTACAAAATGTTTTCTGGAAAACAATTACTAAAGTTTAATCCCTACGCAATTCAGTTTTACCTGAAACTAATCATTAACCTTCACAGCTAAGTGGTTGTAGTTCTCTTAAGACCAAACCAGCAGCATTTAAGTGAAGAATACTAACTGGTTAGTAAGAACAACTAGTTAAACTGCAATAATTGTATTATGCGAGATGTACAGCTTGGCCTCTGAGATGAACACTTTTCTTGATGTAACAATTTTCCTCTAACATGGATACTAAAATCAATCAAAACCAAATACCAGCCTAACTTATTCTCTGCACATTCTCTGAAAATTAAAATAAAAAAAGATTTCAAAATCAAGGATCTTTGCATTTCAATGAATTGGTATTTTTTAAAGTTTCGATTCAAAGAAATTTCAAAAGATATATTTTCCTGCAAATATAAATGCTCAACACAATTGATTTTATGAAATGTAGTTCAACAATATTACAGTGGATGAACATTTAAAATTAACTCTGCAAAACTAATATACCTGCAAGCGGCGAGCAGCAAGGAAAATACAGGCACAGGCTATAGTTTCTGGATGGTATCTGACAAAAACATCAGTGCGCAGACTGTCATTCATATAATTCCTGAAACAGGATGACATAATACAACATTTCAAAAACGGGTTACTCACCCAACATCACGGAAAGTTTCACAAAATGAATGATTGCGACTTACTTTTAATTAACAAATAAAACTCAATAAAATCTGTAAATGGTTCTTCTGAATGTAATAACAAATGATACTATATGATTTCACAATACTAATGATAGAACAAATGCAAAGTGATTTTTTAAAAGATGCTGATGTAATATACAATACTAATGACAGAACAAATGCAAAGCGATTTTTAAAAAGATATGCTGGTGTAATATAGAATATTAATGACGGAATGAATGTAAAGAGATTAAAAAAAAAAGAAGATATGTTAATGTAATACACATTTCCAATGATGGAAGGAACAAATGTAAAGTGATAAAAGAAAAGATATGCTGATGTAATAAAGACAAGGTACAAATGAAATCAATTAACAATGCAGGCTAATAAACACAAGACTTATGTAATCAATAATAATGGATAAGTTAAAGAAACCTAATGAAAATTACTAATATAAAGAATAACATACTATTTTCATTAACAACCGGACGCAATGAAGTCAGAATAATTCTTTTAATAATTAAATGGAAAATATTAAATGCAATGCATTAAACAAGTCATATCGATAAACAAACAAAATAGATGCACTGATGAAACAAAGAGGCTTTCGAAATAAAGAAATGAGACGCAATGATGTAACAAGAGAGGTTTTGAATAAACAAATGAGAAACAATGTTGTAATAAGCAAGAAATGTTCAAAATAAAAAATGACATATATTAATGAACAAGCAAAGAAACACTAACTAAATTACTGAAAAACATGTGAATATGTAATAAAACAGAAAATACAAACATTAAAATAAAATGGAAAATACTGCACTTGTCCAACATTTCAAAATTAACTGAATGTACCTTTATAGGCAGTTCAAATATGTCACACACATTAAAGAACATTTTAACGGAGTTTACCATTACACTATCCAAAGTACAGTTGTGCTCAAAACTACCACTTTACTATAATAAAATAACCTCAAAACTGAGGGGGAAAAAAAGTAATTTAAGAAATATATCTAATTTACTATCAGTGAAATAAAAAAGACTAACATCTAAATGGAAAAACTTTCAAGACTTGTCACTCTAGCTTTATACACTTTCAAATCCATGGTGCAATTTATATTAGCTGTTACCGTGTTCTTGGTGTAAACTTTACACTCATTATCCAGTTAATGAAGTCACTAGTGGTAGGCAGAAATTTCCTCTACCAAGAACATATTTCATATCAATCAGTGAAAAATTCAAGAAAAAAACAAACACTAATATAGATGCAGTAAGATGCAAGCACATAAAACAAACTAAAGTTCATTAAAAACCCAAAGGCCTTCAAAAGATGTCCTAAAATATGTCCAAAGATTGGAATGATTAGTTTCTCTACAAAATTTTTAATTCTGAATGTAGCACAACAAGCGTAAATTATAAGATGCAGAAAATGGGCCTATTAATCCCTAAATATCAAATGAGAACTTTAGCAATAGAAAGAAATAAAAGGTTGCCAGAGAAATATTCCAAAGTATGCTCATTTTTGAAACCATATTTTAGACAGAAAATTTTTTCTTTTTTCTTTCTGTAAACTCCTCACCACAACTTTAAAAAATACTATATTTATGGTGATTAAATTTAAAAAACTCCTTGTTAATTAATTTTCTTTTAAAGCCCAGATCCTCTGATTAGGACAGACTTGACTGAAGTTAATCCAGAATCCAACACTAGAAACAGATGATTTCATGCCAGAATCCATCTTTATTAGGTGAACTCAAATATTCAAGCAAATCAATGGTGTAAAGACATGTTGCAGGAGGCTGATGGAGTGCCCCTCCCCCAAAAATAAGTCCAGGTGAGCCAGCTGTTGAAGCTTGATGATGGGCCTACCCACCACTGTTGCCAGTCGCTTTGTGCTTTGTTATGCCAGTGTTCCCTTCCAGCTGAGTAAGGTAGGATGAGGCAAGGACAGAACCATGGCTTCTACCCTCCAAGGCTGGGGTAGCAAAAAAGAGAAAGTGTAATTTATCACCATGTTCAAAAACACCCATATTTTCTTTAAAATTTTAATTTAAATGTTAAAAATGAGGACATGCACCCCTAAATGGATAGGATAAATCATAATACAAAACAAAACTCACCACTTAACTGGAGAGAAACAAACTCGAACAATGGATAGTTGAAACATGACCGTCAAAAGCAGCAGGAGCTTTAGGCTATCAAGGTTGAACAAGTGCAGTATTGAGCCCATTACAATTTATAACTGAAAATGTTACAGTAATTGTAAAAAAATATTTAACATACCATGCTGTCTGCACCAGTTTGTGGTTGTCAATGAGTTCCAGCACTTGCAGATAGGCCACAATAATCTAGAGGGAAATGGAAAGAAACAATTACTCAACTTTAAAGAACATATTAAGTTCTAATGAGAAAGAAAAAATGCTAGGCAAAGCACACAGCTCAATGAGGAAAATAACAAAACAAAATAAATCTTGTCAACTTTTAATGCCCAAAATTAAAACCAGAGTTATTTCTGTAAATATTTGAAAACAATCTTTAGTCTAAGTGATCAGCAAACAAGAGTTCTTTTTGGCTGTGCTAGAATAAGCAACAAATACCAACTCTGAAATAACTCTTCTAAATATTCTAACATGAGTCAAGTGGAAAATAAATATTTGAATATTTAAAATAATTAGTGAAAATTAAAACAGTCAATAAAGGAAATAAAACTGAATGTTGAAATGTGACAAATATTTTCAGTGACTTGCCATGTAGCATATGCATATAATATATGATAAGCATGTCATTTTAAGTGTAAATAAGTCTGCAGAATACAATTTCAGTGAATTAGCAATTTCATTCATATAGTTTGAAGCTCTGTGTACAATAAGTGCAGTAGGATGATATGAAAAACTATCATTGCTATTGGGCTATAAAAAAAAAAACATGGCAGTATATTTCTGTCTGCTTTATTGATTCTCCCAACTTTTTAGAAATCTACAAGTAATGTCCATATTAAAATTATATTTTGTACAATTATTTATCAGCTCTACAAAATTCTTTCTGAACTGAACTAACAAAAAATTTGTTAAAATTACTACTACTCATGAGAAAAAATCCCCTTCCATAATTAAAATATTATGTTTTCAGCTACTTATATCCAAAGTTCTGAGTGTTCCAGATCAGAATTCTCAGTAACCTATCTCAAGCTATTGAAGTCATATAGAAATGGATTAAGATTAAATAAAATAAGATGTATTTAAAAAAATACATTTAACATCTGAACTTTAATATTGGACCTAGTGTTGTTTTCAAGACAGTTGACTTTTTGTACCCAAAAACTAGTTACAGAATTCTGTGTAAAATGAAATGAATTTAAAACTGTAAAAGAAAATGGGACTTGTGCCTGCCCTAGAAATGACTATTGCCCACTACCTTATGTGGATGCTTGACGTGTACGCAGAATCCAAGTTCTTTCAAAACTCTGCGCTCAGCTTTTATAACCTGATTCTTCAAATTGATGTAGTTCTGGTCCAACACTAATGGGTGGATGGTTCTGAAACCAGAAGTTCATTGCAAACTCAACCTTGCTCACGTGACATATTTTTATCAACAAGAGCACAGTGTAAGTCTCCTCAGTTTACTGATGTGCTGAAACTGAAATTCAGGATGAAGAAAAAAGAATGGATAGATACTTTTTCTTAAAAATAACAAAACATATCAAAGAAGGGAAAAGAAAATTATCTTTAACAGCCCAATTGCTAAAACTGGAGACTTACACACAGCTCTGAAAAGCATTTTAAAAAGACATGATGAAATGAATGAAGAAAACACTACAACCAGACAAGTCCTGTATCCTATTTGACTCATACCATCAAATGGTTTAAATTGGCATGACATAACAGGTTTTCTACAGTACAGCCAGAAGATCATCAGTGCAAAATCTCTTTAGACAATAAACTAAGCTATTCATGTTCACACAAAGACAATTTTAAAGACAAAAATGCTTATTGATCAAGATCTAAAAGAAAGGAAAGACATGCAATATTTGCAAAAAGTTATGCTCAAAAGTATTATAATGTTCTGACAAAGTTCTGCATAAAGCCAATTCCATGTAATACAAATCAGAAATAAAACTTGTAAACTAACAATCAAGGAATAAATACCAATGTAATAAAAATACACCCTCAATACATCATATGATGCACTTAAATAATGCAAAAACCAATTAAGCACATCAAGAGCAAAACTGATGGATTCACTGGTCCAGACCTGAAGGGAAAAAATGGACATCTTCAACAAAAACACAAAGTGTAAAGGAATATTTTTGAGTGTAAGACCAAGTATGTATGGTAATTAGACAAATATATTTTACTAGTTATTTAACGTTATTTATAATTCAGTGGACTTCTTTCTCAACTGTTCACATTGCACATATTTGTTCAAAGAAAGCCATTTGCTTGATAAAAAATGGCTGCAATTTCAAACAATCAGTTTTCAACAGATGTTTGAATGCATCAACATGTACCCACATAAAAGTTTACAAACATCCACTTTACAGATATAAACATAAAGCATCTATGACCTATTATTTGCAATCTCAATTCTAAAATGTACCATTCATCACAAGCTATTAATTGTGAGATTGTTCTTTCTGTTGTATTTTAACTCTTATCACACTGCTATTTTCAAACTTACATTAGCAAACATATTCATGATAATTAGGACGGTCAAAGGGTACCTATGGACCCCCAACCACTAATGTAATTCAATTACAAACAGCTGTCTAAAGTACATAAAGTACACATAGCATCGAATGATTTGTCACCTAGTTTGTTGCAGATATAGCCTGAGCACACTGTACGCATAGCATCAAAACATTTGCAAGCCTTGTCGCAAGTGTATCAAAGTAGAGGCAGCAAAAGACGGGAACACCAGCCAACACTGTTAACCATCTGTTCAGTTTCTATCCATAAAATGGATGCTGGCATGCCCAGTTTCACACAACCACCAAGTATTGAAAACATTTTGGTCCATGCTAAAAAACTCACTAAAGGAAGATCTATAGACATCATTACATTCTTCAAGACATAACCTGATGCATGATTGTTTAAATAAGCATGTAATAAGATTGAGAAGAACATGTTTATTTAATAATTCAACTGAATCATCAAACTTTCTTCTGTGTATTTAAAACTGGTAATAATTAGTAACTCACAATACCATCTCGTTGAATAATTCTTTTCTCTTATTACAAAAGAATTTCCAACATCCACTTTTAAACTTTTTCTGGGCTAAATTAAACAGATTCCCGCTTCAACAGACTTCTTTGTTATTAAAACTGCTCAAATATTCCAAACTGTTCAAATATTCTAACTCTGACTATATCTGTATTAATCTATTTAAGACTATATTCTTTAACACTAGTAAAAATGTCACGTGTTGTTTACAAAATGAAACTTGTCAACTTTACCTGTTGTTACATCTCAGCATATATATTAGATTTCACTTATATGTAATTCTCCTTTATTATTCAGAAGAGAAAATTAATATATAAATAGTTAATAATACTGCAATTTGAATATTCTGTTTCTTTTTAAAATGATACAATTTTTGAAGAATGAAAACATTGCTTTTAAACAAGTGATATAAAGAATACCATTTGTAACAGTAAACAATAACAATTCTGTAAAAAATTTTAGTAAAAATAAATTAAATACCAATAATAAGCACCTATCATGCATGTAATACATATATACTCAACAAAAAACCCACAGATACTACATTGTAAATGAAAGGGAAACTAAATAATAAATAATAAATAAATAACTAAGTAATAAACAATCTCTGAAAGATGAGTATAAAAAAATATTTGATAAAAATTATTTAATACAAATTCTTTTTTAAAAACCTTCAAATGCTAGATGGTTATAACATAATTTAAACTGGCAAGAAAGTCTTTAAAAGTATCCAAGAAAGACATACAAGGAAAAAGATAAATGGGCCTGTGCTCTTACAAAAACACTACACTTGATGCAGCAGTGGGAGTGGGAACCAGTGACAAATGAGAAAAAATATTTTAACCCTGCCAAATAAAACACAATCACTTTTTAATTAAAGATGAGAACAGTTCCCAGTATAAATCATAAAAGAGGTTCTATAAATATTATTTATGCCTCATATATGTATTAATTTATTTTAAAAAGATCCCAAATTATCAAACCAGATATAACATATTTTTAAAATTAAAAAAGCACATATATACTGTGTTGCTTATGCTTCAACTAGAAGTTGGAATTATCTATGTGCTGTAAAGTGCAAGCTGCTTCCAGGTTATAAGGAGGAGTTACAAGTTGAAAGCTTTTTATGGAATAAGCAAATACCTAAGTAAAGAAAGCTGTAAATTCCTTTATGTTGGTGACATTCTTTCACCAATAACTTTTTTAATAATCCTACACTCCCTCCTTTCTGCTGTAGGGTGATTTTATTTACATTAAATAAATGGATGGCTCAGTAGAAAAAAAAAACACAAATAATAAAATAATGTGCTTTACATTCGTAATAATGGTAAGATCAGAAAGTCCTCAGGGGGATGCATAGAGCCCTGTCTTGGGTCACATGCAGCCCGCGGTTTGTGCACCCATTATTTTTGTAGATTTCACTGATTTATAGACTGTGTGAAAAAAAAATCCTTTTACAGACATAATTCAATATATGTGGATAAAATACTGTGGCTGTAACAATTAACAATCATTTGATATTATAGAGCAATGAAAACAGGGGTATTAAAGAACATTGAAAACAGCAGTTTTAAAAATTGGTGCTTTTTATTATTTAAATTATATAAAGAAATAAATGCTGTTTTATTTTCAGTTTAACTAAACATTTCAGGTACCATTTTAAAAACCATCATACTTTATAAACATATTCAAAATTTAAAATGACTTTTTAAAAAACTGTTCTAAAAATAATATGTAATATCTTACAAGTTTGCTTCAAGTCCAGAAAATTAATCTGATATAATCATTGTGTAGATTTTAAAAAAATAGAGCTCAAATATTAGCGAACTACCTACCTTTATATTTTGCCAATTAGTGAAGATGGTATCAGCACAAGAAAAAAGTTTGTTAAATTGTACACAAAAAGTATGACAAGGATTTGGGAACAGCATGATGAAGGTGATTAAACCTAAGCCAGGGGCCATATTTTAATTCATACTTAACCCATTATCACTGTTTTAAAGCAAATAAAATCCTTTCACCCTTTAGTGGACACACGTTTTTTCTTTTTTTTATCTCTGCACAGGCAAGAATTTTCAGGGTTGATATTTAGGGTTGTCAGTAAAAACATCATATCTTAGGTATTAGTGCAAATATTCAATGAAATAAAATGCAAAATGAAAATATCTTTAATGTTTTCATTACGTGAAGTATATCAGGTGTCAAATTTTAATACATGTGTAAACACATTTACACATAAAAAATTGTCCAATGATTGCGAGCCACATAAACTATGTAAAAACACTATTTACACAATGTATGCTATTGACGCTAATGTCACTGTTGATCTCTTCGTCCATTCAAAATCAACTTCTCCTACCTCAATGTCCAACAAATTGAATCCTGAATCCTTACAATCACTCAATGATTCAAAATCCATTTGAAACACCAAATAAAAATATTATGAAAAAATAAACGCATCAAAGAGAAAACGTTTCGAAATTCACTATTATTATTAGAATTGACTACACAGGAAGTAGGCAACCAAAAGTCTCGTGATTTATCAAACGATATGTGAGAAAGGAACACTGATTGATAAGGATGCTTTCAGACGATCAGCCGCTTTGCCCAGTAAAGGGTTAATTAGTATCTTAATATGCTAGTCACAGTATAATCAATGATAAAATAATGTCTGAATCTTGTGAAAAAATCTCATTTTAAGCTTTCAATTCCTTTTTCTTGAAGATAAACTGGCAAACTGATTATGTTTTAGAAATGATATTCAATAACAACAGTCTTATTCAAAACATGTACAATCTTGGCAAAGTTTCAGCTAATAACTGATTGCAAGTTGAGTAAGAATCATTGTATACATGTATTTTATCAATAAATAAAGTTCCAATGGAAATCACCATGGACTGACTGAAAGCTAAATCTGCTGAGTGGCATACTTTTGCTAACATCATTTAACTATAGCAACCAATTTGGAAAATCAAAGTACAAATGTTCTACCTACTTTACATGCAAATAAAAGTATTGTAAAATTAAATTGTGCTACATAAAAATTTAAAACATACCTTATCATTAATTCTGTGCATTGCTGTCTATTCTAAAGTGCTCTAAATCTTGCAAGAAAGTGTTTCTATCGTCAACCTAAATTACTTGTGCTATCAATTTACAATCATCTAAATGTATCAAGTGTAATTCAAGTATGTACTTCCATCAAAATATTAAGAAGTGTCTCAATGCTTGAAAAATCTGCCACACAACACCAATTTTTATATACTCCAAAATCAGTAAAAGCTTCAGTGTCATCTTTAGGTATCTATGAAATCTATTTGGATTTAAGAATTAAAATAAAATTCACAAATAACTTGTTTTAATTTGACCTTTCAAATCAAAACTGCTTTCACTATATTACTGCTTATTAAAAGCAAACAAAACTTCATAAAAATCTTTTCATAAATATCATGTGCTAAATAAGTTAAGACTGGTAGTTAATGTATAAGTGAAAATTATAATTAGAGGGGTGAAACGGAATAAACACACAGGAAGAATTTAAACAACTCTGTCCATCATTCTACTCAATAGGTGTATGCCATGGAAGCAGCATTAAATGGAAGACATGAATCAGTTCCCAGCATGCCTACATCAGTGTGAGCATCTCACCATGTTAAGTACAACTCAAGTAGTATCAAGAAAAAAGTATTTTTTACTAGACACGATTTTCACCTTAAATACTAGCTTTAAGACATGAATCAGGGCTCCCCAAGTTGGTTACAGTTCCCAGCATGCTTATAATAGTGTGAGCATCTCACCATGCAGAGCAACACTAGTAATTTGACTAGACCTGATTTTCACCTTAAATACAAACTTTACAACATGAATATGTGTGTATGCATGTACAAACAAGCAGGAGATTCCTGGCTATCATACCACTAAGGGAAAAACCACAAGCTAGGTGAGCAGAAGTAAAACTTATGCCTAAGGAGAAAACACGAAGGGGGCAAGGTACAGTTGCCTGATCAATGCTTTTTAATTCTTAAAGATGTTTTTCCAATTTATTTTTGAATATACACCCTCCCATCCCTATTTGACATTAATTAAAGGGATTCTGGGGGTGTATATAAAGTTATACAATAATGCATGTTGCATTAATAGTTTTAAACCAATGGTTTTTATTTTCTATAATTTAAACTATATGAACACTATTTTCAACCTTACATTTTATTTCAATAGTCTGTAATTAATCTTCATCTATAAAAATAAACATGGGATGGATACTAAAGCATATAAACTAAAATTTAGCACACAATAAACCGCTATAAAACGTCTATAAAATTCTTATTGTATTGAGTTAAAATTTCGCTTCACAAATGCAGTTAATTATCATAGTAATTATGCAGAGATAGATCATTATCCTTCCAAGTATGGAATAAAGAGTTTGAAAACTTGTAATCAATTCTCAGAAGCTAAAATGAAAATTGAGAAAATATTCAGGCAAAAAAATTACATACAAGACAGATTTCTTGAAATTTAATAAACTATATAAATTTAAACATAAACACATGCCCAAAGAAATAAAATTTGTGCAAAACAATCACAGCAACATTATAAACTAAAATTTCAATACAACAATTCACAAAATAGCAACAATATACTCCTCTAGCTAACAAACAAATAGGTATTTTAACATGCCAACTGTAAACCAGTTAAAACTGCAAAGTGAGCAAAGAATCACCCCAAACATCATACCATGCAAATCCAGGGAATAAAATTAAAAGATGGGCAGAATAACTAAGGCTTCACAGTGTTAACAAGAAATCTATCTTCCAGATTCATTTAGTTATAGAAAACAGCCTAAAATATTAATATCATAAATGTATATATTAATTTGTACCAGTACCAATGAACAAAAATTACTTAGCTATATTTTAAATTAATATTCAGGAACTTGCAAAGACCCATGCATTACTTTAAAGAAAGAAAATTAAGTACATTATAGCATTTGTCCATAATTGTCAATATAAATGTAAAGAATGCACGCACACACATAAATAAAAAGTCACAGAGCACACTCTTAAAATATTTCTAAAAAGTACCTACTGGATCTAGGACTTTGAAATATAGAATACATTCTATTTCCCAGTTCATTATCTCCAAATTCAGTAGTTGCAATGGCATGTGAGAATTAAATTCAAATATCTTTCCTAATAAACAGTTTTAAAATGTTAGTTTTTTCCCTAAAAGTGTTTTAATTGTACTCCAAATTATATTTATGGTGTGCACACATGCTTCAACAATAATTATATGTATTTATCAAAATAATTACTTGCAGGACAAGAGCTTACAGGAAAGGACTTTCGATTTTTCCAAATGCCAGCTCGGACTTTTTTACTAAAAGTGTAATGGAACAGCCATGGGGTCAAAGATTACTTCTGCTTATGAAATGTAACTATCCCACCAGCCTCTAAAAAACATTCAGCAGCAATTCTGTTAGTATTCATGTTCGGGTCCTTATTTCTTGCCAGCTATCAATCTTAATCCAAATATATATTGCTGCTCAATATTTTTTAACACTAATTTCACTTCAGTCAACATTGCCTCTTTCCTAAGTTGGGATGTCATAATTTGAAAATTAATGATAATCAGACACAGTGTAACTTCTGTGCATTTTGATTCACAATCTCAGAAAGTAAAATTATTTTATGGATAACAGATGTTCTGTATCAAGGTTTGGTATATTGTCTCAATCACCACACTATCAATTTAATCAAAGTTATAGCATAACCTAAACAAACTCTGTGCCTTTAAAGTGCTTTCTTTTGAGCTACATCGTGGCAACCTTCAATGTTTTCCTTCATAGAGAAAATTGTAACAAAACTCTTTGAAGCGTGTGAACAACGATTATCAGAAGAATTTTAATCAACAATTACATTAAAATTAATTAAGCGTGTTATACCAAAATAAATTTTGAAGTAACATTAAAGAGCTAACTTTTGAAATAAGCCATGCAACATTAAGATGGAATAAGCAGATGATAGAAGAGGTGCCAACAAAATTTTTCTTCAATTTGTAAAGTTCAATCAAATTTTAAACTTGAAGTTTTAGATTTCACAAATTATCAATAACCCTGATGCAGCATCCTTTAAGAAAAGAAAAAATATAAAGTACCAGCTAAAGCCCCAGGCAAAACATAATTATAAACAGTTTGCTGAAGAAACATAGTTAATGCGATTTCCTATCAGTTTATTTTCCTCAATAAAAGCAAGTGTACAGCATTTACAATAAATTGCTTTAAAGGGAAATAACACTATACAGACATAAATAAAAGATGCCCAAAATAATATTTTCCAATTCACACAATTGTACATGTAACATGTATGAATGCTTTCACACCCAACGTTTAAAAGGGGCAGCACTCTGAACTGAAAATATCATTCCTGAAATCAAACTGGAGATATTATTAAGCAATATTTTAGCTCCAGACTTTATGCATGACACACAGCAATGTACATGGTATATATTTCAATGGATAGAAATTAGGGACACGAGTGAATTTGCTCACTGCTGTCTTTGATATTATTGTTTTCCATTCATCCCAGAGTACAATCTGCCTTCTAAGCATGCTCAATGGTAATATCTTTGCATAGTCAACATTGTTTCCACCAGGCACTTTAAAGCTTTTCCCCTTAAGTCAACCTTATAAGAGCCCAATTATCTACAATATGCTCACTGGTTGTAGATGACAAATGCATCTTTGCTGCTCCAAAATTACAACTGTTGTTACTCTAAAATTGCAAAAATTTTTAAGGTTAAATCAATATCAAAATTTATGTTGATTCAAACTCTTTATTCTCTCACTAAAAGTCATAAATATTTGTTGGAAATTCCTAAGACACCTGGCAGACTCAGCACTTTCAGAGTAGACAATGGGCTTGATGTAATCTCTTAATTGTCTGAAGTGGGAATTTCATTATAATTAATTATAAATTATAACAAAATATTAATAATTAAGATCCAAATACAGGATCTTTAAATGTTTGTTTAGTATTCTGTTGCAAATGACCTGAAATGTATATATCTAGTGGTATAATGAAAATGGTTTAAAGGAACCAAAGGGATGAACATACAATTTGTGTGAACAAGTGTCAAGCATGAGTGAAATCAGAGCTGCACATATGGGCAATAAAACCAAAGATTAGTGAAGCAGGACTATAAAAAGGTGACTACTAATAACAGAATAAAGATATCAGACAAGCATATTTGTGCCAGAGAAGTTAGAAACAATAGCAAAGATTTATTTTACATTGGATTTGTCAACAGCAAAAGAGCCAACATTACAATTGGGAGCATAATTACAACAAAATGAGAGTGGACCAAGTGATAGTCCCTCTGGAAAAAACTGTAAATTAAAAGTCTTCATTATAACAAATCCACCTGTTTTCAGTAAAGTCAAACTCAGCAGAAGTGAAAGCTCTTTTCGGAATGTACAACTTAATGTGAGAGTGAAGGTGGAACTTTACATCTTTATTTAAATTTGTAGTTTTATGGAGTTGTGTGAATGGAAAATGCGCACTAAATATTTAAGCTGTATTTCTAATGATAATATTCTTTCAGAAATTGGTAATATGTAAAGAAAAATAAGGAAAAACAGAAAAAAATCTTATGGGATCTTCATTAATGGATTAAAGGACCGCAAGTTCCACTTCTGATTAGGTTTAAAAGTAATTTGCACTGAGTGAATTTACAGGTATTTATTTGATCAAGTTATAAGCTAGTCTATTTAAATAATTTTGCAAAGTAAAGCATAGAGTCTACACAAGACAAGTGTACATATCGAATAACACTTCTTGATCTATGACAGTTATGCTTTCTTTTAGAGACAAATGCTTATTGTCACAGGTTCCAGGTTGTGCACAAACTGAAAAAGTTGTTACAAAAAAAATCGATTTGTGATTAGAAACCTAAGTAACAAATTTATAATCATTTTAGTTTAGCTATGTTACAATATAATGCAGTAATACCGTGCTTAATCCATTTAGCAGTTTTGTTATAGTGCACATGCACAGTAATTCTTGAGAACCACTCAAGAGCAGACATATCAATCCATCGTCTGGGGCAAAAGACTTCAAGTGTTGCTAGTGCGTTTAAAATGCCAAAGAAAAGCATTTACTTGGATGTGCTCTTGCAAATGCTAAAGCGGTTGCAAACTAGTATCCAATGATGTGGGGGCCTCTTAAAATTGGCAACATCTATGATAAGAATTATAAAATAATGTTAACTACCATCTTGAAAATTTAAGAAACAAAAGACAACTCATTCAATAGTATCATCATCAAAACAAGAAAAAAATGAACTTTATCCAGATCTCTAGACATAATCCCACCCATATTTTGCAACCATTTGTGCAAACGCAAGCAAGGCCAGGGGATTACTCAATATTAATTATATACTATGATCACATAACTATTGTTTGGAGAAAAGAGAATGTGTGAATGCAAGCACATATTATTCATGACTGTCAACAAGCACAACAGTACCTCAGCATATACCACCTATCACTACAGTTTTAAATGGACTTTATACAGTTCAATTATTATATAAACAGACATCTTTTTGTTATATCTTTCCTGCAATGGACCACACGGTATTTTGAGTGTTTGACCGTAACCCCAGGGGCTTGCTGTTTAAACTACAGCAAAACCGCAGTCATAAGCTGGTCTGGAAAACCCATCTGCTGATAACATAGAAGCATGATAAAGTAAAAACATCAGTACTTCCATGAATTTAACAACGGTTTAGTGTCATACATACATGGGGAAAAAACAGCAATCTAATGCACATAAAACTAATTATTTGCATTTCCAAATCCTTCTAAGAAGCATCCATTTAAGATGGTACTGCACAAACTGTTACCAGCAAACCATTGACTCAATTTTCATAGGCAAACCATGTTTCTTGCATTATTTAAAACACTAAGTGGGCAGCTATCAATATATTGCGTTTTTAATGATGGTCGCCTGAATTACAGCATAATTTTATATGATTACTTGCTTTTTATTGCAAGCAATAGTAAAATTAATTAAAATCAGTTACCCAACACAGAGTTTACTAAAACCAAGTGCTTGAAGCAGAGCAGGATGCAACAATAGTGCATGCAATGATGGTTCACTCTGTAAAATAATGCACAAAATTAGACTTTGTGCGATACCCTTTACATTCCCATGTACTTAAAGAGCTGTACAATAATTTGCATATTAACCTTTAGCACACCAAGCAAAAACTACAATATTCTGAAGATGAAACATTTAAATAAATTCAAGAAACTTTCAATGCTTTTGTAATAAACATATCAAGAGAAACTCATATAAAACTGGATATGTATAGTAATATTTTGCATAACATCAGACCATTTACATAGACTTTTGTGCATGACATATGCACCCAATTTGGACTGTTGGGCTCCAGAAATATGCCAACAGCTTGTCTCATCCGATCAGAAATAGTGTTGCAGAAAGAGTGTTTAGGCCATATTAAATAGTTAACAGTATCTATTAGTAAAAAGAGCTCCAAGTAACTCTCATATTCTATTATTTTAAAGTGCCTTCAATAATTTTTTTTTCAAAACAATTTCACTGCAAATCACACACGAAATTATAGTGAAACATGAGAATACTGTTTATACGAGTGTGATTAGAAGGGTGGTTTTTAATGAACTACCACTAAACACATTTTCTTAGGTATTCTTTCATATTATTTTCATTGGTAATAATGAAACCAACACTTAGAATTGAAAAAATTTATTGCACAACTGAGAAGTTTTATTTACTCCAATTCCCATACTCTCATAACATGATTTTTTCCACCGATTGCTTTCACATTCTTACATGAAATAGCAGCCTGGCTGAACCAGTCAAAAAACTACTGTTACTAGTACTACCAATCTGTAAGAAAATGTCAAAATAAACGTTTGAATAAGACATATTTTATGCAACACAACATATAAAATCCTCTGGTAACAGTAACCAGAATTACTACATTCTTTGATTTAGATGAGTCAGAGTTAACTTTTAAAAAATATTACCATGAACATAAAATATTCACATAAGAATCCAAGATTGCTATAATATTTTCCAATTTAGATGTAATTTACACTGATAAGCTTGAGTGCTCAGGAATAACAAATTAAAGGTAAATCCAACTTTTAAAAATGAATTTCAAGTATGAAATCTATGAATGATATAACACTAAAAGCTCAAAAACAGCCTTAAATTTGAACAAAAACCCACACATTTATTGATGTTTAGTCTCTAATTTTTTATATTAATTCTAATCCATCTTTGATATTCTGCTAATAATTTCTCTATGGGTTAATCAGCAGACTTTGTATGCAAAAGTCTACAATAAATACTGGAGTTGCAAAATTAAAAAAAAATAATAGAATTCAAAATGAATGCAATTTTGAAGGAGTCTCAGTTTGAATAAAGAAGTTTCAGGCAATATCAAAAGGTCCTAAAGCAATGAAAGGGGAAATTCTCAGAATCTACACAATCAGCGGATATTCCATATTCAGTGTGCTAAAGGTTAATTAACAACCAATCTAAAAAAAAACTTTAAATCTAACAATAATCTTCATTTAACTATCTTCTCCAACAAAGTTTGGCTCCTTCCAAACTTAGCATAATGGTAGCAAGCCGGAAAATGGCAAAATGACAGTAAAGGTGCAGAACGTGTCGGGCAGGTGTCAAAAGGGATGATAGAGGCACAAAATCCAAAACAGCTTGTTGACTGCAACTCAAAAGAATTCACCACCACTCCTTTCTCAAATCATTCCTGGCTCCATTCACCAAACTCTAGAGTGTGATCTCCATTTTCCAACTGCAACTAAATCAATCCAGGGTTCCCATTAACGCACTTTAAGTGCGCCAAATAAGCATTAGAGATTTAAACCACTGTCAAGACTTAAACAGAAAAATCTGTGTGCAGCCCTGGATTTAAAAAAGGGGAGATAGGGGAAAAGAGATAAACACAATAGTATATTCAAATGTCAAATGCATCCAAATGATTTATAATGTTTATATATATAAAGTAAAAACTTTTGTCAAAAGTGTTTTCTAAGAAGATATCAGTATCCCTATTCACCTAAACACATTTTTATAAAACACACACACAATCATTTTTAAGTTATTCTTAAACAAAAATGTACCATATAAAAAAAAGGAAAGAATTATTATATTTAATAATAAACAATTTGTATTTATCTATTTTAGAATTAAAAACCACAATCAGGTAACAAAAATGTAACTTCAGCCAGTGCTAATTCTAAAAGATATTAGAAATTGTGTGTCCTATTTATTTAAAAATCATAGTGCAAGTTACAAACTAAAAAGGAGACTAAAATAATTAATTTTAGAAGGTTACATTTCCCAATCTGGAGCAGACTGATGTATGACAAAGCCAAACTATTTGCGATACAATAAAAGTAACAAAAATTTAAAAGCAAACCTACCAAAAGATTTTATAAATTCATTGTCAATACAAGATTTTTTACAAGACATTCTGCCAAAAAGCAATAACGCCATTTATATATTTTCAATTTTATAAAATAGACTTAAATATACTTATAACAATTTGAAATCAATGCACCTAAAACTTCTCCATGCACCCTGAAATAACTAGCTAATCAATTAAAAGAATAAAAACATCCCTCCCAATTAAAAAAAAATTACAGTTTCTCAACTGCACTTTGAATTGAGTGTACTGCAAAACCTGTCATGTCAGCCTTTATAAACCTCAGGAAGTGTGTGCATATCATTCAGGTATTACAATACAAACCATGAATCCAGGAACACACAAATGTTGTAATGTTGATGCCAGGGCACAGAAGCAAATGAGTCACGTGCTTCGGATGTGCTTTGCATTTGCGTTGCCAGATTCAGGAGGGAGTGTCTCTCCATCATCTGTGCAGGCCAGCACGAGAGAAAAAAGAAAACCATCAAGTTAATGCTATTGCTAATAGAAACAAGACTTGCCTGACTTGTAGTTCACAAACATATAAACAAAGAAATAAGGTATGTAAGTAAATACAAATACCCAACAGCAACTCTGAAACATGTAAACAGTTATATTTTTACAAGTGTAAGATGTGTGAAGTTCAACCCCCTTTGCCTGGAAACACTGTCACATGGTAAAAACTGCTGATGAGATCACTTGTTTAGCGAGCCAAGCTGTTGGATAAGAACCATCACTCAATTTTCTTTTTCCATTCTGAATATTAAAATTTTGCCTCAACAAAAAAAAAATTATAAAACAGTCATATCAAATGAAAAAAATATACTAACATTAGCACAAAAGCGGGTAATTAAAGAAGCAAACATCCATATAATAAGGAATGAGTCATGTTTCAAGGGGAATGGCACTTGATGCCAGCTGGAAATTTGTCTCTCTGAACCATCTGGTTAAATCTGATTGAAAATTTTATAGCAAGATGGCAGTAACAACATATCACTTTAGATTCTGTGAGCAAATATTTTATATTTTGATCAAAATTCTTTAATTTTAAATAAAATAAAATTTCTAATTGCACATATCACTTTTATTCTTTGCCAATACATAATGGGGAAAAAAAAAAGAAAAATCTAGTATCATTTCAAAATACATAACGTGCCATATAGAATTTCTTTAAAAAAACACTGATTGCAACTATCAACATTAAAATTATTCCAACAATGCTGATATAAGCTGCAAAAACATTAATGAAATGTTTTAAGTTATATCTTGTCAAATAAAGTTTAATCTACCAGTCAAACATGATAATGTAAAGATACAGCATACAATAAATAACTATTTTTAATGAGGACAAAACTTTATTATTCGTAGTATAGTAAATTATGATGAATTTAAACACAAACTATTTTGCATTAATCAATGGGAGCTCCATTATAAGTGAACAGATTTACCAGAAATTCTAACAATATTAAATACAGAGTCGGGGATAACATTCAACTCAATGAAAATGTCGTTTACATGAAAGAATTTCAAAAAGATGTCAATTAAGTTAGTCTCAATTCAAAATTATCAATTAAAAACATTTATACGAAAGTTTGCTTGTACGGTGCTTTCCCTGAGTAGCTTTGTTAGGGTCCCACCATATTTCAAAGATCAGAATTTCATAAGCAGTCGGTCACAGTACTTCCAGGAAAAGAAGGTCAAACCAACCTAAAAAGGATTCTCATTGCACCATATTAATGGAGAGAATTAACTGAAAGAGATACAAACCTTTTGCTGCGCACTTGTTTAATATGATGAAAAACGTTGATAACATCTCGAATCCTTCTTGGACTTTCTTCAATTTTGGAGGCCAGATTGATACAGGCCATTGCCAGAACCTGCACAGACACCATTTTCTGTTACACATTTAGTTCAAAAGTAATGTTACCCTGCCAGCACAAGTCATGCCAGGTGTCCGTTGTGCACAGTGTATATTTTACTCACCAAACAAAGCACCTCCTTAAGGCATGATGAACCCACAAGCAGATTTATCCAAACATCAAAGGAAACTTGGTTGTCATAAAACTAAGATATTTTAAATGGCTAGATTCATGGAATGCAAAAGCAGTTTAAAAACAAACCAATTAAATTTTTAAAAAACAACAAATACCACACATCCCCTTTACAGACAAATAAATAAAACAGTAAAGAATAAAATTATCAACATACCTCCATGTTATGCTTTACAAAGGACTTGGAAAAATAAAAGCGCTGGAATACCACTTGCCCAGTTGCCATTGAAGTCTGAAAAAGATGCCTCAATATGTAAATAATCAGAAAAAGTAAAATTATCAGTAATGAAAATCATAAACATTAGAACTATCAACATGGCCATAATTGCTTCTTAAGACTTCAAAAAAATCAACAGCTCTGATGCAGCTGCAACTTTTCCAAAGTAAAATTTTTTGAATGACATATTTGGGATTTAGTTTTTAAAATTATTAATGAAGCTGCTGATCAATCATTTCTAAAATGAATTTTAAACAGTAATTAAAACCAATACTCCTCACTCTTTCACCTATTGCTTTTAAGCAAAATAATAATTACATTAACTGATATACAAATTATACCACATAACTGACTTTAAAATAAAATAAAAAAAGACTTGTAGGAAATCACAAATGTTGCATATATTATATAAAACAGAAAAGTATATTCATTGTGATTAATACAAAAAGAATACAGGCTTAGATGAGAATAGCAACAAGCATAAAAATTAAATCTGAATGCTGATCCGAACAAACCTAAATGTACAACATTTTCAGTGATAAGCATGGATTTGCAAGCAAACTTTATTCCACCTTGAATGAATTTGAAAATGTTGTTTATCATAACAAAAAAAATATTTCTTTACTGTGACAGCAAGTGAAAAATTGAATATGTACAACTTGGATAGGGTTCTGATAGATCAGTCAATCTTGCAAGAATCGTCATCAGTGTTAACTCTCGTAAAAGATCAAATGCGCAGCACAATCTTGCGATCATGCACTAATATGGTTGAACTTAAACACTAGCAGTAAACATAAAACATCCCCCGCCAAATACGCAAAGCACACTCCATTACTGGCGGTTGATCGTGGACACCCAAAGACACTGCCTATTAGTTTAGTAAATGTACTTTTAATTGTTTCAAACTTTACATTTTCACGTGGTTCAGTTCTTTTATTCTGTAATTCAGTCTGCTTCTGACCATAAATGATTTACATAATCACACTCTCACTTTTGTCAATAGTCATTGTGCTATTTCAGGGTGTAGTTTATTATGACATTGATCAGCTAGCATATACTGCCTTGTGTTGCTGCTGGGCATGATGCATATACATATACCGTTGTGGGTAGGGAATGGGGATAGGACTGACCAGACCACACAGTGGGCCAACTTCAATGAGAAATTGCGAGAATCATGGTGACTCATGACTGAAAGAATTGATCAGTAAAGGTGACGGCGATCGGAGCCCTAAACTTGGATATGAATGTCAGCTAGATGCACAGTATACAAATATCAAGGTTAATGATGTAGCATTAAACTCTCTATAATTCAACCGATGACCCGATAATCTTTTTCTCATTACAAAAAAGCAATTAGATGCAATTCCTATTATAAAATGATGAACTATCTATCAACAGACAAAATTTAACTAAATGCTCCCTATGACAACTTTTGAGAAAGTAAAATATATGCAAAATATGCCATACTCTGTGATCATCATTTTCCCCCTTAAAGAAAATTTGAAAAATACATGCAAATAGCCCAACATTTTCAGTTACCAAGTTGAGTGTACTATATATTCTAACATAGTTACCAAGAACTGTAATGCAGATTAATCAGTTTCAGGAGAAAAATAATATATTTTCATGAGGCAAATGATTCAAGTCATAGTTTTGAATATCTTGCTATAGCACCACAGCTCTAAGAGGTTTGTTGTAAAAACTAGAGCAAATCAAATACTCTTAAAGCAGCCTATTCCATTCAAAAGATTAAGAAATCAGCTGCACAAATAGTTTCATCATATTTTTTAATATATATAAATTGAAATTTGCCTGTCACATCATCAAGAAAATCTTGACATAGTACATGTAAATAATATAAAATAATCTACTTGCTCTATTTCACAATATAATTAAAACCACTTTTAAACTGGACTCCAGCACGGAGTAAAGACAATTCTGCATTTGAATACACGGAGTAAAGACACTTCTGCATTTGAATGCACAGAGTACCAAAGATACAAAATGGTAATCAAAGGTGATGTAGATTTTGGATTTCTGTTTAAACTTTGCAAATAATGCCCAATTAAATGCACTTTTCATCAATAAAACCAAACTAAACAAAAAATATTGCAGCTATGGTTAAAAACAAACAAAAATGGAGATTCTGACTGAAAACCTTTGAGCATTATTACAAGCAACACAAACATATTGCCATGTCATTCTTTCACTGCTAATTGCTATTTCCTGAAAACACAACTGTTTCATTTTATTTCAACATATATAAACTAATTATATCTTTTCCCTTTTAAAATTTCTGAGTGAAAAGCAACACATAGTGAAAGAGATTTACATAAATTTATGTTATCTAACTTTTAAAGTTAATACTCATATACAAATCAAGAGTACACAGAGCACACGACTTAAGAGCTTAGAAAGGAATTTAACATAATTAATCTGTTATGCTGTAAAATTAGAAAATTTGTAAATGCATGAAGGCAAAATTAGTTCTCTGTAATAAATATACACAAAATATTACACTAAAAACTGAATATAAAAATAAGGCCTATAAGGCCTATCTAAGCTGTTAGATAATCAAGTGTTGTGTTTTGGCTTTATGTCAATTATCAGCAATGTTACACATCCTATATCGAAATTGCAAATCATGCATTAATTAACTCTCAATGACTCATCAAGAATGAGTATCTTGCACAAACTTTGTATGAATGAATTTTTATTTGATACAAGATCATAACTGTTTCATATTTGAGGATATTACAAATAACAATACTGATAATGTAGGAAATATATTAAGTGTTTGCAAATTTTTACATTTTAATAATTTTTGTATTTCCAAAATGTTGGTAATGATGGCTTTAGTTCCTAAGTAATACAGTTAAACAATTACCAATAGGCCCCTATATTTTATAAAGTATATTGGTAAAATGTATTGTAATGTTATTATCACTCAGGTCAGAATATCATTAATAGATATAGTATCCATTAAACTTATTCAGTTTAAATTTTAATAAATATTTTCCGTGTTTAAAATTTAAACATTAACAATGGAGTGCAGGCAGCACATTATAGGATATTAAAAAAATCTATTTGTTAAAAAGTTTATATACAGGAACTTGCACTTGACCCAAAGAAAATGTCAATATAATGCTGCACTGAAAATAAGGACAAAGCTATATTTATGAAATAAAGTATTATATTTTTATAAGCATTACCAGTAATCAGTACGCCTCCTGATTTCAAGCAAGATTATAAACAGACATTTTTCCAGTTTCAAAAATCAATATACCGACCTCTTACAAACCAAAGGCCTATACTTAAATAATAACAAGTTAATACAGTATTGATATTTAAAATCACAACAAATGAAAAGAAGAAAATTAAACACACACACAATTACATAGGGCCTATAGGGCTTTATAGGCAATCCCGGTTCTAAAAACCTTATTTTAATTCTTTATAATTATATAGGCCTACATGTAGTTCTCAACAAATTGCAGTCTATTTCACATTACCTGATAGTGTCTTGACTAATACTTTGAAAAAAAATCCTTTACATGAAAATCAAAAGAAAACTAGTAATCAAATGGAATTCAATTAATCAAACTCTTTACTACTAAGAGGAAAGAAAAGAAAAAGAACTGGTTCATACTGGAACAGAATGCTCCAACGCAGCATGGTCGTTTTCAATTTATAATTAGTATATGAGGGACTTTTACGATTTAAAAATATTTCACCGGTTACATACATAAGTATGAAATGTGATCGTAATTAAATGTTGAGATAGTCTGACTCATTTCTTGTCAAATAATATGTTATCCAGTTAATCTATTTTTAGCACGAAAACCGCATTGTGGGGTTTGTTGCTTTCCTAATTTTAGTTTCATAAAATGAAATGTTACGAAAGGTTACAAAAACGGACACATTTCACATTTTTTAAAAATTCAACTGGAACTGCAGAATCTGTTCATCTTAATAAAGAGATGAGCATTATATTTTACTGAGGAAAAAAATATCTCCATACGACCACGACCTTCCGCCATATTGACTTACCTGTGGCAACTTGAGCAAGATTCCTGCCGTCTGAATCATGTCACAGCCCAAAATCCTAAGGTCAATTTCTGTTTCTTTGTCGAGGCCATCAAGCATCGATGGTGTTACATTCAGTTTTTCTGCAGGAATTAACACATTATCAAGAGTTAAAATAACTCTGCTAAAATCGCGTGGAAGGTTTGTACCCATCTCGGCCATTGCTTCTCCCGACATCCAAACGCTCTTTCCCATCATGCCCAAGATTCCTATGCGCATATATTTAAAAAATAGAAATGTTAATAATTTTAGAATTCTCTTTTATTCTCCTCAGTATAATTATTTGTCTTTTTCAGATTTTTGAATGTAATTTTAATACAAATTTAGTATTTGTGTAATTTATCTAAGCACTACATTTGTGTAGCACACAAATATATGCGTTCTTTGGCAATGACTGACGTCATGTTCTAGTGTAGTTGATAACTTAAATCTAATATGTATTAATACATCTACTGTTCATCTCTGTGTAGTGGTGATACGAACGACTTTTCTTGTAGAAAATACTAAATTTTAATTTTCTTTCTCTTTGTAATTTCCACTTTCTCCACTAGCCCAAAGACTTATCAGTTTACTATCTTCTAACTTGGAAAGGGAGTGAATTATTTAAGAGATTCAGCATTATATATATATTTTTGTAAATACATGTGCAAGTACTAAGTCAAGTGGTTCGTTTAGTATGTTCAAAGTTACAAATCAATGTTCACGAAGGATAAAACAATAAATAAAAATAGTTAACTAATCCAAATTAAACTAATACAAGTAAAACACCTTTAATGTGTACAAAACAAACACTCCTTTTTTAACCTAAAAGTTATTGATACAGCCCGTGCTCACACAAGCCGATGGCTGCTATTAATTATGGGGAGAACTTTATGTGTCTGACAGAGAGAGTTATGGATGGTCTTATTCACCAGCACTTCAAAGCTATTATCTTCTTATCCTGCTGTCTACTCAGGAAAAGTGTTTCTCCAAACAAGATTTTGAGGCTGCTGACTGAACTTTTGCTTGACAGTCTCAAGCCAAGTCAACCCACGCATTTTATCAGTTCATGAGAATTCAACCCATAGTGTTAGCTTTAAAAATATTAATCAGGTGAAAACCTTCAAATTTTAACCTCTTGTAAACAGTGTGTCTGTCACGTGCAGTGAGCATCTAAGCTAAGGGGTCTGGTTTGGCTGTTCCGGTGTATGTGCCAGTAATACCTTGTCTTAAGATGTTACACAATGACAGACACCATTGATGAATGGGTGGGGCCCATTTTTATTCTGCCATGCAAAGGAACGTCTTATTGGCTGTGCGTGCGAATATTGGACTAACAGAGAACAACAAAACAACACAAATACGATTTCTTTCACCCCTCTTAAAAACTTTGAATAACGAGTTTTTAGAAAGTGAGAATTAGGTTTTATTTACCTAATTGGGGCGTTTCTCTTTCACACAGTGATTCATCAAGCATACACCTTTCCAATGTCATACACTCCTTAGGGGATGGGGGAATGGAACTGAAATTTTAAAAAGTGAAAACAAAAGTAAATATACAATTCTTATTCGGTAAATGGCACTGCTATCATCAACAACAGTTCACATAAGAACTGATGTCGCATACATAAGCTGTCTCTTGAAAGTCAAACTTTTCACTCCACCAGGGTGTATTTAAACAAGTTGCCTCATTGCTTTAATTGGCAGTCGACGAAAAAAACGGGTGGAAAGAGATATTCCCAACTCTCCTTAGTAAAATCTCTGTATACAAAATTTCATCACACATTAAGTAAAATGTCATCATGTAAATTCCCCGTTTTCATCACAAAAATACTATTGATTTGATTGAATGTAGGGGACACTTTCGCGCTGGGTGAGGAGTTGTGGGGGAAAGGGAGGGGGTGGTTTAGCCCACTGGCTATGTCAAACTAGTTTTTATGTATCATTTCCAATTGGTCAGCTGTCCGCAAAGTTGTTTTTATTGGTTTACTCATTACCTCATGCCTGGCCGGTCAAAGTTGTCTATCACTCTGAGCTCTTGTTGTTCGGGTGTATCTTTTTTTTTTTTTTAATTATTTTTCTTTTTAATTATTATTTTTTTTTTTAAAAAACAAACAAACAAAGAATCCAACACCCTTCTTGTCTTTTCCTTCCTTCCTCTTTTTATTTTTTATTGTCCTCTTTTTTCTTTTATATTATTTAGGAGTTCTACTTGTTATTATTTTTTTTCCTTTTTGTTTCCTTTCTCCTTTTAATCTTTTATCATTTCGCTTATTATTTGTTCTATTTTACTTGTTTATTTCTTTCTCTAGATTTTAATTTTATTTGTCTGGTTATAATAATTTAATTAGTTGTTTTTATATATCCAATATTATTTCCTTATTTACTTTGTGAATTTTGTTGTATAAATTTAGGTGGTCCTCCCAATCATTACTTTAGTCGACCAATGGTGGGGCGGTAGGGGGCATCACTGGGGAAGCAGACGGAATGTAAAAAAGGACAGACCTCCTGGGTGCAATGGGGTTGGGATGAAATAATAAATATATAAATAAAGTTACTACATGCACATTCCAGATTCCAGATGATACTTCAACAATACAACACACCAAGATGAAAAAAAAAAAGGTTCCTTTAACACATAGGTCCCATCCTGGGAAAAAACATAGGTTTATAATCCAACACTAGCTCCCAACTCATACCCAGTGGGTGACTGAGTGGAGGCAGATTACCGGCACCGGTTTGGGGAGTTATAGGTCTTGGGAATAAATTAAAAATCAAGGTTTGGGGATTAAATTTCACACTGAAACCAGAGCACCCCTTTAGGCTTCGTTGCGAGCTGTGTGTCTGAGGTATCCAGTGTGAGATTCACAAAAATACTAGTCTCTCTTCCTCCCTTATATACTCTTATGAAGAGTCTCAGAAGCTTCTATAACCTTTATAACTTGCACGTACTTTATCTATGTGCATCACGGCTAGCTATGGCAAACTCTACTGCGCATTAGCTATTTGGCTCGTAAACACGCATCATTCACGCATACATGAATACTCTAAATTCACCAATATATATATATATAATTCTCCATAAAATATATATATTTATGCATAAAATGATAACACACACTGTGTCTACAAATGTCTGTCTAACTAACAGAAATTAGGTGAACAATTCTAAAAGTCACAAAACATACATGTATCAGCATATACGGCACTGTCATAAATGCAAATTTTGACAAGAGGGATTACTTCCCTTAGTGTGTTAGCGGTTTTAGATCGTGAAATAAATTAAAATTTTGGCTCCACGCTTTTCCCATGACGGTGTCTCTATCATGAATTTCCATTTCCTACTCATTTGTAAAAAATTCTTGTTTCTGTGCATGTCAAATTTCATTTGAACTGGAAAAATACTGATCTGTGAACCTTAGTATATTTTGAAAAACAAACTGAACCTTGAAAACAAATATTTTTGCATGATAACCTATAGCACACAGAAAATTGTTGAACTAAACTGTTTAACATTTCATATTTAATTTAGTTATAAGAATTATTGTTTATGTGTAAGTGTCATATTATTTTTATAATATATTTGTGCACCTAAATTATTGCTTTTGTGATTACTTTTGAACCAATTTATACTACTTGAATTTGCATAATTAGAAAACCTACATCATATGTTAAATTTCATGCTGTTTATTTTCTTTTATTTAAATATTTGTTTATATTTTGTTAACACTTGTGATTTCAATTAATAAAGAAAGGTTAGCTAAGCAAAAATTGGCAGACGGTGGCAAATATTTGTATAATAGTTTTAAACTCAGACAGTAGCATATCTTCTGTGTCTGCCAAGATAATGAGACATCGAAGGCCAGAATCCATGGGCAATAGTGTAGCCTAAAGAGATGCAAGAAAATCTATGTGGCAGGTGAATGTTATTCTAAATCTAAGTTGAGATGCTGAGGTTTGGCCGAGTTTCTTGTCTGCATTTTATAAAGTCCCGTTCGAGCAGGGTTATAGGAATTAATTATGAAAATTACTAATCTATTAACCCTGCTCATCACATAACCAGTAACAACTACAAAACTATTAATAATTATCAAATAATACAATGTTCATTACAAGGGTTTTAATAATTATCAAAGAATCCAAACAACTATTATCCACTACAAAACTACAAGGGAGTTATTAATTATTGAAGAAACGGCACAACAAGCATGATGTTCAAACTCCAAGTTACCAGTTAAGGAAGCAATAAAGTTCAGCATAATCATAGAATACATAGGTTTAAAAAAATATTAATTTCACAATTGATAATAGCTAAATTATATAATAATAATTATAGTAGAGTTGACTTACTTCATCACACACATCAAGTCTATTTTCTATATGGATGGACTCTGAACTCTATGTCCATTTGTTGGGTAAACAAAGCCTCTGTGCACATTTCAAAATTCCTATCTCTCCCACTTATTTACAAGTCATTGGATGGATGCCCCAGAGAGAGGTAGCAGACAATGGCGTAGCACTGTGTTGCTGTTATATATGTATGTAAAAGGGGTGCCAGAGTAGACTCCAACCCCTTTGTCTGTCTCTGGCATGCAAAATTGAAACTTCTTTACTTTTCCCACATTTTAACTGTTGGGATGGTTTGGATTGTTTTCTCCTCGTTTTCTGTAGTTGTAGCTTGAGAAAAATGTCTTTCGTTGGTTCTTTTGTTGTTCGTTTTCAATTTTGGTGAGATTTTCCAGATAATGTGCATATTGCTTTCCTTGGCACATGTGATGGTAGGTGATGTTTGCCGTTGTTGGCTTCCTAGTCTCCTGGGTCAATTGTTCTTGCAGTATCTTATTCTCACTGCTCCCCATATGGCATAATCGTTTTTGATGTAAAATATTGAAGTGAAGAAATTAGGTATTTGAATGCTCTCTTGAAATCTTTATTATTGGTTCTGATACTAAGGCATCAGGTGATAGCCATATCTCGTAGACATCGCCTTGTTTGGGGTACATTTCAACCTTCTTGGCCCTGAAGTGCTGTTCTATTTCTCCTTACACATCCGGCCCTGAAAAGAGCATATGGTTAGGTCGAACTGATGTTTCCTCCAGCCCTGAAAAGGGCGTAAGAGTGACGCTGATAGCAAATGTGTGGGAGGTAGACCTGATGTTTCCTCCAGCCTAAAAAGAGCGTGAGAGTGACGCTGATAGCAAATGTGTGGGAGGTAGACCTGATGTTTCCTCCAGCCCTGAAAAGGGTGTATGAGTGGCACTGATTGCAAACGTGTGGGAGGTAAAGCTTATGTTTCCTCCAGCCTTGAAAAGGGCGTGGGAGTGGCACTGATAGCTGCTCTGGTGTTACGTCTGTCCATTTTTGTTTTCTCAGTAATCCAAAGGATAAAAAGTTTGGTGCATCTTGACCCACTGGAACCTCTCCTCCCTCCAAGATGCAATAGAGAAGAGAAGACCTACTAAATTTTTGCTCCTCTCCTTTTCAACGGATTACTGAACTAAGAATGGATAAACGGAACAGAAGAGCATCAGCTACTGCAGCCAAGTCTACCCCCAAGCCCTTTTCAAGGTTGGAGAAACAGAATGGTTTACATCATCTGCAAGCTCTTTTCAGGGTGGCAAAAGGCAAGGGATGCAGCAACATAATTCAGACTTGCTGATGGGTAGCAGGTGACACAATGCGAAAAGGTAGAACACATTGACTTACATGATCAGGACGAGCAGCAAACAGCTTTAACGAATTTTTCTTCAACCTACTCTGGTCACTCTTCGAGAGCGAGGAAAGAGAAAAAAATAAGTGACGTTATTGATCATGTCATATGTCTATCTAAAATTCTAATCGATACCAAGAGCACCATCAATGGTGGCAACAATACCAGAAGGCCAGGAAACATCAATTTCAACATCAGAAAAGGGTCCCAAAACAAAACAGGGCCATGTAAGGCGACATCAAGGCTTTCCTAGCAGATGGAACAATGGTGTTGGAGGTTCCCTCTCTTCCACCACCACCAGCAACAGCAACTACGGCAGCAGCAGCAGAGTCGTCAACAGACGTGAAAAAAGAAGCAGAGAAACAGACTGCCACAACACATCAAGCATGACACCAAACAGCAACAAAAGTGCCAACAACAATGGCCATACCAACGCCGCAGAAATCACCACCAACAACGGCAGTACTATGAACAGCAATATCCGCAATGGGGATATTTCAACCACTCCATTGCGAACATGATCCAACTGCTGCTCGATCGTCTGTTCTGGCAGCCAGCACCCACCTATGTGCATCCCAACGGACACTAGGGACAGCCCAACACCTGTGAGGAGGCTGGAGGGGGGCATCCTGGGTGCAAGTACACACTAGCTACAGACTTGGTGTGCTACTCGTCTGGGCTCTATAAGACACACTATCCCACCCGCCTGCAGCTATGAATGCTAATCCATGTTATATATGCGAGCGGTGTCTGTCCTGTTGGGGACACACTTCCATAAAAAAAAAATCAGGGTCTGTTCCCCAGAGGTTCCCCACCCTGCATATATCCATCCTTGGTTCATGGGACAGCCCTTTATCCACATACCTGGATGTCTATAAATTCACGGTCGCAAGGAACCAGGATGCTACCATTCTGAATGGAGGTGTGGTTTATTTCAGAACAGAGCTGAGGGAAGGGGCATTGCCCGGAGTGTCCCTCTAGAGTCTAGATACATATAAGACAGGCTATTAAAATTAGGGAGATACTTATGAGGCTGAAATTTTGCATGAAGGTATGGTTTACCCATTGGAAGAACACAGAGTTCTCACCCCACTCCAGCTCATCTCAGCCCACTTATATAACATAGGCTATTAGCATGTTGCCATAAAGAGAGTAAGAAAACTGAAATTGTGCACTGAGAAATGGTTTGCCTTGTAATGGACATACGTTCAGATTCTGCCTCACCCCCTCCCCGAGGTCCCTCTCCAGCTGCATAGATTAGATATGCTGTTACTATGGGAGAGAAAGCTAGGAAGGTGAAATTTTGCATGGAGATGTGGTTTGGAGGACATGCAGAGTCTGCCCTCCCCTCAAAGCTCCCTACAGCCGCCTATATAAGATGTGCTATTAATGTAAGGGAGACAGGATTTTTGAAGTGACAGATATACGGTCATTGCCCCTGCCCTCTTCGAGGTTCTCCTCCAGTTGCAACATTTATGTGCTACTACTATGAGGGAGAGTGTGTTGACGTTAGAATTTTGCATGAAGACTTTTAATGACAATGGGATGGGCCAGCCTCCAGCCACAAGTTTAAGATGAGCTATTAGTACAAGTAGGGTGTGGATGGAGAACTAGGAAAATGAGAATTTGCATCTAACTGTGCTTTACTGACGTAGGGCTCTTACCTGGTATCTGGAGCGCCCATTTATCTACATATATGATAAGTTATAACTATAAAGCATAGACGCCCCCTTCAAAAAAAAAAAATTAGTGAATGAGTGAGTGAGAGATGGGAAGTTGAAATGCTGCCGGGAGGCATCACTTGCCCCAACAATCACATGTTTAATATGTGCACTATTAAGAAGACAAAAATAGCTAACACCTAGACTAGGAAAATTGAAATAAAGGGAAAAAACATGAAAACTGAACCCAAGCTTTGTAAAGACACATCGACGGAAATCAATGTTGCTCTGGATGATTTTGCAAGGATGCTTGAGGCTCCACCTCTTTCACCCTTGCCAGAGGCGCCCACCACAGCATGTGAAAAAATAATACAGCAGCCACAACAATGATAGTACAGCGAGCAGCAGTATTTGCAAGTGGGGATATTTTAACACCCATTGCGGACATGATCCAGCTGCTGCTTGACCAAATTTACTGGCCAGCAGCACCCATCTATGCGCATCCCAACGGACACCAGAGACAGCCGTGACATCAGCAACACCGACGACAACACCACCAGTAAGGAGGACTTGGGATGAACATTCCAGGCGTATGTACACACAAGGTACAGACTTGAAATGCTACTAGGTTGGGCTCCATAAGACAC
Organism: Sinotaia quadrata; assembly: GCA_028829895.1. Taxonomy (NCBI): domain Eukaryota; kingdom Metazoa; phylum Mollusca; class Gastropoda; order Architaenioglossa; family Viviparidae; genus Sinotaia; species Sinotaia quadrata. The sequence continues at coordinate 80,624,559 of CM054179.1, read as the reverse complement.
CACTTCACAACCACCCTCCCCCCTCCAACATCGGGAAAACATCACCACAACTTTAGCCCATGGAATATCGGGCTAATGTCTTTGCCGGTCGACATGTGCGCAACTAAATATAGACCACCATTCATCATCACCTCTACCACTTTCCTATCTACTAACCCTAAATTCTGTCATTTTTCACCATCTCTCACAACAGCCACACACCTCTTGCTAAGGGGCGAAATCGGCGGAAGCTCCTATCACCTCCAAATTAAAGTGTATCTCAAAATTCTCAATAAAACAAAGTTTCTTTGTTATTAAAACAAAATTAAAAAATTAGATGATAGTTTGAGCATTTCTTACATAATTTTATATTTACGAAGAAATACTTACATCGCTCACTATTCGTTTAGAGAGTGCTAAAAATGCGACAATACACAGTGGTAAGTCACAGCTGCAGGTGGAGAGCTAACAAGGTAGACATGTAGGCATGTTTTATCACTGTGACGGACATACGGGTGTCAGGGTGTACCCACTTATATAAGATGGATTATTAAAATGAGGGAGAGAGCTGAGAAACTGAAATTCTGCATAGCAATGTGGTTTACAACTGTTAATATATTTTAGCATACGAAAATATGCTTGAGAACAATAACACTCTGGAGTTAGACTGATGACCGCTAAATGCATAGCTGACTAATTTTCAGATACTGGAAACATCGCTCATCGAGGGCGCTAATTAACTCGTAATACACAATTTTCCCATTAGATAGATATCAAACCACAATTGTTAGAGAAGGGGCAAGGTTTAAAGAAAACATTTGGATATTGAAACAAATGAGATGCTTCATAAAGAAACCGACACATTTAATTTACAAGCAGGCCCTGACGTACCGTGAATTGAACAACTTAAGCAACATTGGTAGCTTCTGATACAGATTTACAATCTAGCTTTCTTTTGAGTCAGTTTAAACAGGGATGACCTCTGTTCAGATCCGAAAATCTTTCCTATATACTGTCACATAGGATCTCATCGACATCAAATAAATTTCATGAAAATGAGTGATTAAAAACACAAACAGTAACAAATTAAACCATGTCAAAACAAATATAGAGGCTACAAAATGACAAAAAACAAGAAACACACGACTGATCGTAACGTGTTATTCAAAGACAACAAAACTAATTAAAAACTTTTATGTAATTTACACTTTCTCTACAAATACACGTTTTGTGGTTTCACACTTCATTCGGGCCTTCCGGAAATTCGCTTATTCCTATTATGGAAATTTCCGTGAATGACGAAGAGCACTAAAGTTCATTTCTTCTCCTTTCACGAAGGTTCTCGATCCATTCTTACTGCTTGCTTGACGTTGATTGGTGTCTCTCTGTGACGTATACACATCTCTTGGTGACAGAATCGACACCTTGCAGGAGCAAAGCATAGGCTTGACTAACAGGTTCTGCATATAACGGTTGTGAGTACTTGGACAAGAAAATACCCAGTTGTGAAAATGTTATCCAGTCCATTTTTTGATGAGGATCCCTTTTTTGCGTAAGTTTGAGAGATTGTGTTGAATTCTTACGAATCTACGATAGCGTAAAACATAATGGAAGTGAATTTTTAGAATCTACTCACAGGGAAATGCAATCAATGAATATGGCTGGCATTGAGTTAAAAATTTAGCCCTCGATACGAATGAAAAGAGTTGGTTGTATCAATCGAGTGCGAATATTATTGTATTTGACATTGCTTCTTAAATGAAATAAAAAGTATAAATTTTATTAGAATAAATTAGAGATGAAGATTGTAGTGTCCTGTGGTTTTGCGTTGTAATGGCAGTTTGTCGCGGAGTCCTTGCCCCTGGACGGACAGCGCAAGTCTAATAAAAGTGAAGTGCACCGATTAGTGCCTTTGTGTACAGAATCGTATATATACAAAATATAAAGAAACTAACTAAACCAAACAAAAATATAAAATTTTAATATTCTGAATTGAAAGTGAAAATATAAGGAATGGTATAATTTAGGTTGTCGAAGAGGTCTGCATGAAATTAATTTCTGAGGAAAAAGAAATGCGACATTGGCTAGATTCTACAATATGCTATTTTGAAAGGTTAAGAATTGTAGTTAATTTGAAAAAGATTATATATAATTAAGAAAAAAACAGGTAGCAGTGGCTTCTGATAACTCATATGAGAATATATTGAAGTAACATATAAGATAATATAAACTTATATTGCTAATTATGTTAACTCACTTTAGTTAGGGCCTATCTATGGGAAGCAATAAAATGATACGAGCTGCAACAGTGTGGAGAACAAACATGTGTTAGATTTACTTACTTTATTTTTAAAATAAATCTGTGAAACTCTTAAGACTGTCAGTATGCTTCCAGTGAACAAAATTTTCATTTAGAAACAAGTCATTCATATACTGATATAGTTTTGGAAAAGAGAATAAGGAATATTGCTTATTTACGTATCTTCTCCTTCCAAGATTGCTAGAAATTTTATGATTACTTTGCTATATTTCAATAATTTTGCTCATAGAATTTTAGTTGACATAGACAATTACTAGCTAGTACAGTAGTAGCTAAGAATGTTGGCTTTATTCCCATCATGGATGTTTGATAATATTTTAATAGACAGTATTCAGAATTTAGATTGTCTTATGATTCAAGAAAATAATAACAACTGTATAGCTGCTCTTTTCTATTGAGAATATTCAATTTTCATATGACTTACATAAATAGCACATTGGCCACATGTCTTTGGTATGCCATAAGCTGAAATGCAGAGAATTGAGGACTGTTTCACTGTATAAATATCTTTTTTGCATAAATAAAAATGTATTCAGTAGACATTTGGACACTGCAACATTTAAATAAGTGTACTTGATTTAGGTGTATTCTAATCTTTTATCAGTGATTACATTGAGATTATACAGCAAATGTTATTAGACCCCTCCTGCCTGGCACTCATAGAACACTGTTAAAAATATATACATATAGTTATTATATAATAATTTATTGAAAATCACTTCACATTTATTAATGTGGTTAAACCTGTGTCATTTCAATTTGCTTTATTTTTTATGTATGTTTGCTTTATACAATTACTCCTAAAAGTCCTATGTTTACAATAGTTTTAAGATTATAATTCTAGCTTGTTGAGGGTCTAGTCTTATATATTTTATAACTCAATTCAAATATGTTTTTAGCATCTAATTGCTGTGTGCGTTTTAATGAATATACATGTTTTAATTATTATACTTAAGATGATGATTGATGAGATAAAGAAACTGCATGTATGAATGTGCAGAAAGTTATGATGTTTTTACAACAATAATATCATTATTTAGAACTGTATTTCCACTACTACCAAAAAAATTTGTACTGAGCTTAACAAACCCTGAATACCTCTACAAAAACAGCAACAAAAAATGTTGCTATACACTGCAACATGTTGCTCCTATCTGGTAAAGCCTTAAAATATAACCTTTAAATAATCTAAATGTGGCAGGTCTTGTAAAAAGAAATCTATCTATCCCTTAGTCTTGTCAGCCTTTGGGGCACCACTGATGAACAGACAACCAGTTTTCTCCATTCCATTCTGTTCTCTGCTAATATTACCATATTGCTCAGTTTCAGTCCTGTCCACACAGAAATGTTATCCTCCCATCATTTCCTCTGTCTTCCTCTCCTTCGCCCTCCTTGCACAGTACCTTGCATGATTGTCTTGGCAAAAAGAAATGCTGTAAAAAAGAAAAACCAACAAATGAGAATGGTTAGAGGGTAATTTCAATTGTTATCAACCATTTACTTTATTCAATCATTGTCAGATATAAAATTTTGTTGCAACATTTTTAGTATAAAGCTTATCTGCAGCTTTAGTTCTTTAATAATTTTATTTCAGTAAAATAAACAAAATATGCCACTAAATAGTTAAAAAGAAAAGTAATTTTGAGGTGGGGGTGGGAATCTGACCTCTTAAGAACTGTATTTAAAATTTAGTTTTAAAAAGTACAATGATTAAAACTTTTAAAAAGTCTTCAAAAAACCAAAATATAATTATAAAACAAATAATAATACTGTATGTATTATTAATTTACTTGAGTATTAGCAGTTACATTTCATTGCAAGTTAATTGCCAGTCCCCATTTTTAGAAAAGTGTAATTATTTTTCTTTCAAACATGGTTTAACTCACATTAAATAAAATATAATAGCATATTAGACAAAGAAATGATTTTTAATTTTATCCAAGTTGTATCAAGAAATAATTCAATTGTATTAAAGTATCACAATCACACTTCACCAAAGAAAATCTCCAGATTGGTGCACTAAATGCTACTTATTCCTGCAAAACAGTGACACTGGGACTACGTACTCATATATAAATATATGCTGAACTAGAGTACAGTAAATACCAAAAATTTGATTAAGGCAGATTAATTCATTAAACAAGTTTATTTACTGTATTGTATGTCATGTCACAAAATGTATATGGTGTAGTAATTTTTTTCTTGCATATTTTTAGTCCAGTTCGTTATAATTTTGATTTTGAGTTTTCTTTAATATTGTTTATTTTTTTACTTTTATTCTAGGGATCATTATGATTTTTAAACATATCATTCTTTTTGTTTTTTGTATAGTGGTCATCGTGAGCAAATGCGTCAGATGAACTCAATGTTTTATGAACCATTTGGATTTCCACCCCGTGGACTACTTGGCATTACTGATGGCCGTCAACACAATCAACAACAGCAATTACAGCAGCAACACCAACAGCTTTTGCCAGCTGGTGTTTTTGATTTTGGTTTCTCAAACATGTTTCAAAATATGCGTCGCATGATGGATGACATGCACAGCACCTTTGTGAGTTACTATTGAAAAATTTGTTCTTTCTAAAAATAATTAATTTTCTTTTAACTAATATATTTAATAAGTTCATACATATAGTTAATTATAAATATTTACATTGTGTTGTTTCATCAGTATGCAGTACAAAAGCTCTTGTGAAGTGCAGTTTGGAATGAAAAATAGTGTACAATAGCACTTATATAGAATTTAGTGAGAGAAGGCATGGGTTTGATCAGTGTATTCAGCCTATGGTTGTTAATCACTATGAGAGCTTGATGTGAAACTACAGTATACAAATGATTTACAGGCATTCTTTGATTTATATAAACTCAAACCTTTACTTAAAACCAAATTATTTTCATTAACTCATACTTACACAACCGTTCCTTTAAATCCAGTGCATGTACAAGTTTTTTAGGAGAATTTTATTTATATTTTTCACTATTTGACTCTATTTCATGGGTACATTTTAAAGAATCTGTACGTATGAAGTAACAATAATTATACAATGACATTCTGGTGCTATTTATGAGATGGAAAAGCTGTTTTATTATAGCCATTAAAAAAAAAATCATATAATAGTTTATTGTGTCTCATGTCAAATTGTCTTTCATACTTAAGTAATTTACACTAACAATCACTTCAGAGATATTCCTTACAAAACGATGTAATACTCAGTGTGCTTTAACTGTATACATGCACATATATAGACTACATGATGTGGTGGGTAGGAATGTCTAAGTTGAGCTTGTGTAAAATAACACCTAAGAGTTGACAGGATGGAACCCTTGAGTGCCTGTAGTGTTTGATCTCATATTTTATTGTGTACATACTACTAATAGGACCAAAAATCAGGATTTGTGTCCTATTTTTGGATAAGTGGTTCTGTACTGCTTATTTTCAAAGATCTTTTGGTCATTAAGTGATGAACATGGATTGCAGTTACTCATGTGCGCACATACACACACAAAACTATGTATACTATAGTATAATGAATGAAAAGTTGTCATTTTCTTAGCTAGCAAGTGATATATGCAGTGTTTTGTTTACTGATTTACTTGTACACTTTGTTGTTAGAGCACTGCATTTATATATAAAAATTAAAATACTGCATGCATTGGAAGTCAAATCAATAGATTTCTTCAGTGTGACCATATAACTGAAATGTAACTGGGATGCGTTCATAAAGGTCTGCATATTTGATTTGGAATAGATAGATATAGTATTACTTAGTTGCTAGTATAGTGGAATAGCAGCTTACTGTCATTTAACTCATGCAGTTCAAGTTATACATTATCTGCATGCATTAAAAAAAATAGTAATTAGTATGGGCAATTCTGCCTGTCATCCATAATGAGTGGTGAGATGAAAGATGTGAGTCTGCTGTTTCCTTATTAGTCTCAGTTCCCTGTCATTGTGTGAGCATATCAGTTATCACCATGCTGTGATTCTAGCTAAAGATACAGATTTTTCGTGAATTTATTAATACAATTCCTCAGTGGAACAAAGCCTCGAATTATATGGACAATTTGAGATTTTATTTTTTTAATGATCTTATTTCTGAGAAATCAAAATAATATATAAGAGCTGTACAAACAGTTTGGCATAATTTGTTTCTGCTTTAGGTGTTTAATTTTTTATTTTATTTAGAATTCTTGCATGATAGTTTGTATACTGTTAAATAAAAAGTGTTGTCACTTGACTCAAGTGTTTATGTTAAAATTTGGTTTTCATTAATTTCGTGACTCGATTTATGAAATGTGATTGATTTAAAATAGATGCTTTAGGTTTTAACATTACTTAGTTGCCAGTAGTAATAACAATACTATAAAATTAACATTACTGTTTTGTTAAATATATAAAAACCTATAATTAAGAATAATGCAATGATTCAGGGCTAATTTGGAAATAGAATGTTTGTAGTAGAAGCAAGATTTTCTTAGAAATGGTGCTCTTGGAAAAAGTTTCAAAGTAAAACTAAATATCCACAGATAAATGAGATTTTTCAGAATTTAATTTCTCTAGGAAATAACAGTTCGATGAGTGTGTTGAGTATTTTTGTGTGCAGGAGGTTACCAAGAATAATCCCAACAGTCATGTTTATACACAGTCATCTTTCATGTCCTACTCAAATATGGATGGCAAACCCAAAGTCTTCCAGGCGTCATCCTCTACCACACAAGCTCCAGGTGGAGTGAAAGAAACTCGTAAAATGGTTCGTGATTCTGAAACTGGCATCGAGAAACTAGCAGTTGGCCACCATATCAACAGTCGAGGCCACGTTATTCAGCGTCAGCGAAACCGTCGTACAGGAGACCATGAAGAGAACCAGGAATACATAAATTTAGAGGAAGGTATGCATATGTGCTATACACTATGTGAATGATGTACAGTGGACCCTCGCTTAATTATTGATTCAGTACATGTGTGAAATTAATGTAATGTAATATGGAAATTGTAGCAAATATATGTAATCTTAATAGTGCAGCAAATTTTGTTGTTAAATAATAAATAAGGATTTAATTATTACTATAGACTAGAAAAATCTGTTTATAAGGATTTATTAAACTGTATACTCATTTCTAATCACACTTGGGTTCACACCATTTTTTTTGCTTTCCTATTTCCTCTTTAATTTGCAGTAAAATTGTTTTCCTCATCTGATATCTTTTATTGATACATGTTTAGAATCCGTTTTCATTTTTGATTAGAAAAACACAATCATCTGTGTAAAGGAAAATCACTTAGAGCTTAGCACAAATATGATAGCATCATATGTGGATTTTAATGTGTCGTAAATACATATATGTTTGTAGATGCCTAACATTATATGAACCCATTATTATGCAAAAAATCCACTGACGTTTAAATACACAGATGTTCATAGAAGTAGATAGTCACACTAATTTTTTTTATAGTTCAAATGTGTATTATTAAATCATTTGCCATTTAGTTAATGCTTATTTTTTCAAAGGCATTGCAAAGAAAATGTGGAAATTACTGGAGGCTGAAAATGACCATTTCAGCAAATTTTAACCATAAAAAGCATTAACGAAGTTAACAGAAAATGTAAACAAGCAAACTGCCACATCTCTGAAACTATATATCATACAGAGTTGGTTCACATATCAAAATGATCAGCAAACTATACTCTGTCTAAATATATTAAAGATAATTTGTGTTTAATCCTATATTAATTTACATTTTTCATTTTATTGAACAAATTTTATTTGCCAAAAAAATGTAAATGGATGAATGGTCACAACTTAGAAACTATACATGATACAGAGTTCACCTATTAAAATGATCAACAGGATAATATCCAAAGACATATAAGTTATCTGTAACTTTTTATTTGTTTTAGTATTTTTACAATAGAAACTTTAACATTTAAAAAATCTTAAAAACCGTATGCTTGGTATTCTGTATGCATAAGTCATAAATATAAAAAAGATATTTGACGAATATACTATTTGTGGCATAGTAAATTTGCTTATACATATTTCTAAGCTTAATTGTTATATAAATTGTTAAATGTCAAAGTGATGCAATCTTGGGCACTGCTTAAGCTCATATTTTTAAGTATTAGAGTTGGAGTAAATAACTCAGATAAAGAATATGCTAGTGCTTGCTGATGTAATCTAAACCAGTTTTAGGTGGATGAGTAGTTTTTATTATCCAACGGTTAATATTTACAAGAGCGAGACCAGCCAGTGGGCTGAGATCAAAGCTTACCTGTTGAAAAAGAATTTATTTTCTAATCACTTTGATGTGGAAGAAGTCCATTCCTGAAAGGCAGCCATTTGTATAACAACTGTGGATTTCAAACTGTTGATGATCTGGCCTTAATATATAACATACAATGAAAAGATTATTTGATATTAATATTTCTACAAACCACGTTCAAATAGTTTCAATGCATATACAGTCTTATATTGTTTAACTTAATTCAACAGATGTGTCAATTTAAATCATAGGATAATTTATTATCAAAGAAAATAAATGGAGTTATAGAGATTATAGTGATAATAGTTTGTACATAAACTTGTCTAGATGGTGCCACAATAGTCTTTGCACGCTTTTGTAATAAAGTCACAAGTTTATTGTCACAATAGAATTGTCATTTTCACGTGTTCCTCTAGCACGCTTGCATAATGTTTTCTCGAGAATAATCTGGGCACTCCTTCGCCGTATTAGTTCCCTCAAGCATTGAGTACCTATTTTTAGTTCATGTTCCATTCATTGATACTATTTTCATAATTAACAAAAAATTTTAAAATAATAAACTTGCTTTTTATTTCCTTTAGAAAAGAAAATTTGAAATATTTGTTTTCATTATTTTTAGACTTTAATTATTCTATTGCTCCCTTTTAACACAATAACTTTTTAATATATTCTTGTTACAGAGGAGTTGCCACATTTTGAAAGAGAATGGCAGGATCGTACACAGCAGACCACTAAAGGATTAGAATACCGTCGTCGTCGTGAACGGTCTGAAAGAGCTCGTCAGTTGCAGCTGCCAGCACCAAGCAAGAAACCAAACTACCGAGAACGGGAATAAAGTATTAGACATGATCAGCTATGTTCAGAGGTGTGTTTTAAAAATGCATTTTTATAAAACACCCATGTATCAGTGTAATACAAGGTCATCAAACTGTAACAATCCTGCAGCTTTTAATATTTTGAGTCACCATGAAATAATTGCTATCACACTGGCTTTGGTTACAAACATGCAAAAAAATATCTAAGTCAAGTCTTCAAGCTTTTTAGTCATTTGATTCTGTATACTTAGTTTCCCTAGCCATTTGATTCTGTATGCTTATTTTCTCTAGTCATTTGATTCTGTATGCTTAGTTTCCCTAGTCATTTGATTCTGTATGCTTAGTTTCCCTAGCTATTTGATTCTATATGCTTATTCGTGTAGTCGCTTGCTTCTATATGCTTAGTTTCTCTAGTCACTTGATTCTGTATGCTTAATTTCTCTAGTCAGTTGATTCTGTATGCTTATTTGTCTAGTTGTTTGATTCTATATGCTCAGTTTTCTAGGTAATTGATTCTCTATGTTTAATAATGTTTGTATTAGTGTTTGTGGATATGTTCAGAGTGGGCATAAGTTGTGTGGGCATTGTGCAAAATTAAGGCCAGAACTATCAAGTATACCTAGTCAGTTGTCATATTAGAAAGTTGTGATGATGCTATTAACAAGAATAGCTCAGTAAATAGCTCCTGGTTCATAGGCAGTGCACTTCATGGGGTGTATTCCTTCACCCCAAATATGTAAAAATGTTTCTTTCACAACCCATTTGATCTAAAACATGAAACATTGAAAAGTTAGTCAATATTAACTGATTGTGTTTTGTAAGTCTTACTGCTTCTAAATGGTTAATTATGGATTAAAGTATTTAATATAGAAATTGTTTGGACTTATTTAAATTACAACTTGAGTAAACTCAAATTTTGAATTCTGTAAAATTAATTCACAATGCATATGGTTTGTATATTATTATTTTAAAAAATTCATTGACTTTCTGTTTATTGTTGATTGCAGGATTTCCCTGTTTGGATGAAAGCAGTATATTTGGACATTGTAAATAACACGTTTCTTGGACCTTGTCTTGGCTCAGTTTCCTGTTTCTGCAGTGCCTGTGTATACCATTGTTGATTGTCTGACTTGGAGAATGGAATATATTCATTATCAATTTTGACACTGGATTCATTGGCTTAAAACTTCTGGAGTTTTGTGTACATTTTGTCCAACATATCTTGCTAGAGATAAAAACCTTCAACAGTCACTCTTTGGATGATTATTGTGCAAAATATATCATTATAGATCAGCACAGAGCGTTGGTAGATTTGTAAAGGTTTTATTACATACTGTTTAACACTTCAGAATCCAGAAAGTATAGAAAGTTGATCCAGAATTAACTTAAACAGTCTGAATCCCACTCATTTAATTACTTGATAGTTTTTTGTGTATTTTTCTTCTAAATATCTGCAACATACAAACTTAATCATTACCTTATTTAAAAAAATAACATGACAAACATTTTTATAGATGTCGTACTTAAACAGTTCTTGAAATCTTTTGAGTTAGCTTGCGTATATTAGATATTTACCATAGTTCAGAATGCTCAGTCATAAAGTGTTGTGTTGCAGGTTTAATTTATCTGAAATTGATTTATCCAAACTATTCTTTTGCTGTCAATGGTTTGTGAACCCTCTAGTATTAGTGGTTTAAAAAATGTTTGATCTATGTTCATTGGCTGGTTATTTTCTTAGTTGCAGTTTTAGTGTATTGTTGTTAGGCAGAACATGTCTTTTTGAACTGCAGTAATATATATAGATAGATAATTAGATTTATTTGATTCTTCTGAGTGAGTATCTCAAATTAAACTGCTAGATACTGTATCAAATCAGATTTTATTCACTTTCCAGTACATTGTACAGACTGACTGTGTAATCTGCACTTCAGAAAGAATTTTAAAATATGAATACGATAACATGGTTTAAAAGTGTTGAAATAGTTTACCATGTTAATATTCGTTTTCAGAGATTAACTTTGGATTATGAAATTTCATTTTGGTTTGGACATCAGTCCAGGAGCTGTAAACTTTAGTATAAAAATGTTTTCTTTTGATTTACCTGCAGTTGTAAATAATCTACATTAAAGACACTAGAATGCTGTGGCATTGTGTGTAGTTATTTTTGGAATTATAGCATAACTGTCTATTTATATTAAGTGTTCACAAATGTGAGTGCAGAATCACTATGGTGCCTAAAAGTTTAATGTTGTGAAACCAGCAAAGCAGGTTATAATATATATTCTACAGTATACCCCAAGTTTTGTATATGAATATCAGTATGTCACAAAATAAGTATCAAGGGTTTTTTGTTGGTTGTTTTTGAGAGGCATTTGATTCAAATTCTTCATCTTTTTTCCTTTTTCTGCAGTCTTCTTTTTTCCTCATGTTTGTGTCATGCCACATTCTTGAACATAAATATATGTAATCTCTAGATAGGCACATTTCTAAGGAATATTACTCTGTTTCAGACAAGTACGAACCAATTAACAGAAATATTAAAAATATTTATAATTACCAGCTCAAAATGCTATACAATTATTACACAAAAAATGTAATATATGACATAAACTATTTGAACACAAAAACTGCTACTTAAGTAAAATATTACTCTCCCTATAATTATTGTAAGCAATTGAGTATTTGCTTGTTATTTAATGATTTAGCTTCATATATACTTGACCTTATGCAATAAAAACCAGACAAATAATAGATCTGATGGGTTTTCAATTGAATAGAGATACACTTTTAACTTTTTTGATGTATAACTTTACACAAAAAATGTTCATACTTAACTATAAGCTGGAAAGAAGAAAAGTGGTTTAAATACTTTATTTTCTCTAGCAGTTGATTTGATTTACAGAGGTCAGTAACAAAAATTTAATACATAATTGATATTTTATGGGGGAAATGGTTTTGACTTTGGTGCAGGACCGAGTTAATTTCCTAATGATCATTAAGACTCATAAATAAACAACAATTTCTTGATAAATTCCTAGCAAAATCATATTTTGTTTAATGCATGATGACTGTCAGTTTTATTCTTTTTCATCCAAATGTGTCATTCAAAGGAGAATATTTTGTTCTTGGTATACAGTCATAACTCATTCTCTCCTTTTGAAATGCTGTCAGAATTACATAATTCTTTCTGTCATTGATTGTACATTACATGTATATTAGTGTAAATATTATGTTGGTACATTTGTTTTCTCTTTCTTTCTCCTCATTCATAGATTTCCTGTGCAAATATGAAAAACTTAAATTTCTGACATTGACCAATGTTTTGTTTTGTACTTAGATTCACTATATTTTGAATTTATATTATCCATCCTAAATATTTTCCACAGTCATAGTTAATCTGATCCCCATTTAAAGACAGATTATGTACACACCTGCCCATTTTATGCTGGAGACCCTTTTTCATATTCAGTAAGATTTGTACATATTTTCAGTATGTAATATCCAATTTTGACAACTTTAAGATACTGTAAATGCACATTCAAGTTATTTTTTATATAAATAATTAATACATGCCCAGCAAAATAAAATTACTGTAGTTAGATATTCAATATATGGATTTGTATGTAGTTATTTCTGATGATGTTTCTCCACTCAAATGGTATCCAGTGTCATTGCTGTTACTTAAATCATCATTTCTTGTTAAAAAATGGATTGCATTCTTTTATTGAACATTCCCAAATTAAAGTCCAGACAGGGAATTTGACTCTTTGGACATTCCTTGCTTTTTGAAGCTAGTAGTAGAGGATTTGTAAGTTTTTTGCATTTATTTTTTCAGCTTTTTTGTTTTCTGTAAAACAGAATTAAGATTACTAAAATTTGTTTTAGTTCCAGTTATTTTCTGGTACTTAACCTCTTCTTACATTGGAGTTTAACATTCATAATTGCTTGTAAGTATTGAGACTCTGTGGATGGACATTTTATGACCTGACAAGAGCATGCTTATTTCTCATATACTTAAACAGCGACAATGATTTCTTCTTTATTTCCTTGTGTCCTTAATTTGTATTTTGGCTTTAGAAAATGACTACAGATTTCATATCAAGAAATTAAAAGCTGGTTATAACAGTTTTTTAAAAAAAATGTAAATCTGAAAATAATAGGTTTTGTTTATTCCATATATGAGAATTTGATAATAATTATTTATAAAATACAATTTTTGAATATGGCAAGGCTTATGTAACAGACATGAGTACACTAAAAAAAAAATTGCCTTAATGGCTGGACAAGAGACCAAGTAATGGGTACAACTAGTCCACGAAAAAAATGAAGGTATAGATTTCTTTAGCAATTGGAAGTTAATTCTGCAAGTGACAGAGTAATGGATACAACTATTATACGATGTATAGATTTCTTTAGCAGGTTTATTGGAAGTTCACACTACTTCATACAGAGTTACTGGACTAAGAGTAGGGAAGTTTGGGCCAAGACCTTGGTTGAATTCATGGTAACATTACTAACAATGCTTAGAAGTGAAGATTTTTAAGAATACTTGATATCTGATTATCAGGGGAATTTCATTTGATTCTCTTTGTAGGATTTATTTTTATTATTATCATTTTTAATTTTCTTGTCATTTTTCAATATATATATATGAATACGTTTTTGTACTAGTTTTACTAATTCAAAGGAAAATTATAGAAGAATATATAGAACATGAAAACTTTTCAAAAAATTATGATTGTATTATGGTGTAATGTATTAAAATCTTCATGACCACTTTTTGTGGGAGTTCTTCACTACATACACAACAGCACTCCTTCATTGAGGGAAGAGGTTAAATAAATATCATTAATGACTGGATGTTTATCTTATGCATAGCAGCATAGTTTGAAATAAAAGTTAATTTCTTCCTCGCTCCTTCCCCTCCCCCATATGTATATAAACATACACTCCATTTTTTCAATTCATAAATCAATTTAATTTCTTGTGCATCTCTGGCAATAAGAAACAAAAAATAGCATTAGTGATTCCTTTCTTTTCACTTGTAAATCTTTGCTGTATGTATTTATTCAAATATTTTTTATTAATAAACTTGCCTCATGGAAAATAAGATTTAAATCTCAAGATACAACTTAGTGAAAAAATTTTTTTCCCCATTATTCAACAGAGTTTGGTTGCTTTTTATTTTTAAATTTTGAAACTTTAATAAACAATCCCACTCACCCACAGCAGTAAATTATTTATATTGTTGTTTAAATAAAACATTTTGCCCAACTAGTAACGTATTATTTTATTTATATTTTGTGTGAATTTTTGTCTTTACTACTACAAGTTTGTGGTGTAAATCGTCTGCTAAACCTAGAGATGTGTGTGTATACTGCCAAGAATATTATTTTTTTAAATATTGAAATATACCGGATACATCTAAATTTCAACAACCATTTAATGTGGCACATATTTCATGTGAAGAAATGGAAACAAATCTACATGATAAAAGTTGCCTGTCAAACATGGTTATATAATACTTTGAAAAGAACAAATTCATCATGTTATTTGTAAAACTAAAAGATATATATTTTAGTTCATAAGAGTAAACTTGTTACAATTATTTATTTTAGTGTGCTTTTTTTTAAAGCTGTTTCAATTTTAAAAAATCAATTAATAGATGAAATGTTTCTTAAATTTGTGAGTATTGAAAATAATTCCACGTGTTCACTGAAGACCCAGTTTGAGTGCAGAAATGTCAATACTTAATGAATTTAGTTATCATTAAAGAGATGAAAATGGAATAAAATGTAAAACTTTCATGTCAAATGTAATATTAAAGGATTTCTCAGCATCTTTTGAAGGATGTTTGCATTAATCTCCCCATCCCAGCACAAACACTGCCCTCACACAACAAAAATGGGATCTTAGTATAAGAAGCTTATTAAGGTAAATACAATGAACCCATAATAAGAAAATAGAATATGCAGTGTTATGTTCGCCTTTTATGCCACTTGTGGGTGGTGTGGGGTAAAATATAAAGCTTCATTTTCCCTTGGGAACTAAGAACTGAATTTTTCCCTTTGTGACTACTATTCCCAACCATTAATCTCAAAGTGGATTTTCTTAGCATTGTCCCTTAGCGAGGTGGATTTTCTTAACATGAAGTTTCAAGTTAACTTAAGCTCAAGTTGAGCTTTGTTGAATGTTATGCCTTAAAGTGCTTTGGATTTTCTGGAACATTATGTCTGTGTGCTGAGAATTTCCTTGAACATGTATATCAGGAAGTTGAGTTTATTTTATATGTTGAATAGTCTCAATGGGTATAGGCTTTTGTGAACATGAAGACAAAATGTACTTTTTTTCCCAGTATGTGAAAATTGTGATTTGAGAAAGTGTGTTTTCTTAACATTTTGCCTCAATGGTTTTTCTTCAACATCATCTATCAGTGTTGTGAGTTTTCTTCAACATCAACTACCAATGTTGTGAGTTTTCTTGAACATCATCTATCAGTCTTGTGAGTTTTTTTCAACATCAACTACCATGTGTTGTGAGTTTTCTTGAATATAATGTTGCAAAGTGGTTAGTTTTCTTACATTTCAAAGCTACAGCTGAGTACAGTAAGAGATTTCTTTACCATTATTTCAAGTGAAAGCAAATATAAAACAAAAATGATGAACTGCAGCAGATCTAAAGAAAAAGAAAAGGAGGTTGCCATTTATACGACTCAAAGTTTTGTGAAGAAACAATTGTCCTTGCAGCAAGACCAAGGAGCTATTGAATATGCCATTTTTGTTTATCTCCAGTCTGCAATGTCAGTGCACTCAAATTGATGAGTTCTGGAGAGTAAGAACTAAGTCAAATACAGTTTACTACAGAGGCACATCTTTTCTCATCAAAATTATTTCAAGAAAATGACCAGAAGAAATCAAGGCCATGAAAGAACAATCGGTGTGAAGTGATTTATTAACTTTGAAGCAAAAGTGCACAGCGCAAGTCCATAATTTTCAATTAACAATTTTTATGCACATAAATAAATGAAGTATTTGTACATCACACATGATTATCAAAGGTTGATTTCTCAATTTCAAAAAGAGTTTATAATAAAACATTCTCAATTTGGTACTCAATCTCACAGGAAAATGTTTAAAAAAACAAAACAATACACATAACCAAGTGTAAATAATTTAACAGCAGTAGTACTCAAGAAATGCAGTTTTTAAAATTCTTAATTATTTTCTGTGTCTGATTTCATATTGTAAGTAAATTTTATAGTTTTAAAAACTCTTTAATTATTTTCTGTGTGACTGATATAATCTGATTTCATAACGTAAGTGAATTTTATTCATTGTGAATCTCAACTTTGTATACTGAATTCAATTAAGTTAAAGTTAATTTATTTATCAGAAATAATTTGTTCTTTTCAGGATGTGAACTGTTATAAACAAAAGCATTAAAACAACACAAGTGTGCCCAAAGCGATTAGGTAATGAACCTGTCCACAAGTTAGCCTATTTAGTGATGTGACTAGCAACTGCATGGCTAAACTGATGAAAACACAATAGTATAGTACAGATACTAATGAAACACTTATACAAAGTCACATATAATGTCTGTATTTGTTTTTTTCCCCCAGGATAAGATTGACAAAATAACAATGATCTATGAATTCATTATGTCAAAGAACACATTTCTATATAATAGGAACCTGAAACTTTACACATTACAATAAAATAAAATAAAATACAGAATGTGTCTCTATAACTTTTATCTCCTTCTACTATGTTAATTTAAAACATCTAAAAACATTTATTTATATAATATACATATATATATGAATATAAAAATAATATAAGCCGTTCAAACATGGCAACCTGAAAAAAGTGTATAATCAATCACTATAATTTATTGTAAGAAGCTACAACATTAATAGTATAATATACCACCAGTAACCAAATGATGACAGCAGAAGTGGTGATACATAACAGTTCTATTACTATTATATATTAGTATTTGTGTGGATGATAGTAAGATTGGCATACACTAAATATGTAGTATACCAAGAGTAACATTACCATATTCAAGTACTTGATAGTTAGACTGTCATCTACATGAACATATTAAGTAAAACTAATAGTAACAGTACCACATCCAAGTACTTGATAGTTAGACTGTCATCTACATTAACATATTAAGTAATACTAATAGTAACATTACCATATCCAAGCACTTGATAGACTGTCATCTACATTAACATATTAAGTAATAGTAATAGTACCATATCCAAGAGGAGGACAGTTATATATACTACATGTACAGTAATACTTATAATATTTAAAAAGACAATAGCAGAACCAAAATATATCTGTTTAGTACTACTATTAGCATCCAAAGATGCTGGAAAAAGGGTTCTAATTATTACAGTAAAGTTTTTTAAAAAGCATACAAATTTGATAGCAGAACTGCCACACTTATTACATATACAGACTACAATTAGTATTCAAAGATGGAAGCAAAATCATCACTCATATTACATACAGGCTGCTATTGGTATCCAAATATGATAGCAGAATGGTCACATACATACAGGCTGTTATTTTTAGATTCCAAAGATGATAGCAGAATGGTCACACATATTACACAGACTATTACTGATATCCAAGGATGATAGCAGAATGGTCACACATATTACACAACTATTGGTATCCAAAGTTGATAGCAGAATGGTCACACGTATTACACAGACTACTATTAGTGTCCAAAGATAATAGGAAAATGGTCATAATATTATGCCTGCATATGACTAATGGTATCCACAGACGATAGCAGAAATGTAATATGTATTACATGTACATTATTAATAACATGTACAGATGACAGACGATAGCAAAAATGTAAGATGTATTACATGTACATTATTACTAACATGTACAGATGACAGAAGATAGCAGAAATGTAAGATGTATTACATGTACACTATTACTAACATGTACAGATGACAGAAGGTAGCAGAAATGTAAGATGTATTACATGTACATTATTACTAACATGTACAGATGACAGACGATAGCAGAAATGTAAGATGTGTTACATGTACAGATGATAGCAGAAATGTAAGATGTATTACATGTACATTATTACTAACAACATGTAAAGATGTCAGACGATAGCAGAAATGTAAGATGTGTTACATGTACATTATTACTAACAACATGTACAGATGACAAAAACACTATAACACATTTTACTGCTTATGACACATACAAAAATAACAACCATCACACAACTGTCTTTCACACTTTAAATATACTATACTATTTGTAATCAAAGTGTACTACTATTGTTAAAACCAAATATGATAGCAAAACTGTCTTACATATTACAGGTTTAGTACTGCTAATAGTATACAATGATGTTAACAGAACTGTCATACATATTACTAATACAGTACTGCTATTAATATACAATGATGATAACAGAAATGTCATACATATTGCTAATACAGTATTGCTATTAATATACAATGACAATAACAGAATTGTCATACATATTACTAATACAGTACTGCTATTAGCATACTATGATGATAACAGAAATGTCACACATATTACTAATACAGTACTGCTATTAGCATACTATGATGATAACAGAAATGTCACACATATTACTAATACAGTACTGCTATTAGCAATCAAAAATGATAGTAGAACTATCACAAATTACATGTTCAATACTGTTATTAGTATACAATGATAAGAGCAGAACTGTGCGACATATGACACAATACTGCTATTAGGACTATACCACTAGTCTTGAAGGAGATGATTGGCTAACTGGTGTGTCAAATAATGCCATGCTCAGCACAGCTAGCACAGTACATAGAAAACTGTCACACAAATGAAATGTACAGAATTACTAGGAGTGTGTACATCAGTCATGATGTCGAGGGAAACTTTTACAGCTTCAAAACTATACAATTGCTACCATTATAAGTCTGTCAAAAGTTTGATTTTATTATTTAAATATTATTTCTCCTTGTTCAGGGCCTGAATAAATTCCTCAAGTTTGTCTTGAATTTGCCGTACTTTTTCTGCAAAAAGAAAATTCAATGAAAATTAATAATACCATCAAAGACTTGTAAACATCTGCAAAAATATGAGAATATTTATGAAAGAGATAAAACCATTTTACAAGCCATTTAAAAAAAAAAACTATGTGTAATGTTTAAGCAGCATCATTTGAATGCAAGCACACTATAAAACTTATATTTATGTAAAACTCTGTAATGAAACTGAAGGTTCACTAAAGAAATCATTACTGTTTAACTACCCCTATTTCCTCTTTGTCACACTCTCTCTCTCCACCTCCAATTCCTCTTTGTCACACACACACTCTCTCTCTCCACCTCCAATTCCTCTTTGTCACACTCTTTCTCTCCACCTCCAATTCCTCTTTGTTACACTCTCTTTTCACCTCCAATTCCTCTGTCACACTCTCTCTTCACCTCCAATTCCTCTTTGTCACACTCTCTCCACCTACATTTCCTCTGTCACACTACAAAAAACATTCCCAAAGACAGCTAACACTAATTCCATGCATTCATACAAAAATTAGGTCATATTTCTTAAGAACTAATTCTTTTTCAACTACAGATACCATCATACCAATATTTTTACAATGTATCAAAATTGAGCATTTATTCATCTTGTAAAGTGATGACAACTAATTTGTATATTTAAGTGATATTTCATAAAAACTACTCGAGGTAGTTTTTTCTTACAATTTTGCAAGTAACCTTATATCATCTAATAGTCTTATGTTAAAAACATCTGTTTTATTCGAATCAAACCTGATAAATTGGTTGGGACTACCTACAACCAGTCCATTTTTAATGACAAACCATCAAATACATATCCCAATATTATAACTCGGGTAATTCAGTCTTAAGTGAAGATTATACAACATTTTCACGAAAGAAATACACAAACTTTTATAGGCATTTATATTTTTTCAACCAATTTTTCTTGTGAAAAAGATATAAGATTGCACACTCTCACAGTGCTGATTACATACTCAGTTCCTCGGCTAACTGCACCCGACGTCCTGTCAACAGCTTGCTCAGCTGAGTCTTGTCTTCTCCCATGTCTTCAAGCACCTCTTTGATGATGCGTTCCAGCCGTCGTGCTGTAAAAATTATTTAGCAATCATCTTAAAATATATTAAATGTTTTCTAAAAAAAAGTGAGAAAATTAGTCTTTGAAAAACAGCAATACACTTGTCTGTGTATATGTGCGCATGTTTGTGTGTATGTGTGTGAGTGAGAGAGACAAATG
Source organism: Sinotaia quadrata (assembly GCA_028829895.1). NCBI lineage: Eukaryota > Metazoa > Mollusca > Gastropoda > Architaenioglossa > Viviparidae > Sinotaia > Sinotaia quadrata. The sequence goes on along the minus strand of CM054179.1, from coordinate 80,603,862 downwards.
CAGCAAATTCATAACCAATTCACTGTTTGTGTATAAACAAATATATTTTAGAGCCTAATGGGGAGATGAAAAAGTTAATTCATAAATGCAAAACTGTATAAAACATTCACATGACTTAAACTGGAACTGAAAAACACAACTATCTTTAATTGCATTTTTTTTTTTTGGCAGTAAGATGCTTTGCATTTGTATTGTTTTCATTTTCATTCCAGTTAATTAATAATTTGTACTTATACTGTTTCATTCAAAAACTCTTTCTGAACTGATTGAACAATAAAATTCAAATTGGCTATTGTTCCTGAGAAGAAGTCCTATTCTGGAATTGAAAACACTTTTGTTGTAAATTAGTTACAGTGTATTTAGTTTCTGAACATTTGTAGTGCTCCATGTTGGAATTCTTGGTATCCTATCTCCGGCTTTTGAACAACATACCAGAAACAATGAAGTGAATGCCGAAGTATCGAAAACTCAGAGATGACTTGCAAACGTTTTCACAGCATTTTATTTAAAATAAAAATGTTTATGCAAACTGATGGAGAAAAAAAAGGGATTAGGCATTTAAAAAAAAATACAAATGAAGGACTTCTAAACTAATTTAAGGATTTGTAGGGAAATTCAAGTATTTTTCAAGGACAAAATAAAATTCAAGTACTTTTCAAGATGGGTCTCATTTTTCAAGGTTGCTATGAATCCTGGTTCCTTACTAATTGATCATATGTAGAAGAAGATACTCATATTATAGAGACTCTGAACTACAAATGCAGATTTACAACAAAAATTTACTGGTCCGTTCCTTATTAATTGATCATATATAGACAATAGTTATAGAGACATTGGACTACAAATGCAGATTCATATCCAAAATTTATTGACCATTTCCTTAATAAGTGATCACGTATATATAGAAGATAGTCATATTATAGAGACATTTTATTACCTATGCAAAACCAAGTATGCAGCCACAGAGAAAAAACTAAACAATAAAACCCTCCTTAACCATAGGTATTGAAAGCATGACAGAGCTTAAGAAAAAATATTATCGTCACAAAAAAGCTGAAAATGAAGCCTATAATAGAATTTTGTAATACATCTAAATGAAATAAAATGTTCCACATACCCTCATTATTGACAACCTGCTGGCGAAGTGCATTGCTAGTCACCTGCAACATTCGTTGGAGCCGCCAAAATAATACAACATCATGGCAGTCAAGCTGAAAAGAAAAATAACCTTAATGCAATACATGATATTAAAAAATGTTGAAAAGAAAAATATTAATACCAAAAAATTATTTAAAAATGCTGACAACAAAAATAACATTAATGCAACAACATTATAGAATAATACTAAAAATGAAAATAACATTAAAATAAATATATGAGGATATAAAATTACTAAAAACTCTGCCAAGGAAACATTATCTCTTGTTTAATGGACAGTTCTTCTTAGGATCATGTTCTTGTATTAGCTTTTAAGTAGTGACAACTTTGCATTTATACCATTTATGTTCCATGTATATTATTTTGAAGGTGTTAGTGTTTGCCTTGTTCTACTGTGATGATAGTATTTGGTATTTATATTTTTGATTATTATTTTGTGATGTTTGGAATATAAATCTCTTACATATGTTGTAGGTATTTATTATAGGTGGTTTGTACCGGATTGCGTATGTCTTGGAAGTATTATATGCCTTTTGTGGCGGAGGTGGTCTTTCCCAGTCTGTTCCTTTAGTGTTTCTATGTTGAATGGTAATGTTTTGCTTGCTAATTTGTTTTGTTTTCTATTATCATTTTGTAAATGTGTAGTATCTTTAATACTTATGTATCTCCATCTTCTATTTGTTACTGCTGGTTCTTATCATTCTTGTTGTCCTTTCTGCGTGTCTTCAAGTTCAGGTAAGGTGTATTTTCTGTACCTTTGATTCATAGGTAACCAGGCTGTTTGTTTATCTCTGTTTGACCTTGATATGACAGCAGATAATTAATTTAACAGACATCATGAAAATAAATGCAGATTACTTGCTGAGTTCTGTTGGAGTACTCGGTTTCTCTCACTATCTTGAGGAAGGGATACTAGAGATTTGCAGTCTGCAAATCAAAATCGGCTTTCACAAACTAAGGGAATTGAAATAAGCGATATATAAATTCACTTACCTCCTCAGCGAACTTTGTTTTCACAAAACATTTACATTAGTAAAATACTAATTCATCTGCCTCACTAGAGAACTTTGTTTTCACAAAACATTTACATTAGTAAAATACTAATTCATCTGCCTCACCAGAGAATTTTGTTTTTACAAAATATTTACAAGAGTAAAATATTAATTCATCTGCCTCACCAGCGAACTTTGTTTTCACAAAACATTTACTTACATTAGTAAAATATAAATTCATCTGCCTCACCAGAGAACTTTGTTTCTATAAAATAAGAGCTCTTAAACCAGCAAAACATTAATCTACTGGCTCTTTAGCGAACTTATGTGCTTTCATAAGAATTTGTTTTTGTAAATGAAAGTAGCATGACAATACAAAAAAAATATAACAACTTGTATATATAAATGTGCTCATATTGCAAGTGACTGAATTTTGAACAATGACAGACCTGCTCCAGCATCAGGATAGACATGCTGTTATTAGCAGACATAAATTAGCAGTTGAAAGCTAGCACTTGTACAAGTGAGGGAATTTAAAAAAAAAAAGAAGATAAACTGACTCCAGTATCCTGGAAGCCCCGTTGATAATAGTAGAATCCTTTCTTGCACTGCTGAGCTTGCTGCAATGCCCGTTTAAAAAAATTCTGTCGAAAAACGTAGAACCAGGTCTCTCGAATCTGAACAGTGACAAAGTCAAAATTATATTAAACCCTGCAATTTAAAATTTATTTAATATTTAGTTTACACATGCGAATGCACGCACGCATGCAAAGTTAATAAAGTAAATTTGGACTAAGACTTAGAAAACTTTAAGAATCTAAAATGACCTAGAGTGAGTCCAATAAAAACATTTAGAAATATCAAAATCCAAAATAACCTGGACTGAACCCTAGAAAAACATCAGAAACCCTGCTTGAACCCTAGAAAAACAAAATAAAAACTTGGATTAATCCTTCAATAAAAAACAGAACCAAAATGACCTGGATTGAGCCCTAGAAAACATGAGAATCGAAAACCTGGATACAGCTCTTAAACAACATTAGTCAAAAAAATTACCTGGATACTTACATAATCCATGTCCACATCATATCCCTGATTTTGAAGATTTTTGCGGACAGCTGTTAGTTCATCAGTAGCAAGATGTACTTTATGATCCTAAAATCATTAAAAAAAATCTTTGGTAAGTCAAAAAAACCCACCAAAACTAAAAAGAACTGGTGAATAGAGTTGCCAGAGAGAAAATATTAATCATCTGGATGATGGTATTTGAACAGATAGAGTGATTCCACCAATATGACATTTGTAGTCTGATTTTAATAGTGGAAACTACAATGCAAGTTACTGAATTTATCGGCACATTAGTAATGACATGCTCATTTTTTTTTATATTGGTGCAGGGCATATTTTTAGTCAAAAGTGATAAATATTACTTTATTAGTATAATGTAATCTTTGAGATAACACTTACTTTTATTTTCTGTTTATTTAAACAAAAATAAAAGGACACATTTTCCCCCTGATATTTAATAAATGTAAAATCTTTTAAAAAGTAATCTTTTAATTATTTTTTTATTTTACTCACTCGTACTGATGTCATCAACTTTTCCAACTCCATCTTAACAGCATTGCGGTTGACATGGTCCTCAGTCCTGTTCTTCCAGCGAACCCAACGGTCCCAGGTTCCAGGTCCAGTCATTAACTCCAGCTTTTCATCAGCTGTGTTTACAGACATACAAATACAGGAAATAAATTAGGACAAGAAATTGCTTCAGGATTCCCTCCCCAACATTCCAATGCTCAGTTATGAATGGAATGCTTTCGTATCCATTCTAACATCAGATGTGCAAGGAATGCTTCTGCAATGCATCAACAACATTCTAACATGCAGATGTGCAAGGAAATGCTTCCAAATTCCCTCAACAACATTCCAATGAGTAGTTATGTAAGGAATTCTTTTGCATCCATTCTAATGCGCAGATGTGCAATAACTCAATAACATTCAAATGCGCAGTTATGCAAGGAATGTTTTTACACATAAAGATACACATACAGTAACACAAGGAATGATGTAGTCATACAAAGAAAGGTATAGGCATAGAAGATTGAGATAAAAATATTAATACTAACCAGATGAATAAAGTTATAAAAATTAAAAAAGATAACAACATTCAGGGAGGAAGTAAATAAAATGTTTAATGAAGATACAAAGAAAGGTTTGAGATAGTTGACTTTTTATATGTACTCACTCTGCTTAAGCTTTTCTTTCAGAGTATCCTCCATAAACTTAATTGCTGAATCCCACTGGATCTTATCGGACACTGAACGATCTTCCAGAATATTGACTTGTATTACACGCTATGGGAAAGACAATGTCTTGCACATTAAACATAAATGTAATTATGGTGAACTATCAGAAAAATAGTGTATCTAGAAACTGATATGAGTGATGGAATGTATTACATTAACAATGAACCGGCTACTTCACCAAAACTTGTTTCCATAAAAGCATTTGTAGGAAAGCCTCCAAAAATAGTTTTTGCCTTATTTTATTAGTAGTGTAGCATTCTACAAATGCAAATACATGTACTAACAATTTATGAGTAAAATAAATTATCTCATGTCCAAAATAAAATTTTAATTTGCAAAAAAATAATTACCCTTTATTATAGCCAAGCATGGCTTAAGTGACCCTGTATTTTAATACTCTCCTGTCTTATGAGACCTTGTAGTTTAATATTCTATGTCTACTTTAATACTTTCTGTCTTAAGTGACCCATCCTGTTGTTTAATACTCTGTTTTAAGTGATCTGGTAGTTTGATACACAGTTATAAGTGATCCTGTATTTTAATACTCTGTCTTAAGTTAGGAAGGCATGGAGGCTTAATGTTCTTTGATGACACCTCAATCTATTCAACCCAAATACAAACATACCTGATTTGAACAAGTCAATTACAATATAGGTGAACAAAAAGTAAAACAGGGAGCATGAATTATTATTAAATCACTATTGTCGGAGATCATAGCTGTATCAAAGCCCACTAATGGAATTGGCCACATTGCATTTAATCTTGATCTTTACAGTGGGTATTTTACTTAAGTGTGACCTTTTTACAGGATGCATTTCATTTTTAAGTCTGATCTTATCAGCAGGCACTAGTCAATGTACTAGGCACTAGTACATAACAACAGTACAGTAAAAAAAAAAACCTGACTACCTTGATCTTTACATCATGCAATGATCAATGGTCTGGCATAAAATATGAGATAAACAATATTATAAAAGAAATATAATAATTTTATGCTTACAAAAATAAACTTAAAAAATTACACCCACCTCAACTCTATTTTCCAAAGTGCACTTGGATATGGGAATACTCAGTTTAAAGAATCATTATTTGGCTCTAAGGATCATTACTCAACTTTAAGGATCACTACTCGGCTCTAAGGATCACTGCTTGGCTCTAAGGATCATTATTTGGCTCTAAGGATCATTACTCGGCTCTAACAATCAATTCTACTGCATTCTCCTTTATATTACAAGACCCATATTTCACCATATTCTATCACTCAGTCCAACTGTAGCCAGGACATTTTGCTTTGAAATTCCTCTAAAATCCAAGACCCATATTTACAAAATCTGCTATTATTCAGTCCAACTCTAGTCAGGACATTTTGTTTTGAAACTCCTCTACACTCCAAGACCCATATTTACACCATTTGCTGTTACTCAGTCCAACTCTAGTCAGGACATTTGTTTTGAAACTCCTCTATACTCCAAGACCCATATTTTCACCATTTGCTATTACTCAGTCCAGCTATAGCTAGACATGTGTAATTATGTCTGTGTTCAATTCTAGTTAAAAAAAGTGGCAAGTTTGTAGCAAGGAGGTCTTCACCATGGATACAAAACTTTGGTGTGACTCCTGACAGGAGTTTGTTAAGTAACATTAGTTCATGAGCACTAATTGGCTATAGATGAGATTGCATTCAAGATAGCATATATATTTCTTCTAGCTGCTTTCAATTTTTTTTCTAGCTAAGACTAGCAACAGTAGTACAATGTATACATATGTACAAAATGATTGCACTGCACTAGATAAAAAGGTTATGAATGAATGTTCTTAAAATCTGATGAAAATCAAGATCTTATTAAATCAGTACTTAAAGATTTAACTAATGTAAGAGCTTTTCTCCACGTTTTTGTATATCCTTTTCTAGACTTCTGTACTGTTCTTTAGTCTTTTGCAACTTTCTCAAGTCTTCTGTACATGTCTCTTGGTTTTTGTAACTTTTACTAGGCTTCTGTAACTTTTCTAGACATTTGTTACTGTTCTTTAGGCTTCTGTAACTTTTTCTAGACATTTGTTACTTTTCTCTAGGCATCTGTAACTTTTTCTAGAGTTTTGTAATGTTTTGTAGGTGTCTGTATCTGTATAGACTTTTGTAATGTTTTGTAGGCGTCTGTATCTTTTTTTTTAGACTTTTGTACTGTTCTCTAGGCTTTGGTATCATTTTTCTAGATTTTTATTCCTGTCACTAGGTTGCTAAATATTTTCTGTAGGTTTATGCAGATATTTTGACTTAATGAAAATACCTGTTCAATAAAGACAAGCATTATTGTACTCTTCTTGACTACAACAACCTACTCCATCACTCTACAGATTCCCTCCCTCATCCAACTCTTTCATAGTTACAAAGAATGTACTTTTATTTTCCCTCCATTTTATATTCTTACCAAACTATCTTCTGCTTTGCTCTCCCAGACATGTTTTTTCTTGCATGTTTCAATGACAGCCATTTTCAGATGATCAAAAATATCATCATTATCTCCTCTTTGCTTTTTTCCTCGAACCAATAGTTGAGCAAACTCTTCATGCAAAGTGTCCCAGCCAACCTTTAAATTAAGAAAATAATAACTATTAATATTAAAGACTATTCCATTATTATAAATTTAAAAATGAATCAAAAGTATTCAAACTTTCAGACATATCTATCTAGTCATTAGACCAATTCAGACACTGAGATAGGTACCAGGTAGGAAAGCAAAGGTAACAAATTGCAAATAACTAAGACAGTAAAGAGACAATGTTACAGAAAAGTGGTTAGATAATTTAAATTAAATATATATATCGACCAATATATATCGACGCACTAACACAATATATACATATCATTCATCGTGCTTTGCACATCACAAAATAATATATATATATATATATATATATATAAAATTCATCAGGCTTTATCACATTATTTCTAAATCCAAGCGCTGTTTACAATAATATATTCTATACTTACTTCCACACATTTTTTGGGCAACTGTACATCAGCCCATTGCTTCAGTTTAATGTCCACTGTTGTATTGAATGTCCTTGACAAGAGAAACATAGTAGAAGAAAATTATCATTTCCTTATAATTCAAATCAATGAATGCTGAAAATTGCACAGTTAATGAATAATCTTTGTAATAAAGTTGGATCTTAAAATTCTAAATTAAAGTCATGAAAATATGTGCAATCTTTTTTCAGCGCTGAGATTATGTACAAGTTTAGATTTGTATACAAAGATTTATTAATGTAACAGGTATATTTAAAAAAGTCAAATAAGTATTTCCTGAATTGCCAGATGTACACACTACATGATAAGGATACACACTGAGTGCACACACACACACACACACACACACACTGCCACAGTTCATTAGGGCAAATTCTTAGAGTTTACTCTCAGATCATTATTAGTGAGAGTTGTCCAACCTTTGCACCAATACTCCTATCCTCTAGTGTGTAAGCCTGCTCCTACGATGGGAAACTAAACATACAAGCATGTAAGCAAACACAAAGCGTAAACCAACCCTGAATTCTCTGCCTGTGCAGCTGGTAAATAGATGTTCTCGATTACATGAGTTGCATTTCTTTCCCAAAGTTTCTTGTTAAATGCTTCTTCCCTGAAAATGTGAACATAATCCAGTGTTATGGAATTTAAAGAAAACAAAACTTTGCTGTTCTATCATCATGGATAATGCAAATTGATTTTCTTGGAAAAAAAAAAGAAATTGCATAAGAATAATTGTTTTATTTACTCGTGCAATAGACATTAATAGTGCACACACTACTGTATTATATCTGGGAGAGAGAAAATTAATTTTGCTTGTATCACTTCTAAATTTTAAAAATTAAGTGAATTTTATTATTCTCCAACACATTAACCTATTTTGTTCACAGCTGACAAGTCAGATTCATACTTTGTGATTTGAACAAAGTTTAAAGCAAGTCAGATTATGAGTTTTTAGGTAGAATATTCCAAAACCTGAAAGGGCGGTGATGATGGTCTAAACTCTAAACTATTCAAGTTGATACACATATTATAATACTTATTAATATTAGATACAACTTAGAGATAATCCATATTCCCTATGCCATGATGATTGCTACATAAAAGTGTAAACAGAGGGAAACACTACATGCTTAAACATGGAAATTAAGAAACAGTATTATATTCTTAAACTCTTCTCATACAGAGATACAGAACAAAAGTGAAATAAGGCAATTATTCTCAAACTACAATGTTTACAAAAACTATTGATTTCACAATTTGTGCTAGCTGCTCTGACATGTAAATGAAAAAGAAAAGCTATGAAAATGTGAAAAGAGTTTGACAAAAGTGTTAAGAACACATATACATGTAAGCGAAAAGGAAGTTAGCATTAGTGAGAGTGCACACATGCATGCATGTACTAGCTTTCCATGAAAGTGTAACAAGAATTTTTCACTCACCATTGTTTAGGGGTAACTTGACTGAGATTCACAACTTCATCCAAAATCTCTCCCTTGGCTTTCTCAAATAGCTCATCCTGCAAAATAGTTGTCAAGCCTTAAGAAAACATAGTGAGCAAAGCTAATTTATGTAAGGATATGCACTTAGTTACAGTCAAATAGTCTTTGTGTAAACCCAGAAAAGCAAATAAGAGGAGTGAAAATTAATTTTTATATTTTTCTTGAAACTTATTAAATATTTTGACTTTTATTAAATGTTTGTTAATTTCAAATGATTTTTTTCTTGCTAGCGTAGACCAAAAGATTAGAGCCACTAGACTGTCTAGTTTGACGGCAACTGAAAATTGTATAACTGCACTGATTATTAGGTTGCCCGAGTGCGACTTCAGTCATGCATCAGTAGAGAAAATCGCCCGGATGATGATTATTTGCATTTTTAGTAATGATCTGTCCTCATGACTGATAAACTACTGTATTCAGTTTTCTTAAATAAGTATTGATCTGTCCTCATGACTGATAAACTACTGTATTCAGTTATCTTAAATAAGTATTGATCTGTCCTCATGATTGATAGACTATTGTGTTCAGTTGTCTTAAATAAGTATTGATCTAAAATATAATAAAGGTTAATTGATTTCACAAGTCATAATTCTGACTTTTTAATTTTCTGTAGTTTCAAAATGTGTTTAGTGACATGTAATCAAAGACTTTAGATTTTTGATATGCAAACAAAAGTATAAATTAATAATGGCAGTGGCAAAATGCTAGAAGAAGTTTGTTTTATTTACAAGAATGTCACTCATGCATTTTTAATCTATCAATGTGTTATGCATGGAAAAAAACTGGGGGTGAATGGTGGTTACTGAAATCTTTGATATGGTCATATTATTTCAACATCTGCCAAAGATATAAACATAAAACAAAACTAGAAAGGAAATTGAGATGAGAGATGAAATAACTAAAAAAAAAAAAATTAACACTGTAAAAAAATAAGAAAAGCCATCACCGGTACTTATTTAAATTTTCAAAGGAATGAAAACTCACCCTGTCAAGCTCTCGAACATGGGGAAATGTGTTCTTCCACTCAGTCTCTAAGTTGAATCTTGTAGCTATTGGTAACAAAAAGAAACATTATTGTCATGGCAAACCTTTCTTTCAACCAAAAAACTTACCAATATTGCCTCCATGGCATGGCAATTTGCACTATGCATAAACAGGGGAGACAAAAAAAAAAACACCTAGCTCTTTAAAAAGAAATTTAGTCTCATTCACCCATAGCAACTATTTTTCACGGTAACTCGTACTTTCTCTATTGCTTCAAATTCTTGTCATTTTTAAACATGCACAAACGAGTGCAAAATTAGTTTAGCACTTTGAGAGTATTTAAAGGGAAAAGTTACTTATTTTTTAAAAACATAAATTTAAGTTGCCATCATACAAGCAAACACACATATCACTGTTATGAAAGGCAAGCGAAAATGCAAAAAAGTAAACAGTCTACACTACAAGTCTGTTTGAACACTTTGTCTTGCAAGTCCGAATGTGAAAGAGAATAACAAAAAGTCTACTCTACACCTCTGGCAGTCTGAACACTTTGTTGTGCAAGTCCAAAGAGAATAACTGAAAAAACAGTATATACAACACCTTTGACTAAACAAATATGTGCATGTAAAATCAAAGAAATTTTAAAAAAAAGAAAAATCAGTCTTCTACCCAGCACCTTTAACTGAACAAATATCTGTCAAAACCTTTAACTGAACAAATATCTGTATGCAAATCCGAACAAGAAGAATTGCACAGAGAAAACAAAGATAACTCTCTGCCTTAAAATGAGTACTGACTCCATAGGCATTTATCAGATTAAAACCAGTGTTTTTGTCTTATAGACACTTATCAGATTTAAACTATTGCTTTTGTAGGCACTTATCAGATTTAAACTATTGCTTTAACTCTTATTTAAACATTGCTTTGATTCCATTGACATACCTCCTTCTAACAGTATTTTGACTCCATAAACGCCCATCAGTCTTATAATGATAGTATTTTGACTCCATAAACACCCATTTGTCTTACAATGACAGTATTTTTACTCCATAAACACCCATCTGTCTTACAATGACAGTATTTTGACTCCACAAACACTCATCTGCCTTACACTGACAGTATTTTGACTATACATAAAAAGCCTGTGTAGCTTACTCAGAATTACCTGCTCCAAGTGTCTCAGTGGTAAAAATACAACAAAGAGAATTCAGCAAAGGGTAAATCAAATCAAGCTAATTTAAAAATTAAAAGAAAAATACATCAACATCTCTATCAGCATACTTTAAAAGAAAATTAGGAAACATAATTAAAACAAATACTTAGCAAAATGTTTAAAATAATAAATTAGCTTTGTTCATGATACCTTTAAAAGAAAATTAAAACAAATACTTAATAAAGTGTTTAAAATAATAAATTATCCTTATTAATGATACCTTTAATAGAAAATTAAAACAAATACTTAACAAAATATTAAAAATAATATATGGGACTTGTTTGTGATACCTTTAAAAGCATCAGCCTGCTGCTCCACAGACTCTCTAACCATCTTCCAGAAAGTTTCAGAGACAGCCATGCTAAGGTTCTGTGTAGTCATCTGAGTTGGCTTCAACACCCCTTCTCTAAATTCAATTGTAAATGTTTAGATAAAATGTAAAAGTAAGCTTTGCATTTCTTTCATACCAAATAAAAAGTAACTGGTACATAAAATAAGTTGTTTCAACTTTGAAAAATTTACCAACTGTTCACAAAACTAAAAGTTATCTTATTAAGATTTATGTTCAAATGTAATGTACTTTTGACATCCCTACTATGTCAAGGAGAGACAATAAAAGACTTGAAAGAATGGAAATTACCTGTCTGTCATCGTGTTGGAAAGAAACACCGTCTCTACAGCATATGATACTGTTATTATTGTGGGGCTGAAAATAAGGTGACGACCTGCAACGCTAAGTTGCTATGTGTTGGTCTGAAACTAAGATGGTGATCTGCAGCACTAAGCTGTTATGTGGGGCTGAAACTTATAGAGTGACATGTTATGTGTGGGGCTGAAACTAAGATGACAACCTGCAACACTAAGTTGTTGTCTGTGGGGCTGAAACTAATATGATGACCTGCAACAGTAAGTTGTTGTGTGTGGGGCTGAAACTAAGATGATGACCTGCAATACTAAGCTGTTATGTGTGGGGCTGAAACTAAGATGATGACCTGCAACACTAAAGTTGTTATGTGTGGGGCTGAAACTAAGATGATGACCTGCAACACTAAAGTTGTTATGTGTGGGCTGAAACTAAGATGGCAACCTGCAACACTAAGCTGTTATGTATGGGGCTGAAACTAAGAGAGTGACATGTTATGTGTGGGACTGAATTAATATGATGACCTGCAACACTAAGTCCACTTGTTACGTGAGTGACCCAAGATGGAAGCAGTTCTCCCCAAAACTTCCAGGCAAGAGGAAGCAATGGGCAGGATAGGGGAAGAGAACTTTTGACTGTGTACCAATAGTCTGTCACTTGTCTTCTGTTTTAGATCAAGCAAATCCAATGCATACTTCTAGACTGCTCAAATACAGTTCTGCATGTTTGCATGCACCACATTATAGCATTGCCTGAATTGCAACAAAGAATAGGTGTCAGAAAACCAAATAGGAAAAGAAAAACTGTCTCAATGGAATCTTAAACTAAAAACCAAAGATAAAAACCTAACTGTGAAAAAGTAAATTGCCCTCCCTATTTTTAATTTTGTTATTTAAGTTGCTAAATTGTCAGAGTGACCTGACATTGGGCACTCCTTATGGTGTTATTTTGAAAGTATATGAGTCTGAAGTCAACAGACTAAGGCAAGAATATTCTAGATTTGCTGACCTAGTAGAAACTGAGTGAGCATTTTTTATTATCCAATGATTATGATTTATGAGAATGAGACTAGCCAATAGGCCAAGTTTAAAGAGTTTACTTGCAATAGAGAATTTTGCTGTCTATTCACTTTTGAATTTGGAGACAAAGAGAGAAGTCCGGCTTGAAGGCAAGTCGTTAGCTTGAGTGGTGAGTTTAAACTGACTGATTGAGAGAGAGTAGACTTGGAAACATTTCACACATTTTTCTACTGATATGTTATACTTGTGTTATGTATAAATGTATGAACTAAGCTGTGCCCATGTGGTGTATTAATATGTGACATTGTTTGATACAGTGTATTTATTGTACCACGTGTGCATGGGGATAATGAATAACATTGCAGGAATTGTAGAAAGTTTGAGAAAGGATGGAGTTATATGTGACCTGTCACCACAAAAAGATACTTAAGTCGGATTTTGGGGGTATTGAGATATATATATCAATAGAAAGAAAATTGAAAGGGCTTTCTGTTGATATAAAAATAAAGAGTGTAGGACAAAATATGGAAAAGTTATGTTTGTTTGAAGTGCACTACTGTCCGGACAGCCATTTTGAGAAAATCGGCCTCAAAGATTGAACACATTTCTGAGAGGTTTTTCCTTAGCAACCATATATTAATCTGCTTCATTTGCAATCAGAGTTGAAGAAGACACAATAGCTAACACTGTAATAACTATAAACAACAAATATATTGTTACATCATTTACAGACAACAGTCTTTTTAAGCCATAACGATTAGAATTTCTGTATGCGAGAATGATTATTGTGGCTCAGGTGGTGTATTGTCGATCTGTTTGAACCCACATGACCAGTTTTCACAATCTTTAAGTTCACTGTCTTCACTAGTTTCGCCTGGTCCGCAAATGCTGACATTTCAGTATCACTATCAGTTTCACTGTCATTAAATAACACACTTACACTGGCACCGCTTGTGCCACTGTCGTCTGCTTCGTCTTTTTCGTTGTTCGATCACGCGATTCGCTGTCCGTGTCACTTTCAGATGAAAATCCATCAGCTACATCCTCATTAACAAAATAATCAGATATCAAATCTTTAATCTGAATGCTTTCTTTTTCTAAGATGTTGCTTTCTTTACATGAATTCAACAAATTAGCGATTCGTTTCTCCATGTTTACATTACGCATTACAGGACGAAACTGTCTCCCTTGTGTGCGTTTCAACCAATCGCGACCGTCTTTTTATGAGAGCATGCTTGGTAACCTTGCAAGCTTTGATAAAACTGTCTGCGGATTGGCTGACGCTTTTCACTTTGTTTACGCCATTCTGTTTAGACGTTATAAATAACCAGTGTCGTCAGCATAAAAATAGGCTTTTTCCTGAGCATTCTGATATACAACATGATGAGGTTCAGCCAGGGATTCTACCGTCTACGATCGTCAGATTATAGCACTTTTGGGCCATATTTTTCCTTCGAAGTTAGACAGTAGGTCACAAAAAAATAATAATAAAGCTATTTCTAGTTCGAATTAAAGAAAAACACGCTAGTAATTTGTTGTTCGATGGTTTGGGAACACGCTAAAATGAAAATCTCAATTTCACCCATGTAGACCCCCACCTTCGTTTTTGCCGTTTTTCTCGGCTTAGCCTTGCGCGACTTAAGTATCTTTTTGTGGTGACAGGTCACATATTATAATGAATAAGAAACTTAAGCTTGCTCCTTGATTGTATGTCGTAGTCAGCAAGCAGCCTTCTGATTTCTTCTTTTGGCTGTGGTTGAGTCTCAGTCTGAGTAGGAGTTCAACCCTGAGCTGTGAGTCTCAAGTGGAGCTTCAAGTTCCTAGCTAACCTTAGTTTGTTCACTAGTCATGACTTGAGTGGCCGGGAAAACACGAGAAACTTGCAGAGAGTGTAAGCATAAGGGAGTATGCTACACCCCATCATTTGATGTACCAAAGCAAGGATGCTAAGTACATCAGTCCAGTGAAGATGACACAATCACTGTGATTGTGTTCTGCTCAAGAAACTGATGGCAAGAGAGTTAGGTAGTTGAGAGTAACGACACGTGTTTTCTTGCGCATGAGGTGGGAACACGCGCTGAGTGCTGACATTTTGACATTGTAACATTTTGACACTGTGACGTGATTGAAAAGGCCAGTGAAAAGACTGTAGAAGCTGTACTTAATCCAGGTTATGTGAAGTTTATAATAACCTCTTCTAATAACTCCATTTCTATTCTCTGATAGGACTAACCTGCAATTTGTATTGACTATTGTTGAACTATAATTAGCCGTAATTTTATTATTATTAGATATATATATCTTTACAATGCCAAAATATCTGTCAAAGTGAGAGATGAGTGATGTCAGTTGGAAGATCATTAATAAAATAAAATTAATATTCTCATCACTTGAAATTAGTTATATAAGATTAATTAAAAATAATAATTATCTTCATTAACTAAGTGGCGCATGTGTCACATTAACAAATAAAGATCAAAGATAAAAAACTTACATCAAAGACTAAAGATTAATCTTTGAACCTGAGGTCCTGTTATTTTGGTCTTTGTATAAACAATCCATTTCCATAGTGATTGATATTTAGGTCTCCCACACCTTACCTTAGAGCAAATTTCCTTGACAACTCCTTTTTTATATACAAGCACAACATGGAGAAAATGGTAGTAATATGTTGTGCAATATCTTTAAAAATTATATTATTAAAATAAAACTTTGAAGAATTTTTTTTAAAAAAAAGGAGTATAAAAGGAAAACAAAATTATTACAGCATTTTCAACAACTCACTTTATCAAGCGCGACCTTCGAAAGAATTGGTCTTCATATTCTCTGATACTCTGAATGCTGTCATTAGTATTTCCTGTTAACAAGGAAAGAGAATTTAAAACCAGGCAATGTAACAAGTTTTAAAACTGTATTCTATTGTTAGTATTTCCTTTTAACAAGGAAAGAGAATTAAAAAACATGAAACATCTTCTAAAACTGTCATTCTAGTATTTCCTGTTAACAAGGAAAGAGAATTAAAAAACATGAAACATGTTCTAAAACTGTCATTCCATTGTTAGCATTTCCTGTTAACAAGGAAAGAGAATTAAAAAACATGAAACATGTTCTAAAACTGTCATTCTATTGTTAGCATTTCCTTTTAACAAGTAAAGAACCAATGAAACATGTTTAAAAACTGCATTCTATTGTTAGTACTTCCTGTTAACAAGGAAAGAGAATTAAAAAACATGAAACATGTTCTAAAACTGTCATTCCATTGTTAGCATTTCCTGTTAACAAGGAAAGAGAATTAAAAAACATGAAACATGTTCTAAAACTGTCATTCTATTGTTAGCATTTCCTTTTAACAAGGAAAGAACCAATGAAACATGTTTAAATCTGCATTCTATTGTTAGTACTTCCTGTTAACAAGGAAAGAGAATTAAAAAAACAACCAATGAAATATACTTTAAAACTGCATTCTATCGTTGGTATTTCCTGTTAACAAGGAAAGAGAACTAAAACAAACCAATGAAACCTGTTTTAAACCATCATTCTATCATTAGTATTTCCTGTTAACAAATAAAGAGAATTTTTTTAAAAAAGCCATGAAACACATTTTAAAATTGCCAATCTTTACTTTTCTTGTTGAGATGAAAGCAAACCCAATACAACTCTAGCATTTAAATTACAACTTAATATAGTAGCTAGTGTTTGTTGTTGAAACAAAATGAAAATTAATAAAAACACTTTATTGCATGCAAATACAGAAAACTGAATGGAGAGAAAATATCCGCTTCTCTACAGTTACCTAATTCCTCCAGCACACAAGCAGTTTCATCAAATTCAGACATATGGTACTGGAGATCGAACATAATGGTTGTTCATTTTCACATGCATGTGTTCATTACATGAGAGCATAGTAGCAAACAACAATTCTTTGCTTACTTATTTACACCTGTCATCACTTGTAATTAGTTATGGATGATTAATAATAATAATAATCATAACCAAAAAGAAGGGTGGCATTGTGTCACAGAACCCTTTGAACCTGAGTTTATATTATACTGCAAATTACTTCTATTGTATAGAGGACATCTGATTACAGGATGGAAAAACTATGTCCCTCTACCCACCCCCAGTAAAAGCAATACAGATCATGTTGGTGTTGGCTAGTATGATATTCAGCACCAAATGCACAAGGAATCCTCTATAATAATTTTAAAAAGAGGAGGCAGGATTGTGGTTGTAAGAACTTGGTAACTGCTAAAAATATTTATCTTACATAATTAGTAATTTTCTTAGTATTAAATCTCTTTAAAAAAAGAGATCTCTCTCCATCATCTTTAGTCTATTATGAGGAATGTGAATGACTCACCTCGGCCAGTGACAACAGCAAAATAGCCAAGAGCCTTCATTGGAAACAGCTGTCCCTCCAGAATGGCTTTCATCTAGTCAAAGAATTAGAAGTTTTGACATGTTTATACTCTGTATTTTCTCTCATTTTCATTCTGAAATGACGTGTTTGTCCAGTAGAATGACACTGAATGCCTTAAAAATAAGTTACAGAAAAATAAACACCTGTAATCTACTGCTCTTAGGTCAAAATATGCTACCTGTCTGTGTTGTTATTCTTAGGTCACGCTGTAGTATACATCTTTATCCTGAAGGTCACAATGTACTGCATGTCTATAATCCTGAAGGTCTAAGGTCACAATGTATTGTATGTCCATATCCTGAAGGTCTTAGGTCCTACACATCTGTGTTATGTAGGTCTTAGGTCACAATGTACTACACATCTGTATCATTATAGGTCTTAGGTCACAATGTACTGCACATCTGTATCTTGTAGGTCTTAGGTCACAATGTACTTCACATCTGTATCATATAGGTCTAGTCACAATGTACTGCACATCTGTGTCTTGTAGATCTTAGGTCACAATGTACTGCACATCTGTGTCTTGTAGGTCTTAGGTCACAATGTACTACACATCTGTATCTTGGAGGTCTTAGGTCACAATGTACTACACATCTGTATCTTGTAGGTGTTGGGTCACAATGTACTGCTCATCTGTATCTTGTAGGTCTTAGGTCACAATATACTGCATGTCTATATCCTGAAGGTCTTAGGTCACAATGTATTACATGTGTGTTTTGTGTTGTTCTTAGGTCACAAATTGCTATTGGTCAACTTTCTGAGCATACATTACAGCACACATATGTATATATATGCATCAGTAAAGGTTCATCAAATGTTTAAAAGAAGAGTGATAGGCCAAAAACTTAAATAAAATAAACAAATAATTCAAATATATTTTAGACATTTTTTAGCTAGCATTAACATTTAATGTGTGAAAATCTGATTAAAAGTGTGCTTCCTAGTTTGAACAGTCGGACAGCATGCTGACAGTATCCTAAAACTCATTTGCTAGTTCTATATATTATATTATCATGAATAAATAATTTCTCTAACTGTGCACTAGAAAAAAAAAATCTGTTTGTGGTTTTAAATTTAAAAAAAAAAAAGCTCTACAATCTCTGTCAAAGAAATTAGCTTTGATAGCCCTGTTTATAACTTGAAATTTCTCTAGTTCTACAAACCTTCATACAAATTGTTTAGCTCTATATATCATGTCATGATAGAAGTGCTTCAAGCTTTACAAACCAATCATGATGGAAAACTTTAATTCTAAAATATCATGTCATGAAGGAAAGTACCTTTAGTTCTAGAGTCTGTTGTGAAGGAAAGTACCTTTATGTAAAAAAGTCTGTTGTGAACGAAAGTATTTTAGACAGTCTGTCATGAAGGAAAGTACCTTTAGTTTGAGAAAGTCTGTCATGAAAGAACTCTACAAACCCTGTCATGGAAGAATCTCTAACTCTACAAACCCTGTCTAGGTTGAAAAGGTTGCTCTCTGCTAAGTCCACTTTGGTAAGAACAAAAATTGTCCGTTTGCCACCGGGGTCCATTTGGCTTACAAGGTCTGTCACGTTGCTGCGCTCAGCATCAAGAGATCCATCTGATCACAAACAGAATTGAATTTATATACTAGAGTTGAATTTATGTACTAGAATTTATATACTATATTGGAATTACTAGAATTGAATGTATATACTAGAAATGAATTTGAGTACTAGAATGGAATTTATGTACTAGAATGAAATTTACTCACCAGAACTGATTTACTAGAATAATAATAATAGACAATAATTACATTGTCATTAAACATGCATTTATATTCAAGAGACATGGACCTATAAATTGTATAGTAGTTTCAGTTTCAAGTGTAATGTTTCAATACTGAAATATTTGTTATAAAACAAATCTACACACAACTTAATGATTATGTGCCAAGTAAGTAAATGGAAGAACATACATAGTGGAAAAACAGAAGTATCATACTTACCCTGTATACACAAAATGATAGCATTGGGGTTTTCCATATAAGTCTTGCATATTGACTTTATGGATTCTTTTGTGTCAGGGGCCATTGAGGTTGTCAC
The DNA here is from genome assembly GCA_028829895.1 of Sinotaia quadrata. Classification (NCBI taxonomy): domain Eukaryota; kingdom Metazoa; phylum Mollusca; class Gastropoda; order Architaenioglossa; family Viviparidae; genus Sinotaia; species Sinotaia quadrata. The sequence continues at coordinate 80,584,531 of CM054179.1, read as the reverse complement.
TGTCTAAAATAAAAAGAAACAAGAAAACACCACAGTCTAAAATAAAGAGAAACAACAAAACCACTTCACAGTCTAGAAAGAAACAATAAAACATTTTACAGTCTAAAATTAAAAAAACAACAAAACACTTCCCAGTATAAAAAATGAACACCAAAACACTTTACAGTCTAAAATAAAACAAAACACTTCACAGCTTAAAGAGAAACAACACTTTACAGTATTTTAAAGGAAAGCAATAAAACACTTCACAGTCTAGAAAGAAACAACAAAACACTTTACAGTCTAAAGGGAAGCAATAAAACACTCCACAGTCTAAAGAGAAGCAACAAAACACTTTACAGTCTATAGGGAACAAGTGACTTTACAGTCTAGAAAGACACAACAAAACACTTTACAGTCTAAAAGATGAATAACAAAACACTTTACAATCTAAAATAAAACAACAAAACACTTTATAGTCTAAAGAGAAATAAAAAACACTTTACAGTCTAAAGGAAAATGCACTTCATGTTCTAGAGAGAAACAACAAAACACTTCACAGTCTAGAGAGAAACGACTAAACAATAAAATGTTTCAGTCTAGAATAAATATTTTGGATTTCAGTGAGTGTAAGCTGCATAGTTAGCTTTTATTTTTTAATGCCTTCCTGAAAGAGATCAAACTTGAATTCAGTCTCAGGCTTCTCACACCAGACAAGCTCCAGAGTCAGCAGCAGTAGCAACAATCACTTTGTGCCCCAGATAATAAGATTCACAGTATTGTATATTAAGAAGCACATCAACCATTATGTGAGTGAAGTCAAACAAACATACTATAAAATAATTTTACTCTAAGCAATATATTCTGAAAATGACATTTATGCAAGTGAAGCTGCTGGCAAATATCTAGTAAGAAATATATATAACAGAGAAAAAAGGAGTTTATAAGAAAATATATGTTTTTTTAAAAAAAAAAGACACTTGAGTATGCAAATATATAAAAATCTCAAACTTAAAACAATTATTAAACAAAACAACTTTCTCAAACTGATTAGTATCTTGATATCAAAACATAGAACCACTTCATAAAAATATTCATTATTTATCAGAAAAATCCTTGGTAAATTAAAAAAAACACAAGAGTAGAAAAAAATACTTACTGAAATAATTCCTGGAAGATCAACAAGCACCATGCGCTGGAGACCAGGACCTTTTACAGTCATAGAAATGCACTATAACAGATAAACATGGCATTAGGACCCTTTACAATCATAGAAATGCACTATAACAGATAAACATGGTATTAGGATCCTTTACAGTCTTAGAAATGCACTATAACAGATAAACATGACATTAGGATCCTTTACAGTCATGGAAATGCACTATAACAGATAAACATGGTATTAGGATCCTTTACAGTCATAGAAATGTACTTAGACAAAGATGGTATCAGGATCTTTTATAGTCAAGGAAATGCACTTGGATAAACATGGCATTAGGACCCTTTACAGTCAAGGAAATGCACTTGGATAAACATGGCATTAGGACCCTTTACAGTCAAGGAAATGCACTTGGATAAACATAGCATTAGGACCCTTTACAGTCATAGAAATGCACTCTTACAAACAAAGATGGCATCAGGACCTTGAAATATCACGCAGATCATAAAAAAAACAAAAAGTATCAAACAAAGATTTCTAAATGGTGACATTATGATCTTGTATGGTTGTATAAAAGCAGAGAAACAACCTTTAAAGAATTTGCTATCAAGAAATTTAACCAATCATGAGAAAAAAATTATTAAAAAATTTCAAAAAAGGTACAATATTTTTTAATATCTACAAGATGCCAATTAACGCAGGTTCAAATCTGGGTATTTTCCTCTTCCTCTGTTATGTTCTTTTCATTCTTATAAAATTAGAGCAGCTATATATGTGTTAACCCCTTAATTGCTCCTGCAAGAACAAATTGAAAGCAGACCACTTTAAACAAATTATAACCAGCTTAGCAATTATTAAGATTTAGAATAATTTCTAATAAGAAATAAAACTCACCTCAGGACTAACAGTCTGTCCTTCTTGCACGCTAGCTTTCATTCGAAGTTCAACTTCTCGTCGCAAAGCAGCCAACTGTGAATAATGAACAATATGTTACAGTATTTCTCTTTATTGGAAAATTTTGTGGCAGTGAATGAGAATATTCTTTTAAAATTATTTTTTCCTTTGTAAATGTCTCGATATCCCCAACCATCACCATCACCATAAACAAAACATTCCCCCACCAAATATAAAAAAAAAAGCAAAAACACAGTATAATGACAAAGATGTTTGAGCAACAAAAAACTATACTTGTATGCTGTTATTTGAAGCAATTATTTATTCTGTTTTGATGACTTGGCACACTGATTTTCAAATGAAATAAAATTGGGAGCCCAAATTATGTCAAGTAGAAAAAAAACTAAAACTCTGTTTTACTTGGTTTCAATTTTAAAATCAGTACATTATGATTGAAAGTGGATATACATGGTTCAACAGACAACGCAGCATAGTGATAAAACACACTGAATGCAATGAACAAAGTGGAATGCATCCTGTCGATAGTATATGACTGAAAGCAGACATATGTTTTACTGCTTGCTAAAAAAACGGCTAAAGTGAACAAAAATTCAAAAGTGTTTTTTTATCTAATTTATTAAAATTCAGAATCTCATGTTTATTTTAAAAAAACAAAATTTAATTTATGTCACATAGTTTTCACTATACATTTTTTTAGTACATACCACCACCACCACCCCGGACTATCAAAGGGGAGAAACCATACAAACAAAAATTATGATATTTACATGCTTATTACATGAAAACTAGAATTTTCTGTGGAAACTGACTGGTGCTACTAACTTCAGAAATATTTGAATTACATCCTCAAAGAATGAAAAATGACCTACATTTTTCTTAGGATTTAGACCAGGGTGTTCCAACTTCTTCAACCCTAAGGGCTACATGAACCAAAAATGTAAAGTTGGTGGGATAGTCAAATCATTGAGCTCTTTATTGTGACATTCAAAAAAGACTATCATAAGATTTCAGTGCTGTGTTGAAGCTTAGGATGTTACCTTATTGGACATTTCAGATGCTGACTGCAGACAATAAAATATTGCTTTTCGCGTGATTTTTTAGTCAAAACACAAAAGTATTTATTATACCTAAAATTAAAGAAACATTTTTCAGTATAAGCATGGGCATTAAAACAATTTTATGCGGGACTGCATTTGGACACCCTGATTTAGATCATTGGAAAATGGAGGAAACTAGATAAAAGTCACCAAATAATTAATGACAACTGTTTAACCTTTGAACTACATCTTATGTCATTCTCCAGCATTAGATGATATTCACAACTTCCTCTGGATTGGTTAGGTCTGCCTGGGTGAGGAAGAAAGTGATATAATTGATGATAAACTAGATAATATACCTTTCTCTGCTTATCTAACTTCTCATCTTTTTTGAATGTGGACAACCAAGACTTGACACTTTTATCTACTTGTCTAAGTTTTTGTCTTTTATTGAATTTATACAATCAAAACTTGACAACTTTCACTATTTATCTAACCTTCAGTCTTTTCTGAGGCAACTTTCAGTGAAATTCACTCATCTATAGAAAACTTACTATAAACCCAAGAACTCATTATTATAAACTCAAGATAGTGACAGGTACATATGGCAGGATGCCAATCACAAGAAATGCTTTTCAAATTTGCCAATCTCATCAGAATGTATAAAATATGCAACTAAGATTTTAAACTACTAGGACTTTTACTTCTGGCAAGATGAAATTCAAACTTTTAACTTACATCTGTTTCATTGGTGAGATCAAATTCTCGGTTGCTGTCACGGAACTGTGCAACATGATAAGGACCTTCACTCAGCGTTACCATTACAGGTGATCGAGTCATCATTTCCCCTGAGCCCCTGGGACACGGATGAGAAAGAGGTCTAGCCATTTACAATAAATTATGTTGATTAAGTGCTTGGAATATAACTAAATGGACATAAGCTATTTTAATTATTACCTTTATTACTTTTGTTTATTTTCATTTAGTTTTCTAAGTGATAGAGTTATTAACAGCATTTTAATGCTCAGAATGTGCAAACATAATGTAGTAATTTAAATGACTCTTGATGTGAAAACAAGATTTATAAGATAAAAAATTAAATTAGAAAAATGTTTACTCTAAAACATAAAGTATTGTTTCCATTTTTTTTCTTTTCAGACTTGACATTTATATTTCTTCTGAGGTGTGATTTGCTAAATTATTATTAAATGGGGAGTTTGATGCAGTCATTAAGGTGCTAGTTTTACAGGGCCTACAGCTTCAAACCTTGCTTGGTGTTATAGGGAATTTTCTCAAATTAAAATTCTCAAAATTGAAAAATTTCTTACTCTTTCACTACCAAACTGAAGACATTTGAGCTAGTAGCCAAGAATGAAATTGGTTAGAGTTCTTTTGAGAATCAGTGCAAATAAATATTCTTTAATAATCTTGTTTTACAATTATTTACTTAAAGAAATGGACTTCATCACGTTCATGCCAGCCGAACGCATACAATTGCACACATTCCTTTTTACATATTAGTCTGTGTATTAATCAAAAACTGAAGCAAGAAACAGTGTTTTTACAGAACTTTGCTGTCCTACAATTATGATTATTTATTTAAAAATGGATGACTTACAAAGTTTTTCTTTTCACTAGTTTTCTATGATCAAAGATTCAGACAGAAAGTTATTATACAAAATATTTGTTTTACTTTCATTATACTTGCATCAAATAGAAAAATGAAACATAAATAATATATTATACATATTAGTTTACAAAAAAAATTTTTACTTAGGATTTTCTGCAATAAACCAATTTATTTTTCTTCATGGGGCCTCCTATTTATGAAATATACTTGGCAATTGTTTAGAGGAAATGGTGATTTAATTAACTTTTCATCAGAGTGAATGATAAAAGATATGAACATACTCGAGCTCAGTGCAATACTTCCAGTTATGCATGTTAATGTAAAATATTTAAATGGAATGAACAGTCATAATTCAGTGAAATTTCCCATTTATAAATTTTGATAATCAAATCTTAAAATGGATGGATCTTTAACTTGTGTGAACCAAGGCAATAGTTTGAAGACAGGAATTAATTTATTTTAATAAATTGCTTTTGTGTACTTAAATTTATTAATAAAATCTTTAATTGAAAACACTTTAATCACCAAGTATTTCTTTAATTTATCTATCTATTTTTTATTTATTACTTTTTGCATCACATGTATTCTTTGTCTTGCTGTTTATGTACTTGTATTTTCTCTCTTTTCACTATTATAATTAAATATGGAAAGTGTGTGTGTGTGTAGATGCATTAGAGAGGTTTCACACCATACATATTTTAAAATGGAAAACATCTGTCAAAATCAAATAGAAATAACCAGCCATTTGTCTACGACTCCCATATTATTCCAGTGATGGAATAATTGTGACTGTATTGAACTTGTGAGAGTGCGGACTGCACGATTCGTATATGTAGTTCGAACATTCTATGCATCGTTAAAGAACTGAGTAGCCATCTAACTGCATCTGTATTTGCTATGCACCTGGTAGTTTCAACGATGAATCCGCATCAACAAACACATAAACAATCAGGTGAATGCATATCCAGCTCTCAGATCAATGTTGTAATGTCTTTCTATGATTTTCTATTCCTTAATATTTGTTAATGTAAACATTTAGTAAAGATTTAACTTATTAGGACTTGATACAAACTTTGAACAATTTAAAATCTTACAAAATGTATGACATTTGAAGAAGAAAAGATTAAAGTTGTTAATTGTTAAGAACTAATATGTAAATATGTGATTTGCTTGTAACTAGTGTATAAATGATTTTATGAATTATTTAGTTATATGTACACTTAATAAAATCATTGACATGTTTTTTTCCCACTTTAGCTATTTGAATTGAAAAAGGAAGTAGGCAGGTTTGAGGGTGGAGGCTGCCAAACATAATTAATCTTAAAAGTCAGTCAAACATACTTTCGGGGAAAGAAGCTCTCAAATGGGTATGGGAATATGTGATGGGTGAGAGCGATAATGCTGTAATACCTAGCTTAATATTAACAAGATTGCATTTCACTCTGGACAAGTAACACCAAGAAGAGGAGAACATTAGAATAATTGTTGATTCTAGGGCTTGACTTAGTCTCCCAGACTGCAAAAATAAGACCTGGTTGAGGAGTGAATTATTATATTAATAAATGTAAATCAATTATTAGCTCACCCAACCTTTAAATGAGAGGTGTATTCACAGTTATATATTATTAACATGTTTAATCTGATACAAAATGGTCTCACTTATATCATGGTTATATACCAATGTGTATTGAGGACAATATGTAAATGTATGTATTTTTTGCATTTGTAGGTATGTAGAAGTGTATATATGTATTATCTAGTATTTATCTTATAATTCTGTCTACAAAAATACACATTTTTGACACTCTTACCGGGGAAATATTCGAGCTTGGGCTACCATTTCCAGCACGCTTGTCTTACCCGAGCTTTGATCTCCAACCACCACCACCTAAGATATAAATAGATATATAAAATTTGGTTTCTTTCTCACACTCCAGTTTGTAACCTAAAGATATATCTAAAATATGTTTTCTTTCTGATACTCCACTTTGTGCATTATACTCATAACATTATTTTAGAAAATATTTACCCAAAGCTCATCGTTAAAAATCTCATGGTTCTCATCAAACCCTTAATGTGCAACACAAAAATTATTAGTAACTACAACATGCAAAGATAAAATAATAACATTCATTATTATCTTAAACAAAGAGTAATTTATTTGATATACATTTTTTTTACATATAATGGACACATTATAGCAAGTAAAACAAAATACAAAAAATATTTTATATAATTTCCTTCACTTTTTTAATAAAATTGTATCATCTAAAAAAATAACATTTTACAAATCTACAAAATTTAATAGAGAATTTGTAAACTAGCTTCACTTCTTATCTGTGATCAAGGTGAGATAAAACAGATTTTAAAAATATCAAACAATAAACAATGAAAAATCCTTTATTTAAATTAAAAAATAAATAACAAATACCTGATAATTACAGATACAACTACAAATCTAGATTTCTCCAGTAAGACCAATTTTTCGTTTCCATGCTACTCAGAAAAACACTTTAATTTTTCCTTTACATAACATTTAAAAAATACTTTATCAAATTGTTTCTGTATCAAATATCAAAACACATTTTCACAATAACAATAATAATAAGGAAGATTAATAAAGTACTTAATCTTACATAAACACTTTACAATTATTAGAAATACAAATATTTAAGGTCTTTATACAAACTACTTAAATACATAAGAAAACTAGGGCAAACCCAAATGAATCCATATGCAACATTACAACATATTAAAAAAACAACCTAAGAAAAATATCAGTAAAATGAATTTACAAATTTACATTATGAACAATGATGAAAAGATGTCTTGAGAAAATCAAATCTTGCAAAATGAGGGTTTGTCTGGGGAAGCATGGTGATTTTGGGAGAAGGGATGGAAGGGGGTAGCCTTACTGTCTAAAGTTTCTTAAAAACGAAATCCCATCAAGTTTGAATGGAAATACTTTCTTGCTCTACTGGTGGAAGTTTCTTAAAATAGAAATCCATCAAGTCTGAACTGAAAATATCTTCATGGAAAATCTCTCTATACCAAGTACAGGCTAACTGCTGAAATGACCATGTTGAAAGGTAAATCTTGCAAAAATTTGTACAATTAGCTCTAGAACCTTGAGCACAATGTTAGAGAGTTATGCACAGATCTACAATGTAACATGTACAGTGCACATATTAAATTAAGGATGACAAAATATATGTGCAGATGTAACAGCAAGTTTATGTGAAGTGTAGTCAAATGCAGTAAGAATGATAGCTGCTGATGTAAATTGGGTTTTTTAGTGCCTATCATGCTTGGTTATAAATGAAGAATTGGGGAGTGGGGTATGATTGCTAACCTGAGTTTCTCAAGCTAGGTACTACCTGCAAAATTTAGCTCCATCATTATTTTAACTTACATAATTCTTGCAAAAAGGTTTGCTTTTGATTTTGCTAATTTTTATTTACACACCATAAATTCCAGATCCTATTCTTGGCATAAATTGAGCAATAGCTGAATAACTGTTTTTAAATAGAAGAAGCAATTCTCTTTTGAGAGACAAGTTAGGATCTTATAAAAAGAATTATGCTAACATGTAAATAATCATCAAATTTTAAGAATAAAAATGTTTCTAACTGAACAGGAAAATCTGAAAAACAGCAATCTGCTTACAAACTCTTAAAAATAAAAAATGCAAGGTTTCTGCAAAACAAGATACACAAATACATAAACAGAAAAAAAAAAAAAAAAAAAAAATATATATAAATGTAATGTACGGTGTTGGAGCCAATAAAAAGTAAACTAAACTAACACTGAAATATATTACTGAATTATTAGCAAATTATACATGGTACTGGAGTCACTCATAGTTGGACATTGCTGTAAAACCTCCACACAAATATATATTAGATGCTAGATTTCTGGACTTTTGGGAAAAGGTCAAATGGAAAACGCAACAGTGGGCCCAAATTTATAAAACCATGTTCATATACTATATGGCTGGTAAAAAAGACAAAGCAGAAAACTGCTACCAAACACAATACAAAATTTATAATTTTAAAACTTTAAACATACTCGCGGTAAGTTATCTTGAGTGTTGTAGCTGGAATCAAAGTGTGCCAACTCATCCAGAACTTCTGAGTACATGTCGATCAACGACAACTATAACATAAAATAGTGCAGACATAAAGATAAATCAATAATGAAGTTGGAATCTAAGTGTGCCAACTCATCCAGAATGTGTGAGTATGTGTTGGTCAATCACAAGTGCTTATCCTTAGAAAAAAATAAAAAACTAATGTATAGCTAGAGAGAATAAACAAAACTGGTGTATGGACTTTGGGAATAAACAAAGCTGTGGTATAGTTAAGTTAATAAAGAAAATTGCTCTATCACTACATGGAATAAACAAAACTGCTATATAGCTATAGGGAATAAAGAAAATTGCTATATGGCTATAGTGAATGAACAAAACTGCTCTTTAAGCTATAGGGAATAAAAAAAATATTTTATAACTATAAGGAATTTTAAAAAGTTATGGTATATCTACAGAGAATAAACAAAACTGCTGTATAGCCAAAGGAAATAAACAGGAAAAAAAGTCCCTGAAGTACAGCCTTGGAGAAAGACAAAAGAGCTGCCGTACTGCCTTGGAGAAGACAAAAGAACTGCTTGCTGCCTTGGGGAAGACAAAAACACTGCTGTACAGCCAATAGGAAGAAACAAAACTGCTGTATGGAAGACAAAAAGTGCTGTACAGCAACAAGGAAAAAGCAAAACTGCTGCAAAACCAACTGGATGGAACAAAGCTGCTGTACAATCATTTGGAAGGAACATGCATAGAGGGAAAAAATAATACTATACAACCATTCTGAAACACAAATGTGTACAGCTATAGGAAAGAGGCCAAAACTTAGTGTTCAGCCATTATAGTTATCTTTAAGCAACAAAACTGCTATGCAGCCATAGGGAATAAACAAAAATGTACAGCCATAGGGAATAAACAAAAATGTACAGCCAAAGGGAATAAACAAAAATGTACAATCCAAGGGAATAAACAACACTGCTGTACAGACATAGGGAACAAACATTGCTGTAGAGTCAGAGAGAATAAGAAACACTTCTCTACAACCATAGGGAATAAACAAAAATTGCTATACAATCATCCAAACAAAATTAGGGAAAAGTATTTTAAAAAAACTACACTAGCAGTTGTTTTCAGTTATAAGCTACAAATTCACACTAGCACAAGTGTTGCAATACAATAAACTCACACTAGCTCAAGTGTGCAATACAATAAACTATAAACTCACACTAGCTCAAGTGTGCAATACAATAAACTATAAACTCACACTAGCACAAGTGTTGCAATATAATAAACTATAAACTCACACTAGCTCAAGTGTGTAATACAATAAACTCACACTAGCAAGAGTGTGCAGTACAAAATGAAGTATAAACTCACACTAGTACAAGTAGGCCTTACAATAATTTATAAAGTCACACTAGCATAGTAATGAACTTATTACAATTTAATCTTATCACAATTTAATCTAAGAAAATAAAAAAGAAAATCTTGATTGCAAATGTTTAATTAACAGTACCTTCATCACACGCCTCTTGCCAGTTTTTTGTTCTCGAAGTATCAGTTGTTTTCGCAGTTCTCTATTATCTTTCTCTAGCCTCTCAATCTCTTTCTGATAGCGCATCTGAAAAGGTTATTTCACAAGCAACTTTAAGAGACTGATTTACAGATAGCATTTTAATAAATATGCAAAAATTATTTTCCTGGCACTTTTAAATAGCATTTCACAGACATAATTTTTAGTGCATATGAATTAGGTATTTCACAAGAATTTTTTTTAGTATACCTGAATTATTTCAAAGTCAATCTTCGGATGCATTTTACAGGCATTTTTAACCAGTACTTCAGAGTCAAATATTTTTTTGAACATTACAAAGAATTAGCTCAATGACAACTTTCAAAAAGTGTTGCACAGAATGTTTTTAGCACAACTTAAAGAGTTATTTCAAAGACAACTTTCAAACAGCACTTCAGAGACACATATTTTAGCACATCTGAAAGAGTTAGTTCACAACTTTAAGGCAGTGCCTCTCAGTTTCTAGGGAGCTATTTAAATAGTTTTTTGACAGCACTTCCATGAAAATTTGTAGTTAAGTCATAAATAATTATTATTAGAGAACTCCCACTAACAAATATCTGATGGATCACTTCCAGACATTTTTTTGTCAAATCATAAATAATTATTTGTTATAAGACTCAAGTAAACAATTTTTCGATGGTTCACTTTCACAGACTATTTATGGATCATTACTTCAAAAAGAGAACAGAATTTGAGATCCAAAGAAGATATAAAGTTCTCAAAGCAGGCTGAGAGCCCATGCAGAGACCTAGAGACAGTTTCAAAATGAATATTCCCTACTCCTCAGTAATACCTGAATCTGCATCATTTCTTCCTGCACTTGCTCTAGCCGCTTCTTGTCTTCGCCCTGAAAAAAAGTTATGTCAAAGTCTGTTGTCAATTTTACTTTCATACTGGTAATCATAATATGCAAATGATGTGAGACAGACAGAGGGAAAAAGAGATGATGAACCCAAGTTTATCTTTCAAATGATGAAAGAGAGGCAGACAGAAGGAAAAAGAGGTGAACCCAAGTTTATCTTTATCTTATGATGCACGACAAGGAGACACACATTTTGTTACTCTGCACAATAAACTATTAAAGAACATGCATAACCAGTATGTCTATCTATATAGAACCATTCATTTACCTGTAACAGAACCAGAATGTATATCTATTCAGAATCAGTATATATTATATATATCTATAGAGATTCATTCATTAATCTGTAACAGAATGAGTATGTGTATCTATGCAGAACTGAAATGGAGAGAGAGAGAGAGAGAGAGAGAGAGAGAGAGAGAGAGAGAGAGAGAGAGAGAGAGAGAGAGAGAGAGAGAGAGAGAGAGAGAGAGAGAGAGAGAGAGAGAAACCATTCATTATCCTATAATAGAGCCAGTATGTATATCTATGACAGTATGAGTACAGCACTATTCTCTAGCATGTTACTGGACAAGTAAATAAGCATAGCCCCATTCTCTAGTCCATTACTTTCCAAGTACTTGTACAGTCCCACTCTCTAGCCCATTCATTTACAAGTGCATGTGTATAGCCTCACTCTCTAGCCCTTTACTTTCCAAGTACGTGTATAGCTCCATTCTACAGCCTGTTACTTTCCAAGTACATGTGTATAGCCCCATTCTACAGCCTCTTATTTTCCAAGTACACATGTATAGCCCCATTCTACAACCTGTTACTTTCCAAGTATGCCCCCATTCTACAGCCTGTTACTTTCCAAGTATGTGTATAACACTATTCTCTTAGACTATATCTGAATAAGCTCATGAGAGCAGTACTGCTCACAAACCAATTACAGGGCATGTTCATGTTTACAGTGCCATTTATTAACACACTATGGGACAAATGAATGTAAACACCATTCACTAATTGTTATAGGTAAAGTATGTACATGTAAAGGACTTTAACTAATCTGTTATGGAACAAGTAGGTATATCGATATAGCACCATACATTAACCTGTTATGGAACAAATAAGCATATATTGACTCAGCACTAAACATTAACCTGTTATGGAACAAATAGGTATGTTAATATAGCACCATATGTTAACCTGTTATGGAACAAGTAGGTATGTTGATATAGCATCATACAAATACGCTGGTACATCCCGTTCACTATCCTGTTAAAGAAAAACTAACCTATTTTATGGGTCAATAAATATATGTACTGTATCAATTACTAAAACATTACGGATAGCACACAGGTACAGTATCAATTACTAAAACATTATGGATAGTACATGTGTACAGAATCAATTACTAAAACATTATGGACAGCACACATGTATAGTATCAATTACTAAAACATTATGGATAGCACACGTGTACAGTATCAATTACTAAAACATTATGGATATCACACGTGTACAGTATCAATTACTAAAACATTATGGATAGCACACGTGTACAGTATCATTCATTAACCAATTTCAGAACAAGTAAATGTATTCAGCATCATTCATTAGCCTATTATAGGACAAGTACATGCATACAGCAACATTTATTAACCTGTTACGGGACAAGTTCATTATCCTGTTATTTGACAAGTACATGTATACAGACTTATTCACTAACCTGCTTCTTTTTCTCGACTTTCTCCTCTACGGGCCTGCCTATATCAATCTCTGGAGCTGAGAATCCCATATTTATATCTGCGTCTGTAATACACAGTATAGTGACTTTGCATAAAGAACTCTTGCTTAACATGTCACATACATTAAGTCAGAGAATGTTCATTAAAAAAATACAAATACAATTAATGCATCCTTGTACAAAAGCACGGTGAATACAGTGAAGGGATCATAATAAGTCATAAATGGTATTGTGTGAGAAAGATCCTAAAAGTGTTGTGTTATTGCTGCATATATATGATATACACATGGCACTTTAAGGTGAAAATGCCATGTCAAGTAGTGATATCTACAAATAATTCAAGTTTACTTTTTAGTCAGCCCTCCACACAGGATTTCAAACACTAGCCTTTTGCTATCACATATTTCAATTTTATAATTAGTTAGAAATATTACTAAAACAGTCAGACTGACTTTCAGATAAAAATTAGCTAAAATCCTAATGAACTCCGCCATGGCCAGTCCCAAGCCCGAGTGAGAAAGGAGGAGGGTTAGGCATGGGGCCATGAATCCAACTAGTGCTTGAATCTGGGAGATGCCTCTACAGGAGGACAGATGACACAGATTGGTGAAAGCCTCATGAAAGCCAACCACCCGACGAATCTCCTGACGATGAAAGCAACAACAAAGATCAGAACTTGGAATGTACGAACCATGTACGAAACTGGAAAAGCAGCTCAAGTGGCAAGTGAGATGAAAAGATACAACATCCAAGTACTAGGAATTTGTGAGAGCAGATGGAATGGGTCTGGCATGACATCACTTGCCAGCGGAGACAAAATCCTCTACTCTGGACATGCAGATGAGAATCACGACCACGCAGAAGGAGATGCCATCACGATGTCCCCAGTAGCAGCCAGAACCCTTATTGAATGGCAACCAGTCTCCCCTAGAATCATGACAGCAAGATTCAACTTCAAGGGAAGAAAACTTACATTCATCCAATGCTACTTGAATACTAACGACCCTGATGAAAAAGCAAAAGAAAATTTCTACAATTCTCTCCAGATAGTAGTTAACAAGTTACCCAAGAGAGACATCAAGATACTGATGGGTGGCCTGAATGCCAAGACAGGAAAAGACAACCTTTGAAAAGAATTGATTATGGGAACCCAGGCCCTTGGAGAAATGAATGAAAACGGTGAGTTTTTCATGGACTTTTGCGCTTTTAATAACATAGTCATTGGTGGCAGTGTATTCCAGCATAAAGACATCCACAAAGAAACCTGGATCTCACCAGATGGCAACACAAAAAACCAGAGAGACTACATCACTATCTCTAGAAAATGGAGACGCAGCCTGCAAGACACAAGATCCCAACAAGGGGCAGATGTAGCCTCAGACCACCACTGATGATTGGAACCATCAAAGTCAAGCTACGAGCTTTTAGAGACATAGCCAATCGACCTCACATCAAGTTTAACACCCAGTTGCTGAAGGAGAAAGACTACAGAGACACCTTTTCAACCTCCCTGAAGAACAGATTTGAAGCCTTGACCTTGATGACTGAAGAAACACCCCTGGAAGAACACTGGAGTTCCCTAAGAGACACACTGACAGACACATGCCAAAAAGTGCTGAGCAAAAGAGAATGGGCAACCAAGGAATGGCTCTCCAGTGACACATGGGAACAAATAAAGAACAGAAAAGAAATCAAGCAACAGATCAACAGCAACAAGAACGAAGAGGAAAAGAAAACTCTTCGAGATAAATTTACCCAAATGAACAAGAAAGTTAAGAATAGTGCCTGGAGATGATCCTGCGAAGAGGAAATGAAGAACTGCAACCTGTTGTGGGGTGAACTGAAAAAGGCTGCCCAGAATCGAGTGCAATGGAAAGCTGTTGTTGAGGCCCTTTGTTCCACAGGGAATCCAAGGAGATAAGTGAAGTAAGTCAAGTCAAAATCCTAATGAAGAGATATTGTTATGTTATACACAGGTGTTTATTGTACCATATAATCATCTCCACCAAGCCTAAACAACCCTTCTTATCTTCATATAATTTCTTCTTATAGAGAAATACATGCTTATAACATGTACAAAATAAATGTCTGAAGCATCATTATTTAAAAAGAACTTTGTACAAGCAGTGTGTACATGCACATGTTAATGTGTGTATGTGTAGTGTCTGAAGGACCATGTCTGTCATTCGCAGTATCTGTCCTTGAGATTTATTAAATGCCACCACAAAGCAGTCGCTCATGGGGGAAGCAGTCATTTAAACTCAAAGGGAGAATTATTAGGAATAAGGGTATTTGAGGGATGAACATCAATTCTCTTTACTGCACTCAGGATTGATCTCTTTTGAGGAGGCATTGCAAAAATAAGAGTTAAGCACACAGCATAATGCAACCCACTACCCACTAAAATCCAATGTTTACTACAGCCTAAAATCTAATATCCAGAATGAGAAATGCAATCTGAGTGAAACACAAATTGTCCACTGTGCACGGGGGGTCATGGCAATAGATAAACTACGACTTGCACGCTTGCACTTTATTTTTATTGGTGAGCTTCCTTAAGCACTATACTGTTTTCATAGTTTTAGGGCTACTGGCAAAATCATTTATGGAACAGCATGATTTTCTATAGATGTTTATCTTGATTCTAGGTTCTCAGGTATGCAACAGTAAAAGCCCGATCAAAATCCGTGCAGCAGTTTTTTACTAGGCCCCATCCAAACCCACAGATGTAATAATTTTATGATATGAACATATACTTGCAGAGGTGTGTTACAAATATAATTATACCACAAGTAAGGCGCTTAGAGAAGTTTTTGTGTCATAAAGAAGAAAGTTTAAGATGTGTATCAAGTATGTAATTCAGTCTCAAGGCACCTATGCATGTGTCAAATCTAGATGCCACAAAGAAAAAAGTTTAAGATATGTATCAAGTATGTAATTCAGTCATAAGCAAGGTACTTTTAGTGCACGTCATGCCACAAAGAAGAAAGTTTAAGATATGTATCAAGTATGTAATTCAGTCATAAGCAAGGTACTTTTAGTGCACGTCATGCCACAAAGAAGAAAGTTTAAGATATGTATCAAGTATGTAATTCAGTCATAAGCAAGGTACTTTTAGTGCACGTCATGCCACAAAGAAGAAAGTTTAAGATATGTATCAAGTATGTAATTCAGTCATAAGCAAGATACTTTTAGTGCACGTCATGAATACAAAATATCTGAAAGGTGATTTCTGGAGAAGTAGTAAAAATATTCTAACAAACAGTTTGCCACTGTGAATAAGTTTACTTATATCTACACTGGTGAAGATATGCACTGCCTGCCAGAAGAGTTACACAACCTTACAGAAGAGTTAATTTAAACTTCCAGTTCATAAACTATGAAAACATACAAAATAAGCAAATCTCTTTATAATAAATAAAACACTTTACAATTATACACTGTATTCTGTATCTGACTGCTAACAGTCCACCATAAGAGTTATTTTAAAAGAATTTTAGTGTAAGTTTCCAAACTGCAAATAACAAGAACCAACAGACTAACAAGCAAAAAGAAAGTCTACAAGTACTTGATTGATACAGTAAAAATATCATATTCTGATAACAAAAGAATGGATGAAAACTACTTATTCAATGGAAAGGTCAAATGCATATTCAATTGAAAGGTGAATTATAATGAATATTATGACTTGGCTATTGAAATATTTATAATATAATCACATCCAGCAAGCAGATTTTTTTAAAGCAGAATACTGTCCAGTCATTGTCTTTAAATTTAGAATCAGAATATAACCCTTTAGGAAGGCTCTATCTGCACTTAACATTAAATTTACCCAAGCATGGAAACAAATGACTATTTAACACGCACATAAAATAATCAACATTTAAATAAATATTAATTGTCATAAAGACTATAATTTATTATAAGTTAAACAGAACATAAATTCATGAATCCCTATTCTAACGATATCAAAAGATAACAGAGGAAGTCTTTTACTTTGCTACATTTCTGCTCTGTCTAGAATTAAAATGTAATAAAGATTGAAATATTTGGTGTCAGTATGAGTAATGTGAAAATAAATACAAATATTAAGGTAGTCAATGAGCTTACATTAAAAAAACGTTGCCAAAAGTGTTAAGCTGTTAATAACAACCACACATTTTAAAAAAAAAAGTTTTCATTACTATGTTGTTAAGCTCTAAACTTTTCAAGTGCTTCAGAGGCAAGAATAATTTGTTGAAATAAAGCTGTACACTCATGCAGGCATAGTTACTTTCTTTGTCTAAGTAGTGTTCAACCATAGCCAATGAAGTCAATTACTGAATAACAGAAACTGATTTAATTAAGACTTCAAGAATAGAATCACTTTAATGTTGTGAAGAGAAACTATTCTGAAGACAGTAGAGACTATACTGAAACCTTTGTATAAAAAGTTTCAAAATCCTTAGTGACAAGAAAACACTTGTAGATAAAACAAGAAGGTAAAACATATTAATACCTTCTTTTTTGTCCTTTTTAAAAACAGAACTGTCCTTCACTGCAAACATAAAGTCAACAAATAACTTGAAGACATATTAACCAAACTCAATGAAAAGCAACACACTCAAACACACATTAGCGGCCACCCTTCTGTATATTAAAGCACTACTATCACACTGGATCATTTGTGTGAAGTGCAATGTACCAACAACCTTTGGCAAATGTACTTGACAGCTAAGGGTCAAACCGAACTTCCGGGTGACCACTACAGGCAAGTTTGACTGTACAAGTCATATTATTGTGTTTAACAAACAGAAATGTTTGAATATAACTAATTTAAAAACAGACAACAAAAATATGAAGAGAAAAATAAAAGAATTTCAAAATAAACATTTTAAAACAGAAAATTTAAATATAGAATTAACAATTTCAACAATGAACGATGTGCAGAAAAAAGGAAAAAGAAGAGCAAAAATCCTCTCTTTGTTAAAATGGAGAACACCTGCAAAAAAATGCTGACTGAACCATCTACAAACCTGCGACTGGAATACTGGCACCACGATGCATCATAGCTGGTTGACCCAAGCCTGTCGTTGAAACAAGAGGAGGAAAAGAAAAGTGGGTGGTCAACCAATCAATGCTTTGTAGTAATTATGAGGGTAGGAATAGGACAACAGATGTTTGTCGTTATACAAAGACAATACAGAACAGCAATATCTAAGCTTGATTTAAAAAATACTCTTTAGATTAATTATGTCAAAATAAAATATTTCAAACAACTTTACAAAGGAGGATATATTTTTTTTTAAGAGCTGGAATTGAAAGTTTGACAAGAATTGAATGCTTTATCTACATGTCATTCTAATATCATTACACTTCATTGTTTTTTAGTGGTACTATGCAGATTTTCGAAATGTTATGTTAAGCTAAATTTAAATCAGAATTAATAAAAAAAAGGTTATCTTGCAGTTTGAAGAAGTGTTGGCATTAACAACTGAACTTGATATAAAAATTAAATATAACCACTGAGAAGAAACAGACAAAGAATGAAACAAATATGCAGCAAAGTTCACAAGGTAAATACAATTAAAATAAATGAAAATTGGTTTATTTATACTCATCTTTGAGCCAAAAGGAATAAAAAAAAACTAAGCCAAGTGCAAAATAAATTCAAAAATTGACTGAAAAGAATCTTAAGGACATTAAAGAAAATACATACAACACAAAAATAAACACATATATGAACAAGACAAAAAATCAATTAAAAAAAAAAGTCCAAAGTTTCAAGGAAGTATAAAAATAAATATTTAATATTAAACTTTTTGCCATTTTACAATATTTAAAATTCCCACAAACAGTGATTAATAATAAGTCCATCAAAATTGATTAGTTCAGGCACTCATTTACCAACAAATTGAGACAAGAGCAGTGTTCTCCAATGAAATCAAACAAAGAACTGACTGATGGTTTTGAGGTCTAATTTCATTGTGTGCAGTTATAACATCAAAGAACTAATTAACAGTAGGGATTTAGGGCAGCCATAAACTATAATACCAGATCGACACAGAAAAATTAATTAAAAGTTCAAAACAAAAATATAAGTTGTTTTTCCCTCAAATTCTATCAAGTGTAAATAGATATTAGCATTATAAACATATACACATGAATATAAATAAAAACAAATAATAAAGAAAGAAAAGTATGTGATTTGTACTAGCAAGAAAACAAATTCTATTAGCACTGTACTTGGTCATATATTGAAAAAACAAAATAAAATGACAACCAACGAACTACAAGTACAAAAGCATAATTAATTTAATTTAAAGTTTTTCTACTCCAATTAGTTGATATCATGGAAGAATTAAGCAAAATTAATTTCACAATGTAGCCCTTGTTTAGGTATTTGTGTCATCATCGTGTATGTATGTGTATAGTCGCATCCCCACGCGTGCAGCAAAGTAGGTCATCGGCCGCTAGTGTGAATCATCGGTGAGTGCGTGCTTTTATTGTTTATGACCACTCCCTTTGTTTTAAAGCGCGCGCTATATTGACGCTAGCTGTGTTAGAGTACGTGTTTTTATTATCATATATTGTTTTAGGTAGTTAGTGAGTGAAGTTAATATTTATATATTTAGAAAGGAGATAGTTTATATTTTTAATTAATGTATTTTTGTATGATGAATAATGTTATTGTATTTGTGTATTTTGCAATTTATGTGTGTGTGAATGCTTTTCCTGAAGCCCGCCAACACAGATTTTATTTTATTAAAGGTTTAATTCTTTAGATTATATGTATAAAAAGATTGGTATATTAAAGTATAATTAAAGTAGTTTTACTGTATATTTGAATTATTATGTAATTGTTAGGCATATAGCTATAATTAATAGTGGAAAGCAAGTAAAGAAACACAAAAGTTATTTTTAGAAGCCTTTCCACACTAGATTTTCATTTTCATAACCCGTGGGCTTCGGGGAGGCCCGCTCCTATAGGATATAATGAGCGTGTGTGGTTTGAGTGAACTACTACAATTAGAGTCACCTAAAGTCTGGGCATTGGTAGCAGAACTATTTTGAGTGTCTGCCTCTGAGTCATCCTTGGTCGTCTGTTGGCGGTGTGCCGTTGAAATAAAGATCCTATGAAAATGTAAAACACGTGTTGCGTGTTCTGTGCCTCTCTCCTCTGCTGTGGCTGCCGTAGCGGTATTGTCTGCTTGTCTGTCTTATCATCATCGTCATCGTTCATCCAGTCATCTCCTCGCATCCTAGAGTGACCCATATGACGGACAACAACTACAACAACCACACTCGATCCATCACAACAAAATTGGCGCTGCGAGCAGGATGGGCCCAAAAGGGTGCGAGGAATGGCTAAACAACATTTTCTGGCTGGACAGACGGACGGCAGCCATTAACATCATAGCAGAGAGGGACGGCAGTGGCAGCCGACATGGCCCTGACAGCACACCGCATGGCACTAACAACACGCCGACGACCATCCATCGCGGCACGACGGACGCCAACTTCATGGCAGAGAGGGACGGCAGAGGCAGCCGACATGGCCCTGACAGCACACCGCATGGCACTAACAACACGCCGACGACCATCCATCGCGGCACGACGGACGCCAACTTCATGGCAGAGAGGGACGGCAGTGGCAGCCGACATGGCCCTAACAGCACACCGCATGGCACTAACAACACGCCGACGACTATCCATCGCGGCATGACGGACGCCAACTTCATGGCAGAGAGGGACGGCAGAGGCAGCCGACATGGCCGTGACAACACACCGCATGGCGCTAACAACGCGCCGACGACCATCCTTCGTGGCATGACGGACGCCAGATATCACCAACAGCAGCAAAAAAAACGGTCAGGACAAGCTAAAGACGTATTTTTCACTCAACTACATAAATCACAAACTTTGTGCCCTTTGTTAAAAAGGTATGAACGGTATTAGACATTTTTTTTAGAAAGAAGAAGAATGGAACAACAAAAAAAGTGTGTCACAAGCATTTGCTTTATTTGAAAGACACAAAGTGACCTTTTTAGTGCTAGTACTTAGTGTAGATTTTAAATTTTAATTGTGTGTTTATGTGATTATTTTAGTTAGGCTAAAATGTGCAGCATTAGAAAGTTGTATTGAATATGATTAAGTTTTTTAAAAAAAAAAAGAAGTGTCACAAAAACTTGTTTTACCTGAAAGGCTTTAAACGAATATGACTTTTATCTGAAAGACTTTAAACATGACTTTTTAGTATTAGATGCGTTATATAGATTGTTTAATTTGTATGTTGATATATATGATTATTTAGTCAGAATGTTATGATAATAATGTGCAGCATTACGAATTTGGATTGTTGGATATGATGTTTTTATTTTTTAAAAAAAAGAAAATATATAGATATTTAGATGTTTTATTGGAATTGTGCTAAATTCGGGCGTGCATTTATTTTGCTGTGTGATGTTACTGCATAGGTATTGGAATGTAAGTTTTTGTGGCAATATCTATTTTGTTAAGTAAGAACTTATGTCCCGTGTGGTAATATAGTTTGTAGTTGTATTTTTGTTTTAGAGTTTCGCTGGGTTAGAAATTTGGAATTCCTTGGCTAGCTCTAGTTCATCACTGAGGTTTGGCAAAAGATAGTTTGCATCCTAGTGAGTGGTCTATGTGGTGCTAGTCAGGTCACTGTGGAGTGTGGACGCTGGATGGAAAGTGTTTCTCTTGTTACGTGTTGTGGCGTCTGATTAGATGTGTAGCAGATATTTGTTTATTCATACTGTGTATTGGAGCCAGGGCGCTCGGAAGGTATTTATTTTGGTTACTTCTTTGGTTCTTTTTGACAGCTGATATGCTGCAGTTTTGTTTAAATATTGCTCTCAAGGTAGGTGCACAAGAGGGGAGGAGCTTAAAAGCACCCTGCTTGTCTGCACTGGCGTCAAGCCCTTTGAGGTTTGCAATATAGGTTTTAAAGGAGCAGGAGGAAGCTCCAGGAATATTTTGGTGAGTTGACAGCTGTGATGCTGTATTGATTTTGTGAGTATTATACATTGCTCCTAGAGGTTATGTAGCAGTGAGGGGAGGAGCTTAAAAGCAACCCCATTGTTCTACATTGTGCGTAAAGCAACTCTGGTTTAGCAGATGTGATCAGAAGTCTCGGTAGTGGTATAAAGCATTGGATGGACAGAATTCAAAAGTAACCATAGAACAGTTTTTGTATTTAAAGGTTTCCATTTGAGATTGTTAAAATAGTACAACTTTAGTATGTTTAGTGATTTGTTTGTTGACTTTTTGGTGTGTTAGATCTTTGAATCATGGAGGACCATGATTATTTTTAGTAGGGGGGAATAATGTAGCCCTTGTTTAGGTATTTGTGTCATCATCGTGTATGTATGTGTATAGTCGCATCCCCACGCGTGCAGCAAAGTAGGTCATCGGCCGCTAGTGTGAATCATCGGTGAGTGCGTGCTTTTATTGTTTATGACCACTCCCTTTGTTTTAAAGCGCGCGCTATATTGACGCTAGCTGTGTTAGAGTACGTGTTTTTATTATCATATATTGTTTTAGGTAGTTAGTGAGTGAAGTTAATATTTATATATTTAGAAAGGAGATAGTTTATATTTTTAATTAATGTATTTTTGTATGATGAATAATGTTATTGTATTTGTGTATTTTGCAATTTATGTGTGTGTGAATGCTTTTCCTGAAGCCCGCCAACACAGATTTTATTTTATTAAAGGTTTAATTCTTTAGATTATATGTATAAAAAGATTGGTATATTAAAGTATAATTAAAGTAGTTTTACTGTATATTTGAATTATTATGTAATTGTTAGGCATATAGCTATAATTAATAGTGGAAAGCAAGTAAAGAAACACAAAAGTTATTTTTAGAAGCCTTTCCACACTAGATTTTCATTTTCATAACCCGTGGGCTTCGGGGAGGCCCGCTCCTATAGGATATAATGAGCGTGTGTGGTTTGAGTGAACTACTACAATTAGAGTCACCTAAAGTCTGGGCATTGGTAGCAGAACTATTTTGAGTGTCTGCCTCTGAGTCATCCTTGGTCGTCTGTTGGCGGTGTGCCGTTGAAATAAAGATCCTATGAAAATGTAAAACACGTGTTGCGTGTTCTGTGCCTCTCTCCTCTGCTGTGGCTGCCGTAGCGGTATTGTCTGCTTGTCTGTCTTATCATCATCGTCATCGTTCATCCAGTCATCTCCTCGCATCCTAGAGTGACCCATATGACGGACAACAACTACAACAACCACACTCGATCCATCACAACAACAATTAGAGGTAATCCACAAAATATACTAATTAGAGATATCTAATGTAAGGTAAATGGCCCTTTTTACTTATATCGAGGACAAATTAAAAAATACATGCATAATTCTTCAAAGCTACAGATGAGAATATGAGAAAAAATGTTAATGGTGTATGCCTGTGTAGTCTCACATATTTACAACATATTGTTAAACTCAGTACAATAGTGGGAATTAGTCCTATTCAAAACATCATTTAAACCAATTCCATATTTCAGAAACTAGTCCTATTTTGAAACATCATTTAAACCAATTCCATATTTCAGGAACTAGTCCTATTTTGAAACATCATTTAAACCAATTCCATATTTCAGGAACTAGTAATACATTGAAACATCATCTAAACCAATTCCATATTTAAGGAATTCGTCCTATTTTGAAACATCATTTAAACCAATTCCATATTTCAGGAACTAGTCCTACTTTAAACAAAGTATGTGTTGATCTAATCAATGATAATTTACTAAATGTATTGAAAAAATAGTTTCAATGAATTCTGTCAAAACCTAATCGCCATAAAATTGTTCTTGATACCAATTTGAATATGGAGATATAAAATGCTTCACAATATGTTCATATGGTGGTTAAATATATCAAGAAAGTATGGCCAACAAACTATTTAATATCTCAAGTAGTACAAAAATAAAGAAATAAACGAAACAACTAAAAGAAATGTAATCTACTCTTAGAAAGAGATTTTATGTAAATGCATAACTGAGAAGTCTGTAGCAATGATGCTGTTTCAAAACAGGTTTTACATCAGTGACAAAAAATAGTGTCAGACAGACTAAGTCAGTTAATGTGGGAAAGAGAGTTCTCTGTACTGGCTGGAGTTACAACTGCTCTTGACTTATGATGAATCACAAACCTCGAGCCAACATTGTGGCTAGTCCAGCATGAGACTCCTCCAACCAATGGTTCATTTCACTGATGCTGGGAAGTGAGGGCAAATGAGCTCTCACCCAACCCTGTAATAAATACACAAACCAAAAGAAAACAGAAATAATTTGCACTCGAACAACCTGATGCATTAATATTAGATTCTTATCCTTTCTATAATTTATACTTAGTCATTATAGAATGTAATTTTAAATGAGATACTACAACAACCTGATAATTAATTTTAGATTCTTATCCTTTCTATAATTTATATTTAGTCATTACAGAATGTAATTTTAAATGAGATACTACAACAGGTCATTTACCTGTCCAGTTCCCAAGGCAACTAATTTTTAGATTAGGCTGATAAATTTCATGACTGTATCAGACTAGTCAATGAAGTTTATTGGTTGGATCCTAATACCAAACAATACAGTTACAAAAGCTACTGATCCTTATGCCAGTTCCACATAAGAGTTTGAAATATAATTCATTTGCAAAGCAATGGGAAGTACAAATGTTTATCATTTACTGTTGGTTCGTGTGAACCATATAAAGTGAGTGAGATAATCAGATCTGTTGAAAACTTTAAGAGGGTCTGCTGTTTTAACATCTTTCTTCATTTTTGATACTTTTTAAGGCAATACATACAGATAGGGATAATACCTGACGGGCAAAGTCTCCCCCAAGCTGACAAAAGAATACTCTTTCAAATGAAGAACAAACAGAAAAGGATCAATATCATGAATTAGAAAAGGCAAATACAAAATTTAATAAAGGCTGGCTGGTGAAACTGAAATGTTGATATGTTATTAGTCCTAAATACTGAGAAGGTATGTGCTTTGCTCTATAACAGGGGTGCACAAACTTTTTAGGCCGGAGGGCCAAATTTCCAACTGATAGTGCGTGGAGGGCCGCCACATGGATGGCTCAGTAGAAAAAAACAACACAAATAATGTGCTTTACATTCGTAATAATGGTAACATCCAAAAGTCCTCTGGGGCCGCATAGAGCCCTGTCTCAGGCCGTGGTTTGTGCACCCCTGCTCTATTAAGATGAAACAGTCAAAATGTACAAAAAGAAAATATATTTGTCTCTTGAAAAGAAACTGACTGTAACAAATGACCATCATAAAACAATAAAGTTCTTGGAGACACATCAATTTCATACAGACTGATATTAATACAAATGCAAGATTGCAACAGGCAACAGATGAATTTGCATGATGATATAAGAAGTGGTCAAACTGCAATAAGCAATGGTGGAACTGGCATCAAACAGTGTTGCTATCAGATTTCAAGCAACTGAAAAAGAAGTTTCTTTTCAACAATGTATATGCCATGGCCAATAAGAACAATAACATTCATATTATAACATTTTTGTTATTTTGTACGTCAGCTATTGAATACTGGACAAAGTTATGTGAATTAAGAGTGCATGCTCTATATACAACAAATTGAGAAGTGAGATTTTATATGAATTTCAGTGCAATGAAATAACAGACTAAGAAGATGCCAACTATGGAGAAGCAATTAATTTGAATGAATATATATTTCAAGCTGTAAATTGGAGAAATAAGTCTTTGCAATTGTACAAAGAGATGGTGTGAAGATTATCCAGCTACTTTCATAAAACTGGTTCATTCAAGTATAAAGAAGAATTTTACATCCAGTGATCAAGTAAAACTGAAAAGAGAAAATAAAAAAATTTGTAAAATGACATGTTGCTGATCTGATAAGAAAGTGTTCTGGGTATATACTCCAAATGTATAAATATTTCAAGTATATAGAAGAACTTTAAGTACTATTCAGTGATCAAGTAAAACTGAAAAAAGAAAAAAACTCGTAAAATGACTGCTACTGATTTAATAAGAAAGTGTTCTGCAATATACTCCATAATATTTATTATGCAAAATAAATAATCTCTTTCAGATGAAACATGGTATCAGAACATTCCTGCACTCTGACATAATAGAATTTTCATAAGGTACAGCTGGTAAAATAATTTAACATAAAATGATTATTTTTCTATTTGTAATTTAATAAAATAATTTTTATTTCATTTTACATTGTGCATTTCTGACACTGAATATACTGCAATAAAGACATAAAATATTAACTAAATGATTTATATTTATGTGCAATTTTAATGAAAACATTCCAGACTAGTTAAATTATGTATGAGCTACCTGATTTCTGACAATGTATACTGCAATGCGGATTTGAAAATAGTGAATAAATGACTGTGTGTTGGTGTGCAATTTAATGAAAATAATGTGGGCTGGTAAAAATATATCCAAGCTAGAAGATTTCTGCAGGTTTTCAGCCTGAATTAATGGTTAGAAAACAACTCATCTGTTTACATCCCTGCAACAATCAACTGTATGCAAAGTTAAAATCTATCATCAACTATCAGATCTAATTAGAAAACTATAGTTAAGTAACAAATAAAGCATAAGAGAAGTTAGTTAAATCAATGTGTCTACATAATCAAAAAATAACCAACCTAACTAACAAAAACCTGGTGAATAACAAATGAATTAAAAAATCAAGCTTTTTTGCTGGCTGACTTGGCCAATCCCTAATATAAAATTAAAAAAAAATAAATCTGCGTACAGCTATTGTCTGATAGTGATACATATGATTGCAAAGTGTTAAAAACAATCATATTAAATAAATGCATTAAATTCACTTAGTAAATGTCATTTAATATTAACAAAACAGAAAAACAAGTACGAATTTCAGCTAAACAGTCTTTATCAGGACACTTAGACAAATCAAGCACAATAATTATTTTTTAAACAATAATAATCAGAAACTGAAGGTTAACTGAATTAATATCTAGCAACAGTAAATCCTGATGTATTAAAACAAGATTTTTTACTCTTAATAAAAGGGATATTGATTGTGTTTAGAATATTTCTTAATTCTGAAGTTTAAGAACTGTATTAAAAAAAATAGTACTGAAAAATGTCTCTCTGCTTAGTATTGTTAAGTGTATGAAATTTCTTGAAAAAATATTTGGAAAAGTTACTGATCTTACAATCCCGGACTGACTGTGCTGAATTAATGAAGAGATGTTATAAAAAGAAAACTGAACAATAATCCATTTCCTCAGTTATTGTACTATACAGCAGATCTTCTGCAACTGATTAACCATAAGTTTAAATTGGTCGATCACTGTAACTGATTAAACATAAATTTAAATTGGTTGATCATAAATGTTTGTTTAAATGTGGAAGGTAGAATAGTATGTATTTTTAACCATGCCCAATTTTCTCCAAAGTAAAGAAATGCATTGGTTATTAGAAAATTACTAAAAATTTGGTTTCAACTTCCAAACATTACAAAAGACATGCAGGTATTGAGGCCACAGATTTTGTTAATAAATAACTTTTAAAATTTAAAGAATAATTTAGTAGCAAATAAAAATAAAATAACACTGCTTTGCAAGAGGAGCTTTGAAACAACTTGGCATAACTTGTAACTATTACAGTATTAGTGAAATTTCTATTAGATACCTTTTCAGGCAATCTTTCTTGAACTCGAGTGAAAAATCTATGAAGAGATGCAGATGCTCTGTCTATTGTTTCTGATTCAGGTAAGTAGTCTTTAATCCATCCTATATCTGGCAGATGACTCTTCAGGTCTTCATATTTCTATAATTAAAAAAACATTTATTATGAACAGCTGCAGTAAATTTTAATTTCTGGTGGCATAAGAAATCATGCATGCACGCACACGCACGCACGCACACACACACACACACACTCTTATCAAACAGATTAATTATCAATGTATTGATATTTTTATTAAATATATTTATTTTACATTTGTGCCTCTATTTTAGTTTACAATTTTACACGATTGATACAAAATTATGAATACAGTTAATATGTCATGGATAATAAATTATATTATGCATTAATTCCCATATACATTCTTATGTTAAGGACAATGCTAACAAATACAGATGGTGCACCATCATGGCATAAAATAGATATATAATAATAATAATCAATAGGCCTGTAATATATACAAGAGTTACAAATGTCAGTTTACTCAGTAAAAGTTTAGAAGGTAGCTGAATGGTAGTGGTATCATAGAAGAATTATGGTAGCATTGATGACATACTTTTCTTCAATTGACATATACTTTGGGTCAAGGACATTTATCTAGCTGAAGCTACAAATCTCAGAACTACTCTAGATGAAGATATGTATAAACTACAATGATGCAAAGTAATGAAAGTGATATTTTGTATGCTTTTTAATGGCATCATTGAACAGTCATGCACATTTTGTGTTTAGCCATGTACCTGTCTGTTCAATGTGTGACCAATCACACTGTGGCCTATGACCTACTGCTGTAAATATGAGAGGAGTGAGTGTAGTTTCATTGAAACACTCACCCACGATATGAAAAATTCAATTTCTATGTATATCTTCTCAAATTCTTGCATGTGCAATTATTGTATTACTGGTTGATGCTGATAAAGTGATAAGTAATGACAAATGTTAGCAACATGTTTTTTTAGGTTTTCAACATTTTCTTGCTGTTATTAATGAAGAACAATTTTAAATTAACTAAAATTATGCTATAGCATATTATATGGGCATTATTAATATAATAATAATAATATTATTAAAAATTAAGTAACATTATAAATTACATCACCTGATTAGCAGCCACACCACCACCTATTGCTCCTGTCAGTATCAGATAGCGTATTTTGAGAAAGTGACGAAGCCCACTAAATATGCGTACAATCCCTGACATATGACGGCAGCTACCTCCATTCACCAGTATACTTTTCAGCAATAGTCCACTAGATGGGTTTCGGATACGAAAGATGGTGTACGACTGGGCCTGGTAAACATTGCTGACATGCAGTCGCAGTAATTGAGATTGTGATAGTCTGTGTTGTGATATGATATACAGGGTTTCTGATTGATGCTGGCCATTTTGCCGTGAGACCACTGACATACTTCTCTTTGTTTGTATTAACTGTGCTCTGAAGCTAAAATAAGCCTTTGGTTTATGAAGACAATTTTCGCAAATTGGCCTGAAAAGTGAAACATCAGGGTACAAATTAAAAAACTACTCAAAACTGCATTTAAATTAATATAAACTACTATGAGTGTCACCATGATCCCCGCCCCCCCCCCTTCTAAAATTATGTATTATATAATTTTATTGCTAGACCAATATGTACAATGAATTTGTAAGATAGGTAAATAATAAAATGTACTTTTACATAGAGATAATGGTTAATGAATATAAACTATTTTATAAAATCAATATTTGTAAATATATGTACAAATTATAATGCATTCTTTAATAAAATTATTTATTATGTTTAATGCTCAGTACAGTATTTTAAAATGCAATGCAAATAGTCCAAGTCAAGCGATTAAAAATAATTATATATTGTCCTCAAAGCCATTACTATTTCAGGTTCAGAACCAGTTAAAAACTCATTCACAGTGCCAAAACTCTTTTATCATTCTTATAGAGTTGATAAGAT
This sequence comes from Sinotaia quadrata, assembly GCA_028829895.1. Classification (NCBI taxonomy): domain Eukaryota; kingdom Metazoa; phylum Mollusca; class Gastropoda; order Architaenioglossa; family Viviparidae; genus Sinotaia; species Sinotaia quadrata. The sequence continues at coordinate 80,554,854 of CM054179.1, read as the reverse complement.
AAAATAACATCAACTCAGTAACTGCATTGCATAGGAAAGAACATTCTAACCACTCTAGGAGTCTTAATTTAGTTAAAACCCCATAAACTCATGCCACTCCTCTCTACCACTGTACCAGGTGATGTGTTGAATGCTTGTTTATTGCATAATCACAATGAAAGTCTTTTCACTTACATATTATTCAATGACCACCTGTTGGTAATCTTGCCTGAAGTACAGGTTGACCTCATCCTTGTGAAAATACAGTCTACCTTACCTTTCCTTATTTCATAAATGGTTGTTATGATGTAATGCTCATTTGCTATTCTTATACTTACTAAACAATCCAAATTCAAGTGGAAGTCACTTTGTCATTACACTGAATATTAAAACATGGCACTGATAACATAATCAAGAGTTGTGTACCCTGATCCACATCAATAGTAACTAAATTCAAACTGGTGATAGATACTGCTTTGTCTCAAGGGTAAACAACAAGGAAACTTTTAGTAGCGATGCTCTGGCATCTATATAAAAGAAAAGTATACAACAATTATCATAATTATGATAAATGTGTATTTATTTCATAACAACTGGTATGGTCCTATTTCATGGGAACAATGCCTTTAGTTTAATATCAGTCAAAAGAAAAACATGTTTTCTGGTTCCACATACAAAAATACACTACAATACACTCATCTGCAACTTGCAAAATTTTGAATTAAGCTTCGGACCTTTTTATCCAAAATCTTACATGCTACTCATGTGATTAGATATATTTTACTCAACAAGCCAAATTCAAGTAGAAGTTATCTTTCATTAGAATATTACAACACTACATCAATAATTTGACGGAGTATTGCATACTCCAGTCTGCATCACAATAGAAGTATTATTAGCTCAAGATGGAAATAGGCATAGCTGTATCTCAGTGCAAGTTTCTAGGTCTGTGTGTAGGAAAACCATCTGTAAACCATTGATGGTGTCGGTTGTGTATAAAGATAATAAAACAGCCAAAGTAAGTATGCAATAATTATCATTAAAATTTAATGCATATACCTTTTTCATAACAACTACTACATTCATATTCATTTCATAGCAACAGTGCAGTGAGAAAAAATAAAATTCTAGTATTGGGATTCTTTCAATTTACTTAGGGCCTATAAAAAAAAAAAACAACTGTTAAATATAAAAAAATATTTTATTTTGTACCAGAGGAGAAGATGATTTTGTTAACTTTTCGTTTAGGAACACAATCCTCTTAGCAAAGTATTACATTTTTGCAGTACATATGTTAACTCGTAACTGTAAGTGTAACAAAGTGTAAGTGTAGGCTAATAATAATATATATTCAATATTACGTATTTATTATTGCATTATGAAGTCAATGCTTCGAGGATTGAATTTATATAAAGAAAAATGCAAAACTAATCTCAGCTACAGGAGGTGCAGCACCCACCAGAAGCACACAAAGTGAGAAGCTTACCAAGTAAAAGATAGTAGTTAAGCAGTAGTTATGATACGGCATAATTTTTCCAATGTCAGATGCCTTTGACCGGTATAATTTATAATATGCATATAACATTCAAATTTGTACAGAAAGTATATCATTGTCTAAACTCTTGGCGTCTTGAAACACTTACCCAAATTGGCCATTTAATAAATTCCGCAGCATTTTTTTTAATTACGAAAGAGCTGACATAAACATCATGAATGCATGTTAGTCTGTAGCGAAGTCATTCCCGACTGACGAAAGTGCATCTATATCGATAATGAGTTGATATCCGCAGTAACGTAAACCAATTTAAAATAAAATAGAATTAAATATATATACACATAATATTAATATATAGTTGGCATTTTAATGAAAAGTACTTAACTTTATATTTGAAAGATAAAAAGATTATCTTCTGTACGAAACTAACACTTAAAAAAGTTATTTTGCATAAGGGAGATAAGCAATCTAAAAAGAACTGAATGGTCAACAGTTTCAGAAGATTGTTAAAAGTAAGCTTCTAAGAGTTTTTGATAAACTAGACATACTGAATAATGTTCAGTACTCACATCAGTTCGTTATGAACAAATATATCTTATATAAGAAAGACTTTCACCCGTTTCTCGAACCAGATGAGTCGTTGACTGGCTAAAAGTAATACAAAATCCAAACCATAGTAATTCATTCGAATCATTGATACAAATGCAATGTCTCTAATCTTAATTTTAATTCGAAACTTCTATTATTAATCTTTAAGTTTATCTATAAAATTATAATATCAGTAAATGCCACATTATATGATTTGGTAACATTTAACTAACAGCTTAAAAATAATTTTACATTGTTAGAATTGATTATGTCCTAGTTTTAGATCTGTTGGACTTTTCCCAACTCATGTTTGACGTAATGTGCTTTATTTATTATTTTATTTATGTAAATAATTGCGTTATATTTTCATTTCCCCATCCTTTACAAATTGACCAAAATAGATTATTTTATATTTATAATGTTACTATTAATATTACTACTTTTACTAGCAGAGGTCATTGAAATAAGAAATAAAGAAGGGATCACCAATTTTGACCTTAGACCAGAAGTTATCAACATAAATGTTTTGAAATTTGAGTCTGTCTGATTTTTTCCATCAGATCCCCATAAAACAAAACAAAACAAAACAAATGCTGATAGTGATAAGGAAGACCTTTCTTTGTATCTCATTAGTTTCTGGTATAAGTAGTAATCACTTAAAACATAGTGACCCAGAACTAATTTTGAAATATGATAGAAAATGTTTAAAGCCCAACAACAACAGAAAAGCAATATATTATTTTATCTCTAAAAGAAAGGACTACAGATTTCATGTGTATACACAAAATAAATAAATGCGCAATGCTTACATACAATAACCCCTTTCCAACTGTTAGATTTCCGTTCTTGAAAACCCTCACGATTGGATAATTCTTGGTTGATATACTCGAGACCTTATGGGGAAAAATGGGTTAAAGGAACTAATTTTTGATTTAATCTCTTAATCAGACTTTAAAAAAATATATAAAGGAAACATGAATAATGTCTGTTCTTGCATCTGCTTCATCTTCTGTATGCTAGACCATCCACATGCCATGTACAAGACCGTGAGCAACATCACTGTTCTACATTTTACAGTTATACCTTTCTTACTTTCTTTATTGTATGAATCAGAGATTCACTTACCTCATACAACCCAAAACAGCACTATAATTTATTTAATCCTTCATGTAACTTATCCAGCACTTTTTCCTCAAGATCATCTCGGCCTCATATCATTCTCCATTGTTTAGCAAAATTAAGTTTTTTGTTTTTAAGCACACACTGGAAGGCCATACTAATTTACTTATTTTTATTCAATAAATGATTCTTACTTTTATTTAGGAAATTAATATGATTAACGCTTCTGTGCACAGTATAGTCCACTAAAGTAATACATGTATATATAAACTAATTGAATAGAATACTTGTGAATGGAAGTGTAATTATGTCTACTTGAAGCAAATAATTCCTGTGGATGCTCAGATTTTTGTGTGTATGCTCTTGGTTGGATATTATAAACATGCATACACACATAGGCACATCTATTTGCACATATACATTCATTGTATTATTGTGTGAAATGTGATTGATAGAGTGGGTCTAATAAGGATACATTTAATTATTTTTAAAACAGAGGATCAGAAAAGAAATTCCTGGTAACTTTTTGCACAACAAAGCTGTCTGAAAAATACAAGATTCTAATGTTATTTATTTTAATAAACTATCATTTCTGGCTATTGATATGAAAAAATAAATTCTTAAGAGTTTTCTTAATCTGAAAGCAAATAAAAGAAAAGTTATTTTAAACAAATATTACAAAGGAGAGAGAGAGAGAGAGAGAGAGAGAGAGAGAAAGTGAAAAAAAACAGCAGGAACAACTTAAAAGATTGTACTTAATTTGAATCCTGACCATACATTATGTAAAGAGAAAGAGAGAGCCCAAAAGATCCTACTTAATTTTAATTTTTCAAATCAAGAACCTTTTCTTGACCATACCTTATCAATAAATGGGCATCTCTGAATAAAATATCATCAAGTTTTGAAATAATGGCAACTCCCACTATCAATTTCTTCAGATCATCTTTTATAGAAAACGTTGAACAGATAATACAGTAAGAAATATATATCCCCATAACTTGTCCTTTTGAACCAAAAAAAAATTTTCTATTTCCAGATTTTGTTGGGATATTTCTACTTGGAAAAATGTACATATAATTATATTGTAATATGTGTTGGTTTGTACTTGCAGATAGTCAAGGAACCATGGCAGATGATGAGCAGGCTGGGTACCGTTGGGAGACTGAATATGAGAAGACTTGGTAAGTTGAAGTCTCTGATTAGTTTGTTTGTTATATTAGGCCCCCCCCCCCATGTTCCGTCTAAGGTGCACAGATGTGCAGCTTATTAAAAAATTCTGCGCAGCAGATTCAAAATTCCACGCACAGGTTTTGGTAGCAAGCTCAAACATCTGCCAGTTCCACGCACACATGAAAACTATTAGAGGGAACATAGCCCCCTCCCCCCACTTTTCTAAATTTATGCAGATGTCTATGAGTACTACACTAGACAAAACACCTATTTTAGAAGAATAGTATCTTGGAGGAAATATTGCACATTTCTAATTTATTTTATTTTTAGGGAGGCACTTGTTGAAGATGAATCTGGTTCATTGCGATCAAGTGTACATGATATAGTGCATCGAGCCAAACGGCGACATTTGCTAGATAAAATGGGAAATATACGACTTGGAATGGTGAGCTTGTACATTTAGAATTTGTTTTGTTTGTTTGATGAATGTTGGGTTTTCAGCTTCAAAATTTATCTTGCTTTATTTTGTGTAAATAAAGAGTTTATAAGTTTAGAATTTGTCCTGCTTATTTTTGGCAAGTTTCTATTATTGACTTAATTATTGGCATTTTAAAAACAGTATTGTTTTGAGGTTTTGTCACATGTTTAAAAATCCCATGTTTTTGTTCATGTTTTTATCATAATTTATGTCAGTAGTTGTATGTTTTTAATTTTTGTCCTTTGCTTTATAGTTTTTATTTCAGTATTATGGGGGAAAAAATTTATCATTCGATGGGATCAATTGCTTCATGTGTTTTTATTTTAATTTTTGATTTGTTGGATTTAATTAAATCTCAGTGATATTAGATTTTTCCTGTACTTAAAAAGTTAAATGGCAAATATTTCTTTGTAAACCATATCTTTAGTGAATGTTAAATCATTATTAGTCACCAGTTTTTCCTGTTCATATCCATTAGTAATTTTATTTTTGACATTGCAAGACATGATAAGGTGACATACGATTGAGTATAGCTAAAACAGATTCAGGGAGATGTATTCTAAACTTGAACGGATTGTGCAAAAATTATATCCAGAAACACCAAACTGATAAAAGAATGTGTAAGGTGGTCATGGCCTTCATTAGAAATGGGGTGAACAATAATGTATTCAGAGTGATGTCCTTTGAGTCACAATTAGAAATAGGATAAATCTGGTTGAACAATGACTGTCTGTACGTGGCAGCTTCTGACCCAGCCAAGGATTTAGCACTTTTAATTCTTAGTTTTTGTCTTTTTTATACTTTTTTATATCACTACTTTTATGTTCTTAGTTTTTATCATGTGCTTTATAGTTGTTACATCAATAGTTTTATGTTCTTTGTTTCACTCTTTTTACACCAGTATTTTTTATGTTCTTAACTTTTGTCTTTGTTTTATATTTTTATGTCAATAATTTTGTGTTCTAAATTTTTGTCCCTTGTTTTATGTTTGTTATATCATTTGTTTTATGCTCTTAGTTGTTTACTTTTCTTGGATAGATGTATTAACAGTAGTTATGTGTTCTTAGTTTTTGTTCTTTGTTGTATAGTTGTACAAGTGCATTTTTAACTTTAGTGGCCCTAGGTTTGTCTCTTGTTTATAGTTTCTATATCAATAGCTTTATGCACCCATTTTTCTATCAGTAATTTTTTAAATGGAAAAAACCCTCATACCATGGACCAGTCAACAAAAATCTTCAATTTTGTTTATGTTATTTCGTTTTATGTACTTATGTATCTGATTAATATTGTATTTCAAGCATGTCCTTATAATTACTTTGTGACTTATAAAAGATTTTTTTCAGTCCTAATTTGTAAATACTGTAAATCACATATAATGTTTATAAGAATTAGTGTTCTGTTAAGTCATATTAGTATTATTGTTTACAGGACAAAATTACCATAAATGCCATCCAGTTTTGGTAGAGACTTTAGAAAGACAGATGTGTTAAGCTGCAAGAACATAGTGCAACATTCACTGAGAGAGAAAATTTTTTGTCTGATCAACAGCAATGTAATGAGTTATGGAGATATGAGGCTGAGCTTTGATATCAACTAAATGTTATTTTTGTAATTTTGTAACACCATTCACTGACATGAGGTTTATGACAATCCTAAATTAATTTCTTTTATTTTAAGCTAAGAAAGTATCTGTAATTATTATTAAATTATTAAATGCAGTTTATTTTATATATATCCACATCTCATGGACAAATGCCATAGTCCACAATACATATTAGTCAGATGGAGGATGCCAAGTTTTAAACAAAAGTTTCTAGAATTATTATTAAATTATTAAATACAATTTATTACATGTATAGATGTGTACATTCAAATGGAAGGCTGCTGCAATACTACTACTATACTACTGTCCACAATATATTATTAGTCACATTGAGGATGTCAAGTTTTAAGCAACAAATGTTTCTAGAATTAAATACAATTTATTACATGTATAGATGTGTACATTCTCTTGGAAGACTGCTACAATACTACTGTCCACAGTACATATTGGTCACATAGGGGATGTCAAGTTTTAAGCAACAAAAGTTTCTAGAATTATTAAATTATTAAATACAGTTTATTAATTTAAAAATGTATGTGTATATTCTCATGGAAGACTGCTTTAGTACTAATGTCCACAGTACATATTGGTCACTTAGAGGATTCCAAGTTTTCAATGGTGGTCTATCATCTTGTAAGGCTTGGGAGTTTTCCCGCGAGTTCTGTTTATCTCTATAGATCATGAGAAAAAATGTTCAAGTCTGTTATTTTGGGATAAGTAAAATGAATGTTTCTATATCAGTATGCAAGCATATGTGTACTTGTGTATATTTACAGGTGTATGTTGGAATGTTTGCATTTTTGAGTGTTTTCTATATGCATATTTGCTTGTGTATTTTGCATTTACAAAGTTTCATCGAATATTAACACTTAATTTTTATTTGTTACCATAGTTTAAATAAGACTAATGTATTGCATGCATTTTACACTAGAACTCACTTTGATGAGTAATCTACATTTACTTACAATTATGCAAATACATTCAATTTAGCATGCTTTCTTCACTCCTAGATGCGACACCTATTCATCATAATTGACATGTCTGAGTCGATGCTTGATCAGGATCTAAAACCATCACGAATCATTACTTCACTTAAGGTAAAAGGTTTTCATAATGTTGGAAATTATAATGAACTGTTTTATATTATGTTAATTTAATTGTTGAAATAGTGATTTATTTTTCATTACCTATTTTTTCTAATGCAAATATTTCTCATAGATTAGTGTGTTTTTCTTATAGTGTTTCTTTTTTAAGACTGCTTATGGTCAAAGTTTCAATCTCAATTCAATTATGATTTCTAATTAAATAATATATATTTAGCTCACAGTAAACCACATTATACTAATCAGTTTTTAATCAAAACCCACATACTCTTGGCACATTGTAGACTTTGTAGATGATAGTAATATTATTATTCTGATTTCCACTACTGTCTTTTGTGAACTTTAGCAGACCACTTGGGTATAATGAGCCATTTTCATCATTTCCCCACCCAGCTCTAAGTGTTAATGCCAGCTCAGTTAACAGACCTTAGTTAACCAGTGAAACAGCAAACAAAACTTACAGAATCCCACTGCTCAACAACTATATCCCTGCCTATGTCTGGCAAACTTGCCCCACTAACCATTAATCAAGTTACAGTGTAGAAATTAGCTCCTTTGTACACAAACATAAATGGCAAACTGCATAGTATAAGAGAGAACATTGTAAAACTGAAAGATGGTGGATAGTCTCACTCATGACCATACATAAGTAGACTTATCAAGCATCCACCAGGAATGTTACAGTTGTTCTTTCACTGATAACCATTTTGTACATTATCAGAATATCAGAGAACCTATGAAAGACATTACTCTATATCACAGAAAAATTACATCATCTCTGCAGACCTGATCGGTTTGAAAATTTTGCCCTTTGACACAATGAAGTCTATTAGAGGCCATCTTTGACAGATTTTGTTGCTTGCCATGCCATCTCTTTAAGGCCATGATACAGTTTCAACAGTTACCTTTCATAACATTCATAACATTTCAGCCAATATTTATGGATCCTTTGAAACTGTTATGAAGAGATGTGCCCCAAAGATATGTAAATTTGACCCTATTCTGGCATCACTATTCTTTGAGTATTCACTTCAGATGTTGTAACACATAAATATTTCTCTTTCAGCTGGAATTTTTCCATTGCTTTTAAGTTTTATAAAACAAATATTGTAAAAGCACTCTTGGAAAAAAAAATCAACCCTTGACCTTAATTTGACTTGAAAAACTATTGTCTTGTCTCCACTCTTATTATTAATACCATAAAATTCTTAATGTATTTAGAAACATATTTCTCTATCAGACTATAAAGGGGAATTTATTTATTTATTTATTTTTTTTAACCACTCAAGCTGTTAGAGCAATATGTCAGTGAATACTTTGACCAGAATCCTATCAGTCAGCTGGGAATTCTGGTTACCCGAAACAAGCGTGCTGAGAAAGTTACAGAGCTTGGTGGTGAGTGGAACTCTATTTTTAGATATTTCCTTTATATTTATCTTGTTTATTTTTATAAGAGAATCTTGTAAATTGATGATGATGATGATGTAACATAGTATTTGATATTTAAAAGTTTGGATTCTAACTTTTACCGTACACCATGCATACACATAGATTTAAATATGATGAGTGCAGTAAATACCTTTTTTTATTTTTATGGCAAAATAGAAAACTAAAAAGACATAGTCATTCTTACTCTTAGTCAAAGTATTTGTGTTCTAAAAGTATAATTCTTTTGACAGAAATTGTAATGTTAAATTTATTTTTGTTTTGATAGCTTGTTCCTGTGAAACGAATTCATAATTGTTGTCTGAAGGGAGTGAACTCTTTTACTCTTGTATGAATATTTTGATGCATAAGACAGTGGATTTATCAAAATTTAAAAACTCTTATACTTAAATTTATTAACGAAAATATAGGAGAATAATTTATAGTGGTTAAAATTAATACAAATTGTATTTGTGTATGCTTTAAATTTATCTTATTATAGTTTATACCATGTCTTTTCATCTGAACAATAATGAGCAAATAAACAAATCAATGAAATAAATTAATGACCAAATGATGTAATAAACTTCCAGCCACTGAAAGAAATATTTCAACTAACTAGTTAGTGAACACTGAAATTGATAAATTCAAATGGTTATTAATTAAATAATAATGTAACAACAATGTAAAAGTTTGAACTCATACAATGAACTAAGTATGTAATGTTCACAATTCTTTGAAGGGCATAGTCTCTTTGGTTAATAGTTCATCTGGTTCATTTAGCTTTGATTCATTTGGATGATAAGATGCTCACCCCTATTATCTGTCTTTTTATAGATAATTTTGGCTTTCCGAGTTAAGAACTCAATGAAATAAAGTAAATTGAGAGATTATAAGTCATTTATGTGGTCCAGTTGGAGAGTGGGGTGTGTGATCACTTTTTTAGGACTCTTTGAGAGATCAGTATTGCAGTGTTTATGACTTTATAATTTCATAAAATAGAAAAGAGTCATAACTGTGCATGCTGGATAGTAAGAGGCATATACTTAGAATCAGTGGGATTTCTCCAGTTATTTTGAAGTAGTACCAATTTAATTTTGATTTATATGGTTCATAATCTTTTTTAGGAAATCCTCGGCACCATATCAATGCTCTTAAAAGCCTGACCAATAAATCCTGTCAGGGTGAGCTGTCCCTGCAAAATTCTTTGGAATTGGCACTACAGACCCTCAGGTAAAACATGGCACACTCTTAAAGAATTCAACACAGTAACTCTTTTTTTTCCCTCCTCAGTGGAATATTTTATTTTGTGAATTGTACTTGGAAATGGTTATTAGACCAAGCTATTGAAAAACTGAGCTAATAAGTGTCACGGTGGAAGGGAAGTAAGCGGCTGAAATTTATTTTTTTTTATTTTACTTAATTACCTCCCTTTGCTTTGTGACGTTTTCTTTACGTTTTTGTTTCGTATAATAATGAGCGAGTGGCGTGATGCATGCATTGTCAGTCAGTTTGCGAGCGTGACTACTTATTTCTTATTTATAACATTATTATTTGATTTGTTTACTTGTTCATTTATGTTAGGTGATAATAATTAAATTAGTGATAGGTAGATTATATATTTAGTTCATTAAATGTTCATTAGATAGAAATTTAACTAGGGATTATTTTAGCCAATGCACCACTAAATAAGTGCACCTATAACAATAGACGTCCATCTTTTCACGTGCCTGATTTTTCTAGAAAGCCGTGGAAGAGTTGGTTTTTATAAAAGGAAATTGCAGGGACTTTTTCGAGAGAGTGTTGAGCAACTGCGCACAGAGCAACATCGGAGATTTTAGACGTTTTTATCGTCTCGTTCTGGCGCCGTCCATTTTATCTAACTTTTCGCAGTTAGTAAAGTAGGACTGGAAGAGTGCTCACCCTTCGTTGGCAAGACTTGGCAGTTTTTGCTTGGGGCTAGGACCAGCTGGCTTCTACCCTCCCAGCCATACGTCGGGCACCCTCCCTAGATTGTCAGCAGGAACCAGGGCTGCTATCGTATTTCAGACTGGGGATCCTGGGACAGGTCTGGACGGGGCATTCTTTGCTCACATTCTGGTCTTCATTGGTTCATCAACCACTTATAACTTCGTCGCTTTTCAGCGAGTGGTACTTTCTACGTTTATCAACGTGAAAGAGATAACCAGGTTCATCAACCTGCGTACGTGCTGTTTTACCCCCCCATCCCTGTCCAGGGGGAGACATCGTTATTTTGTTCCCGGTCTTCACCGAGGAACATTGTCGACATTTCCTGTGACTATTCGAGGAAAAGTGTAATTCATTTATTGGACTTCCATATTTCATACGTGGCCAGTGTGTTGGCATTAGTGTACTTGACATTTTCGGGACATTTCCAGGACTGTGGTTTCATTATTCTAAATAACTGTAAGTAGCATAGTTAACCTAGTGGTGCATTTATTTAGGTAGGTAGTTTAGTCATAGCTTATTAATTAATTAGAAGTTTAGAATATTATTGACATTTTACCTATAAACATTTATTAATTATTTGGGTACTTACCCTAAACTGTTTAGAGACATTTTATCATATAAACAAATTTCATAAATAATTTAGTAAGGTGATGAATGGGATTATTTTTCACCCTAAACATTTAAGACATTATTATTATTATTAACTTTGGGTTTTCACCCATCAGCCTAATTTCAGTGTTGACATTTGTGGTCATCACCACTTTCTATGTTTATCTTTTGTGGTGGGTTTTTACCCACAGATTGGTATAGTAAATTTTGTATATTATTTGTTAGAGTATTGTGGTTTTCAACCGCAACTCTTTTCAGTGCTGATATTTGCAGTTTTCACTGCTAGGCATATTATTAATTTTGCTTTGTATTTTTATTTTATTTTATTTTTATCATATTCATTGCTCTGGTCCCCCATCCCACGAATGTTGCTGAGTGGATGTTGCTGAATGAATGACTAACACCGCACGAGAGAGTAACCCATTTTATTATTAGAATAAATTCTTTTTTTTAGCTCTTCATCAGGAGTTGGGTTCTTTACTCTCTCTGTTGTGAAAGTGTGCTGGTTCGGCTGTTTGTTTGTTCGTTCTGTTCGTCCCTCACAATACATTCATTCCGCAAGCATACATACACGCTGATTTCCACGCTTTGCCCCACATGCAGAATAAACATTTTTTCCCCCCCACAAGAACATCGTTGGTGTCTGTATGTGAGAGTGATTTATTTTAACAACTTAAGTCATTCGGCGTGGTCTCAGCAAGTCGCGGTAGCTGACCTGACCCCCTACCCATCGAGGAGGCGGCTCAACAACACCCACACCGCGACAATAAGTATTATATAATAAATACATTTTGTAGTATTTTAAAAAAAAATTAATCATTACAGTCAACTTAAATCTCAGGTGTATATACAGTATAGCAGTCATTGTATGAAATATATCATCATATGTGGGTTTCAGTAGAACTTTCAATGAATAATTTAAAAAGAAAATAGAATCTGTTACCTATAGATTTTAACTTGAATGAAGTGGAAAATATGTGTGACACAATGCCACCCTAGTTAATATTTATGATTATTATTAATCATCCATAGCTAATTACTAGTGATGAGAATCTTAATTTATGTTATTAATAATTCTCCAGAAGACACCACTCATCTCTCACACTTGGCGGATTTGCGGATGCTGTAAACGTTTTCTCTCTTCCACAACATTAAAGACAAACATTCACTGTCACACAACATTTCCATAGGTGGAAAACTTCTTACCAAAGGAGAAAGTAAATCCATCTTTAATCTATATTTAGTGAGCCCGCAACCACCTACTATCTCTCCACCATATGGTTATCAATATAAATTTATTAAATCAACAATCAAATATACAAATAGCAAATACAATGAAAAGATTACTTGTCATCAGTATTTCCACAAACCACGTTTGAATAGTATCAATGTTTATACAGTCTTATATCCTAACACATAATTCAACAGATTAGTGTCTGTTTAAATCACAGGATAGTCCTTATCAGAGAACAGAAATGGAGTTATAGAGATTATAGAGATAATAGTTTGTACATAACTTTAGGTGATGCTGCAATATTCTTTCGTGCACTTTCATAATAAAGTCACAAGTTTCTCTTACTTGCACTTTTGTAATAGTCACAAGTTTATTGCCACAATAGAATTGTCAGTTTCACATGTCCTCTAGCACACTGTAGAATGTTCCATGCCCTGCTGTTCTCTCTAGACTAATCTGGGTGCTCCTTCACTATATTAGTTCCCTCAAGCAGAACAACAGTGTAGCAATTTCCAGTAACTTCCTTGAAATGCCTTGATATATTCAAGCATACTTTGCCACCACCCGTCAACAGAGTGCAGTGTATCTTTACACTTACACACTGATGGTATAGACTTCTCAAATCTACCACGATCATAGTAGTTTATAAATCAGTAAGCCCAGAGATCAGGTAAAACAAAAAGGCTGCTTCTTCCTGTAAAATATAATCAGGGAGCAAACGCTAAGTTTTCCAGTTTATCATCCCCAATTCCATTCTTTCTTACATTCAAGTCTCAACTTGCAGTTTCCTTTAACAGTATTTATTAGCCTGATACACACATACAGCATAATAAATACAACATATCATGTTTACTAGAAACAATGTCAAGTGTTTAGCATACTACATACAAGAATCATAGTTCACAGTTTGTAGAAATAATAGTCTACTCATATAATACATCTCTACGTAAAACGCAAATATAACATTTATATCAATAGCAAAATGCTCGAAATAAGTCCAGTCTCTCTCAATCAGTCAGTTAACTTACCATTAAGCTAACGGCCGTCATTCATGACCAGACTTCTGTCACTCCAAATTCAAAGTGATTAGAAAATACAATCCTTTTTAACAGGAAATCTTTTTGATCTCAGTCTATTGGCTGGTCTCGTTCTTGTAAATAAACTATTCATCCACCTAAAACTGTTTTAGATTACAGCAGCAAATTCTAGCATATTCTTTACCTGAGTTTACTCCAATTCAAACTATCATCATTAGCAGTGCCCAAGGTTGGGTCACCATAAACATTGGCAACAATATATAATTATTAAGTTTAGAAATAGGGATAGGCAAATTTCTCTGCTACAAAATGAAATATTACTTATGCAAGTGTTCATACTTCATTGTTAGTGAAGAGCTAAGAAGATACATTTTCATTATCTAGGAACACACTTTTTTTTTTAGGCACATGCCGGGCCATGCTAGCCGGGAGGTATTGGTGGTAATTGGCAGTCTTACCACATGTGACCCTGGGGATATACACACAACAATTAAAGTAAGTTGGTATCCCATACTATTACTAAGTTTTGCCTATGACAATTCTATATTTTAGTAATATATTATTAGTGTGACATTTTGCTGGGAGATGGGCAAGATGTTAATTGTCCACCACCCCGGGCTGCCTGTAACCTTAGACTGATCCCCAAAACACACCTTCTGCTGGCCTAAATGTTAGAAAGATGAATGACAGATAATGTAGAATAGCAAAAAATTGATCTTGACTTATATTTCACGTCGACCTGTATGCCGGAAAATATGGTAATGTTTGTTATCTCCCATATATGATCTCTTTAAGTAAGGATTAATATATTATATTTAAACAATTTGTTTATTTTCTGGGGTTGAAATTTATAAAAGTTTTCTCTAATTAGACTTTCTTAAAGAATCTTTCTTTCTTTTATGATAATTTACATGTTTTAAAAAAAATATGATGCAGAACTTGTTAGAGAATAATGTCCGGTGCTCTGTGATTGGTCTTTCTGCTGAAATCCGGGTGTGCAAGAAACTCTGCAAAGCCACTGGAGGTAACTCTTGTCTTTGCTTTGAATTAGTTGTTGTTCTTGATACTATTTGCTTCACACTGATAGTGATGCCATGTGCATGACTTGATAAGGATTAATTATTTCATGGCTTGAGAGCAAGATTAATTATTGACATTAACATTTTGTTACATGCTAGTCATTATTTTAATTTGAGTTGTTTGTTAAATAATGAGAATGTTCTGGATTGTTAACCGCAGTTTTGAGTAGGAATAAAACCTTTAGAACCTTTGAAAACAGAAATCTGAAAACTTTAAGGTTTGGTTTAATGTATCCAGAACTTTCTCTTCACACTCCCATCCACCTAGTATATTATCTTATGCATTCAGGTATCATGCACTGTGTTAATAAATCCAGACATATACTGACAACAGATATAGTGAATAGAGAATTTGATGAATGAACTGGAGGCTTGAATGAGTAACAAAAGTTAGACTAGTCTGAGAGCACTTGTTTCAAATAAATAAGTAGAGTATACAAAATAGTGCTTACAATTGTCACATAACATTCAAACTTTGTGGATAGCACAATAGTGATAAGTGACCTAAAGTAGTAATTTGACTTTCAAATGATCACATATAGTGATGAGAGACATTGTACATAACATGCCATTCATTTGTATTGATTGAAATAAATTTTAAGTTTCACAATTTCATTACAGTACAGTGGACTGTGATTAAGTGCTTGGAAAACATAGGTGTTCATGTTATTACTCACATTTGGTGCTGTTTAAAATTCATGTAATGATCTCTTTTGCAGGTCAGTACAATGTTATACTGGATGAATCTCACTTCAGAGACCTCCTCAATCAGCATGTTACTCCACCGCCAGCTACTGTAAGTTACACTGTTTTTATCTTTCTGATATCAGTATTCTGAACCATTCCCCCTTCTCTACATCCTCTCTCAAGACTAAAGGCCAACAGCAGTATCACAAAAAGCATTCCAATCCCTGAATAGATTAATTTCTGTTCAGTTGATTTAAATAGAAAGTCCTTTTATTGAAACCATCATTCACGGTAGAGATACATTTGGTCATAATCAATCACTTAAAAAGTATGGAATTTTGATAGCTGATCGCAAAATGGCACTCAGTAGTGACAAATATAAGTAAGTATGCTAGTTTTCTTAAAGATGATCTTCGACATGTGCCAGCCATTGAAAATTCATCAGTCAAAACAA
Organism: Sinotaia quadrata; assembly: GCA_028829895.1. Classification (NCBI taxonomy): domain Eukaryota; kingdom Metazoa; phylum Mollusca; class Gastropoda; order Architaenioglossa; family Viviparidae; genus Sinotaia; species Sinotaia quadrata. The sequence continues at coordinate 80,538,823 of CM054179.1, read as the reverse complement.
GCATTTATAATACTTAGTCTTATTTCCTTTAAAGATTTTTGCCTTTGACATCTACAGATTGTAACTTTAAAATGAAAAAATGTACAAGAAATTGAAAATAATTGCATGTATTTTAGAATTTATGTTATAATGGTGTTATAGGCTAGTGGATTATAGGTGAACTACCTTGTCCCTGAGTGACAGGATCTTGAATTATTCTGTTCACATGCCTATTAGGATGTTTCCTTAAAGTTCACACAATTGTTAAGGTGATCTCATTAAGTTTCAGATTATAATAATCACATTTTTTTAATCTTTCAGTCAAACACAGAGTCATCACTTATTAAAATGGGTAAGTTTTTCTTAATTTATTATTTTTTCATTACCATTCTGAGTTTAGCTTCAGCCAAGCAAGAGACACCATTGGTGCAATTAAATGCAGATATGTAGTGCACAAATGCATTAAAAATATTCCATTTTGAAAGTTTTAAACCTTTTGAATGTATTTTTCTGTATCAAATATTATCTTGTACTTGTTATTAGCTTGATTTTTTTTTATACCTGTTTAATTTAATTGTTAATCTTTGTTTACTGAATTTAATTAATCATTAATCATGAGATCATATTATTGTATTTTGAATGAAATGCATATTGCAGTGTAATATTTATCTCTTGATTAGGTCCCAGGGGGGCTTAGTCAGTAATGTGCCATGTGCCAATCCAGTTAGGGGACATAATTGATCAAAGAACATAATCTGATTATGGGATATAATTAACCCACCCTTAATATTCATAGCATCAGCGTGTGCACTTTATGTGATTATACCGAGTCAGAAGGTATATCATTCTGATGGTTATTTGTGTACCCCGTGCCTCACCTGATAAAAATCTGCTATCTTCTAATAAGTGGAAAAGATGTATCATTACTTAAGAGATTCAACATTTAGATTCTTTTACCAATGTAAGTACTAAATGGTTTTGTAGTGTAATCAATATTATTGTTCCTCTGGACAGATAACCCCCAATTTAAGTACTAAATGGTTTTGTAGTGTAATCAATATTATTGTTCTTCTGGACTGATAACCCCCAACTAGATGTTTGCTTAAACTTACAAACTAATGGCTACAGAGGATTAATCAAAAACAATTATTTATTTAATCTAAACTTATGCAAGTTTTCTCATTGTTTTATCACCAGAGCAAGTGTAATGGTGGTCAGACATCACACATAAAATATAGGCCTCACTGTCCTTTCATAGGCTAATAATTATTAATAATAAAGACTATAAACATTTCGGATTTACAGCTTTTTGCTTCAGCTCTCTCCTCCTCTGTTTTGTTTCTAGCATATTTTGAATTTCTTTTCCCCTTCATGATCCTTTGGTCTTCTGTCGTATTTTGTGTATTTCTTTCCTTGATTATGGTCTTTTGTTCTTTGGTCATATTTTGATGATGATTTCGATCATTCTTTCTGTTTGTTTGCTTCAGCTCTCTCCTCCTTTGTCAAGACTCTTTTGGATGTCATTAGTGCAACCTTTTCACAGAGAGACATTATTGGTGCACACACACCATCATGCAATGCAACCTGTTCACTGAGAGACATTATTGGCGCACACACCATCATGCAATGCAACCTGTTCACTGAGAGACATTGGCGCACACACACCATCATGCAGTGCAACCTGTTCACTGAGAGACATTATTGGTGCATGCACACTGTCATGCAAACTGTTCCCAGAGAGACATTATCGGCACACTCATACCACCATTCAACCTGTTCACAAAGAAACATTATTAGCTCACTTATGCTGTCATCAACCCGTTCATTAGCTTATGCACACTATCATGCAACCTGTTCACAGAGAGACATTTTGGCACATGCACACCATCATGCAACCTGTTCACATATAGACATTATTAGCTCATGCACAATAATTGCAACCTGTTCACAGAGCAACATTATTGGCACACTCACATCATCATGCAAACTGTTCACAGAGAGATATTATTAATTCATGCACACTATCATGCAATCTATTCACAGAGACATTATTGGCACACACACATCACCTATGGCACAATTTTTGTGATGCATGTTACTATTTTAGGGAGTGTGGTGCATTTCTATCTTCATGCAACCTATTTTGGGGAGCAAAAGGCAATGACATATAGAGTGAATTTCACTAGGTCTTTATTATATAGAAAGAGTTCCCATATCTCAAAATAGAATTGTCATATATGTATTGGCATTTATTTTAAAATACTTTTTCCACATCTCAGAATTGTGTTGGAATTTATTTAAATATACTTTTTCCACATCTCAGAATTGTGTTGGAATTTATTTAAATATACTTTTTCCACATCTCACATAGAATTTTCATATATTTGGTGAATGTATTTTCATAGAGTTTCCAAATCTCACAATAGAATTGGCATATGTTTGTCAACATTTAGTTTACCTGTGGACAAAATTTGCACCAACAGAACTGTTGTTCCTTTGTTGACATTTTTTGTTGTTGATATGGTTCCCACACATAACTATATAAAATTGTCATACATAGGATGAAGTTTATTTTCATGAAGGATTTTCACATTACTAACAATAGAACTGTCATATTATGTTCACATTGGTTTTCTTGAATATATTCTTGTAGGTTTCCCACAACACTGAGCAGAATTGTGTTTGTTGATATTTCCTGTAGGTTTGTTTCCTACAACACCGAGCAGAATTGTGTGTTTGTTGATATTTCCTGTAGGTTTGTTTCCCACATCACTGAACAGAATTGTGCACGTAGATTTCCCACACCACTGAAAAGAATTGTGTGTTTGTTGATATTTCGTGTAGGTTTCCCACACCACACACTTAGTGCTGGACAAGATGCACAAGAAAAAGCTTCCATGTGTATGTGGTGAGTAAATGATGTTGTGTAGTCTGAACAGTTCATTCCTGAAAATTACCTGAACTTTTAATGAGTAAACTGAAATAATATTTATCTAAAATTGAATAGATAATTTTTGTAGATTATCTAGTTACATTTAGTGAGTAAATGAAATAATATATATCTACTTAATGGCATCAAATAGCAAACTTTGTATACATGCTTTTAACTCATTTAAAAAATTAAATCAGTATACTTCAGTATATCTTGTGTACCTCCATATGAGCCATGCAGTGAGGTATTTTGGCCTGACAAATAGAACAAGTGAAAATGGGAGTGAGAATTTAATGATATGAAGATTTTGAAAATAGCCTTGGAATTCTTACCAACCCCAAGTATAATTTGTCTGAAGAAATAAACTTTGATTAAGCTGACTGAAAAATATTGATCTAACATGAAGGTGATATAAGACACTTTACAATCTTTGCTGTATGATGTTATGCCAGCAAATAAGTGGAATGTTAATATCAGTCACAACATTGTAGATGCAGACTTGATTTTGCACTCAAAAATGAAGTAAAATTTATATTTTTCAATCAGGAAAAAGAGAAATAAACAGTGGAGGCCTTTCAACACATTTATTTGTAAATCCATATACAATTAAAATGTCTTACTTTTTAATCATTGTTTTGTTCATTACAGAGGCATTTAAATACAGTAATCCATAAAATGAGCAGGTGAGCAAAATAGTTTTTGCTATCCCTCCCCCTTTTACATGCCTAAGAAAATTATCTTGAATTAAAGTTACAGCAATCTATGGGTAAATTACCCATACACATACCTTAACTGTCAAAGAAGGGGCTCTTTAAAGTTGCAGTGATATATTTAGGAAATTGACATGTGGACAAAGATTTTTTAAAAATTTGATGTATTTCTCATATTATTATAACATTTTAATGTAATTTGTTTCTGTGCTGACAGCCATCTAGACAACAAGAGTATACAAGGTTTCAGCAGCAGTGGTTACTTTTGCCCTCAGTGTAAGAGCAAGTATTGTGAGCTGCCTATAGAATGCAAAGCTTGTGGTGAGTGTAATGTATGCGTTTGTGCATTGTTTGTGGTAAAATGTTCATTACATTGTGTGGTGACACCCAAGCTGTTATGATGATTATTATTGATATCCTGTCATTTAACAATGCACAACTAAATACAAGTGGCTGGAAATCTTAGTTTATATATATTTAATTAAATCCCAGTAGGACACCCAGCTACCTTTTCCACTTGACAGATCCTTGACGTTTCAGAACTTTATTTTTGCCTTCATATACATATACAAACTACAGACATTCTACTGACACATAATTTCTTTCCCAGATGGAAACTTCTTACTGAAGCAATAATTCGATCTGATTAAAAATTATATTAACCTCTTGCCTGTTGGGTCACAAAGTTACGCTTAGTGTCATCCTGGCAGGTTGTTTCACCGCTTAGCAATAATTGAATGGGTGAGCTTACTAAAAAATACGGCTGTAATTATAAACGGATTTTAAAAATTTAAATTGTGTTTTGCTGCTTAGCAATAATTGAATGAGTGAGCTTACTAAAAAATGAAAAGCGGCTGTAATTATAAATGGATTTTAAAAATTTACATTCCTATCTATGCTAAACATAATAAAGAATGTTAAAAGTATTTTAAAATTATGTAAAATTTAAAAATAAATAAATAATAAAATGTTCCCTTATTTTTTTGTTGAACTTCTTTGATTATCACAATCGTTGTCAAGTAGGACCTTACATCCCCACAAGATTAATTTTATAAATCCAAGTGATTTGGGGGTGTTTCGATGGTATTTTGGATAAATATCCAGGGTGCAACCTCATCAAAGGCCTCAACCTTAAAAGTTTGAGACAGAGCATCAAGCATGCAACCACCAAGTTACTCAATGGCTACAGCATCCAAGATGTCTGATGAAAGCTTCCAAATGTAGAAAAAGAAGAATTAGAGGAATCATCAGCTGAATCATACTCTGATACAGCTGTGGGTTTACAAATTGGGTCTCAAAAATCATCAAAAACATTATGGCTAGAAGAAAAAGCCATGATAAATAAAATTCTTTTCACTGCAAACACAATGGCTGCCAGTTAAAGACAAGAGTTGTGGATGTACTAGAAAAATGTGCTCTTTCTATCACATGAGCATTCTAATTACAGCTATCCAATGGCAGAATTGTTACAGATTGTCCTCTTTTTTGTTTCAAACTGATTGGTTCATTTTGAATGACTAACATTAGTAACACTGATCATACGTATTAGGAATTCATGAAGATTATTCAAAAACATTCCTCCTGATGTGCTTGATAGCGCATGTGAATCTTCATGGTGTGCTTTATGAGCACGTCAAAGATTCTGGAATAGTTGTGTAACATGTCTAGAAGGGGCGCATGGGACCATCATCTGAATGACAGTGACTTGTTGCAATCGTGTGATTGTGAACAAATGGTGGTGAGTCGCCATTTTTGAAAAGATTGTATATATTGACTTTAATTATTTCTCTGAAACTCCACTCTCATTCTGTGATGAATGCTAATCATGGACTTTATTATATATGTATGTTAATGTGACTGTTTATGTCTATGCTAGGGTAAACTGAACGATTGTCCAGATTTAATTGAACATTGTTGTGAAGTGATGTAAATGTCAACGCACTTTTGATTATATACCTATGTTGTATATTTGATTGTTGATTTAATAAACTCTTGACCTTCTTACACATATTGATGACCATATGTTGGAGATATAGTAGGTGGATGGGGACTCACTAAATATAGATTAAAGACGGATTTATCTTCTTCTTTAGTAAGAAGTTTTCCACCTACAGAAATATTCCACGACAGTAAATGTTTGTCTTTAATGTTGTGGAAGAGAGAAAACGTTTACAGCGCCTGCATATCTGCCAAGTGTGAAATGAGGGGTGACTTTTAAAAAATTATTAATAATATAAATTAATATTTTCATCACTTGTAATTAGTTATGGATGGCTAATAATAATAATAATAATCATAACCAATAACTAGAGTGACGGTACGCAGTGCATGTGGTAAATGTTGCAATGTATGTGATAATTGATGCAATGTGTGTGGTGTTTGCTGCAATGCATATGGTAAATGTTTATTGTAATGTACATGGTATTCCAAAGATTGATGATACTTGCAGAACTTTTCTCCATTTAAAATAATAAACATTAATTTGTTGTTGCTCTAATCACCTCCCATTTTATCCTTTCTTCCATGTTATTTTGTAATTTCTTTGTGAAGTGTTACAGCATTTTAATATGTATTTGGAAAAAAAAATACATTTCAGGTCTGACTTTGGTGTCAGCTCCACACCTTGCTCGATCATACCATCATCTTTTTCCACCACAACCTTTCAAGGAACTTTTGGGTTCAGACCTCATGACAGATGCACCTGTGTATGTTACACTTTATTTGATGGCATTTTTACTTGAATGCTTACACTACTTTATTCTTAGTGGACAGGTGTCTGATATATTAGTCTGATCTCACTGCACACTAGTCTGGTCTCAGTGCACACTTGTGTGATCTCACTGCACACTAGTCTCATCTTAGTACACACTAATTTGATCTCAGACTTGGTGAGGCTGTATAATTAATTATCTGTATTTTTATTTAGGTTTATATTATAAACTATTCTCACATGTTCGTTAACCTTCTGTCTACAGTTAATGAGAACCAGGGTTAGGGTCATATGAATATTATTTTTCTGTTGTTTTCTCATTTTGTTCTAAGGGCCACATTGTTACCTTTCTTGCTTTGTTTTTCTAAGAACCACATTGTTATCTTTCTTGCGTTGTTTTTCTAAGAGCCACATTGTTATCTTTCTTTTTTTTTTACAAGTCACAGTGTTATCTTTGTTTTTGTAGGGCCACATTGTTATCTTTCTTACTTTGTTTTTCTATGGTCCATATGGTTATCATTCTTTGCTTTTCTAAGGGCCACATTATTATCTTTGTTTTTCATAGAGCCACATTGTTATCTTTTTTGCTTTGTTTTTCTAAGAGCCATATTGATGATTTTAATTTTAGATGCTGCTATGCATGTCAGGCTCAGATTCTTGATCCACAGGTATGATATTAAAACATCATGGTTTTATTTTTTTAAATTAACAAAATATTACTTCTGAGATTAAGAGACATTTAGTTGCCAGATGCTTAAAAGACATGACAGTTATAGAAATAGGTCATAGTTTTGGATGGGAAGGGGTAGACTATTCAGAATTATACAGGATACAGTCTTTTCTTTCTAAATAGAGTTGCTTTCTTTAAGTGGGTATTTTTTGTTTTAAGTTAATCTGATGGAAGGTAAGTAATGACTTAATATTCTGAATAAAATAAAACTAAAGATATTATTTATTAAGAAAGGTGTGGGTAAAGAAAACTGAAGTGATATGATGGAATTTGGTAAGAAGAGTTATTACCAGTACACTGAGCTTGATACTAAAATCTACATAAATAATGAATACTATTGTAATGTATAATTAATGCAGTGCTGGTGTTGCAAAAAACCTGGAAAGATTTTTTTTTTAAAATCTAGAGCACTTTTAGATATTAAGCAAGTAGTAAACTTACTATTTAACTGGGTAACCAAGGCCCTGTAGTAACTGAAATAGTATGTTTGTTTTTTGCCTCATGAAAAACAAAAACAAAACAGCTTCTCATTATTTTTGTAGAGATGTCAGGGTTTTTTTGTACTAATTATAGTCACAGCTTTTTAACCCATATGAGCATTCATCAGGTTTCAAAAATAGCGAACTTGTATTTCTTCATTGTATTTTATTTTTATATCTTGGAAAGAGAAAACTTAAAGTATAAAATGAAAATCTGTTAATAAAAACAAATTAGATAAAGAAATAATGTAAGAACTCCTGTAACTAAACACAAAACTGACAGACAAACATACTTTTTCAATTACTATAGGGCTGTGAATACTGTGTCAAATAGTACTACTTGCTTAATATGTTGAAAAAGTGCTGACATATTTATAAAAAAAAGTTTTTACAGGTTTTTAGCAATACCAGCTCTGCATCAATTATAATAGTATTCATTATTTATGTAGATTTTAGTATCAAGCTCAATGTACTGGTAATAATTTCACTTATCAAACTCCATCATTTATTTTATCCAGAGTGTTAGGTCATTAATACCTTCTTTAATCCCATTTCTTTAAATACTTTTTATTTTTAAAAAAAAAAAGAAAAGAAAAAGCTACCAAACATACACATTGACAAGTAGATTTGCAAGTTACTTTTTTCCCTTATAGAAAATGTATTCTTAAGTGATCTGTAAATAGGTTATATTGTTACACTTTATTGTTATATTTATACTTTTTTTAAATTCAGGTTTATCAATGCGAACAATGTCAACAGCTGTTTTGCTTGGAGTGTGATCTTTTTACTCACGAGACTCTCCACTCTTGTCCTGGGTGTGCCAGCATGCGTAGCATACAGCAGATACCCAGGCTTACAATATCTTGAACCCATCTTGACCAGGAACTACGATAGAACTGTATCCCATTGAGAACCAGTGGCTGAATTATATCCTGTAGCTTCCCCATGAGAACCAATGGCAGAAGTGTATCCTGTAGCTGTCCCAGTAAGAACCAATAGCTGAACTATATCCTGTTGCTATCCCATTGACACCCAATAGCTGAACTATATCCTGTAGCTGTCACAGTGTCAACCAATAGCTGAACTATATCCTGTACAATGAGAACCAGTGGTTGAACTATGTCTTGTAGATACTCCAAATGAGAACCAATGGTGAATGAAATCCAGTAGCTACCCTCATGAGAATCAATGGCTGAATTATACCTTATAGCTACCCCAAATGATAACCAATGGTTGAACTGTATCCTATAGCTACCTCTTATGAGAACTAATGGCTGAACAATATCCTTTAGCTACGTCAATGAGAATCAGTTGCTGAGCTAAATCTTTAGCCTACTCCAAATTTTATTTGGATGTTCACATCTCAGACACTCTATCTGAGGACCCTGCTATCTGCTATTTGGTATGAGGATCGTGGTTCGTGGTCTAAGTGCCTTGGTGTATGGTCAGAGAGCTTTAGTGTGATGTCCGAGGGCCATAGTTTAATGTCTGAGGACTCTGGTGTGTAATGTTTGAGGGCCTTAGTATGATGTCTGAGAACACAGGCATGAGATGTCTGAGAGCACTGGTGTGTAATGTCTGAGGGCACTGGTGTGGTGTCTGAGGACACTGGTATATATCTGAGGGCACTAGTATGAGATGTCTGAGGACACCAGTGTTTAATGTCTGAGGGCACTGGTGTGCAATGTCTAAGGGCCTTAGTTTGATATTACTCTGCCTTTGCTAGTAAGGTATGTATTTTTAGCTGACATATTCTGCATAGATCTATTGTTTCACGGTATTTAACAAAAAGTATGCTGTAAAGTCCTTTTGTATACAAACATTTTATTATAAAATCATACAGTTTACAAAAAAAATGAAGAAATGTATAACTTTTCCAGTCACATTAAGACTAAATATTTATGAATAAAAAGCATTAGTCCTTTAATTCTGAATTCTACCTCAAAGTTTCCAGGATAATATAGGTAAGTTCAGTGACTTACCTTCCATTTTAATTTTGATAAATAAATTTCACTTTTTATCTCAAGTGTTCTTTTTCATTTATTTTTGCAAGATTGCGCTTGTACCCGATCCTTAACCCCATCTTTCACCTATTCCATGAACTCGCCTCCTGCCAACACCCTGTGTTGTTTATCACTTTGTATACAGAACTAATGAAAACCATAATATTGCCCACAGTCATATCGCCATTAAAGCTAACAATTTTACTCTCAAAATCAGGAACATCAGTTTATTCAGAATATATCATCATCATCATCCTTTGTAGAGGCATTCACATTCAGTTCTTTGCAGAAATTTTCTCATTTATTTTCCTTGCAGTTAGCTTGTAAAAAATGTTTGTGAAAAATCTACACAAAATTATAATACAGTCTAGAATGAATTTGAAATATCATATTTTGATGATGTAAAACATTTGTGAATTGGTCTTCATCGGTTTTGAGGAATATGAATAGTATAACACAATCTAGAATGATTTTGAAATACTGTACTTTGATGTACAACAGTTGCTGATTGGTTTTAAGTTTTGCTGAAGAATATGATTACAAATACATCCGCATGGAGATTAGTTGGCATGCTGGCCTTTCAAGTTACCATAGCTGAGCTGAAAAATGGCTTTTTGAATTCAAAAGAGATAATCACTTCAATGTTGTCATAAAGAAGCTGTCATTCTGACTAATGCAGAAATTAACTAAGGTGCTAAGAAGTTTACAAGCACATTAAGTAGGATGCAAAAAAGATTTACAAGCACCTTAACTAGGGTGCTATGTTTGCAAGCATACTAACGAGTGCAAAGTGATTTATAAGCACAACTAGGATACAAAGGTTTATAAGAACAACATTAACTAGGGTGCCAAGAGGTTTACAAGCACAATATTAATTAGGGTGGCTAGAAGTTAAGCATATTAACTAGTTGCTATGAAGTTTACAAGCACATTACTAGAGTACAAAGAGGTTCACAAGCACATTAACTTAGAGTACAAAGAGGTTTACAAGCACAATGTTAATTAGAGTGCCTAGAAGTTAAGCATATTAACTAGGATGCTATGAAGTTTACCAGCACACTACTAGGGCAGACAGAGATTTACAAGCACATTAACTAGGGTACAGAGAGGTTTACAAGCACATTATCTAAGGTACAAAAAGATTTACAAACACAGTAACTAGAGTACAGAGATTGTCACCAAAAGGAAAGATGGCAGAATGCCAGGCTGTTTTGTCAGTTTGGGAGGAAAGTCATCGTTATTCATCACTAACATCCTATCTTTGTCTGTCAAATGTCACCACTGTTCCATAACTTTATTAAGCCCTTTAGTGATTTGTCAACACTATGTACGGATCTGTTGGTTGATGGTCACAGTATCCAACAAGCGTTCACCATAGATGTTTTTCTGGCTCTTAATTAATAATGTGTGTAGGGTTATGTATGTTGACATGATTGTATGAGGGATTGCAACAGGAATGAATAATGTAAACAATCAATGTAAATATTACAAACATCCTTTCAAAACAGTTAGGTAGCTTCATCCCTCCTATAACATTCATAAAATATGTGCTCTGGATATAAAGGATAATAGTTTCCAGTAGTATCACCAATATCAAGAAATAACAGGAGTTTATCTTACGAATTTAAAGTAAGTGGTAATTTTTTAAGTTATTCACTGTTTATAAGGAGTGTCAAAGTCGTTTAACAGTTATACAGTATTATAAGTCCCAGAACTGTTTGGCTCTGCCCCAAACTAATTTAATATAAATATGCAACATAAAGATTTAACATATTTTTTAAGCCCTATAACTGTCAATTATAATTCTATTTATTTTAACTATTTATATGCACTGAGATTTAACTGATCTAATTATAACACTCACGAAGTTTAGATACCCCCTCTCTCTAATAAGTGTCTTTTAGGTGTGACATTCATGCTTATAGATCAGTTGTGCATATATGCCATGTCAGCAAATACAGTTTCATCTCAGATGACTGTTGTCTGTCTTCTTGCCCATCTCTCTGAAAATGCCCGTGAATGAGTCCCCTGTCCAGCTTTAATGCCCTCGCCAAGTGTCAGATAAAACAGACTACCCATGACTGGATCAGTCCCTTGTATTTTTGATGTGCATATAACTTAATAGTTTAGATGTAAGGCTGATTTAAAGTTCTTGCAGTATTTAATTTAAATAAATTGCATGTATGACTGGATTTAAAGTTATTGTATTTGGGATGTGTATGTAAATATACTTTGTATGACTAGATTTGAAGGTATTGTATTTTGATGTTATATAATCTTTAGATCATCTTGCATGAATGAAGCTAACAGTATTCTTTGCAGATCCAAGTAAGTTTTGAGAAGGGATAGTTATAACCATTAATGGGATAGATGTTTATGAGTGGGCCACACCATTCAAGTCAGACACACTCTTAATTCCTGAAGTATCAATTAAATTAATATAAATTTAGAATTGCCCAGTCTTTGGTACAAACATCAGTTATGTTTGCTCATGCATAACTTGTTATAATTTATCAGTATGCCTGGACAGAAATTTATATAAACACATTCACAAAATTACTTGAAATTAAATTAAACTAGCATTTGTGCAGTCATTTTGTGAGTCATGGCAACTCATAATTTCACCCAAGCACATTGTTACTAACCAGACTAGATTTTTGAACATCCTTCTTCATTACACAGAAATGCCACTAAAACTGACAATATCTGCAAACAAAAAGAAACAAAACAAAAAAAAAACAACAAAACCCCCCACAAACATACACCCCAACTCAAAAGAAAAAGAAGTGCCTTGTGATCTACATTAGTTCCAGGCTGACCTTTTCTGCTTCCATTTTGACATGTGAACTCATCCTCAGCAGTTGATGATTAGTTAAAAGAGACATCTGCAAAAAAAAAAACATTTAATTTAGTGCCTGTTTTTTTTTTGAGAACAATTAATGTGAAAAATCCTACCCTATATTTTACTAAATATTGCATCATTTTAGGTCAACAAGTATTTTTAGGTAAGGGAACTCATAATATAGAAATTCATCATGATAGTATTGATACCTAATGAATCTAATTTTTGGCACTAGTGACTACAGAGTCACACACAATCTCACCACACACCGATTATTAGAATACAATTACTGAATAGACATACAACTTAACACATATTGATTATTATAATACAATTACTGAATAGACAGACAACAACTCACCACACTGATCATTATAATACAATTACTGAATAGACAGATATACACCTTAACACATATTGATTATAATTATTATAATACAATTACTGATTAGACAGACATACAACTCACGACATTGATCATTATAATACTATTACTGAATAGACAACTCACCATAATGATCATTATAATACAATTACTGAGTCACATTCAGAGGCATCTGCCAATTCTTCAAACTGTGACGCTTTAAAGGAAGATCGACAAAAAATTGTGTAAACAGTTCTCAGGAAAGTTTCAACTTCTTTCATCAAGTTTACCTCCTTACATGAATCAGAAATCCTCAAATCTCCAAGATGTGCAACACAACGCCGCTACACTAAGTGCAGAACATCTTTCTTCAACTGTGCTGCAATGCCATTTAATCTGTCTAACATCACAGAGGCACCATCAGAAGTAAACATAACCATTTTATTAAGGTCAAGATTATGTTTCCTGTAGAATGATTTTATGGCATTGACTATTGATGTAGCATCACATGCACCCAGCTTTAGCATTCTACCAAAAGAAGTTTTATACTGGGATGAATTTACTGGCCACTACCTGAAGTGGAGTATTATGTATTTGTTAACAAAAATGTCTGTGCTTTCATCAATAGTTAGTGTATGATATGCTGCTGATGCATTGTCTGCCATAAGATTATCTTGGACACTGTTATTTATAATTTCCAGAAATTCAAATGCATATTTTTTGCTTCTCCACCTTTCAGGTATGGTCACCTACTTAGCCATGTGCTCATTAATATCTTGAACAGAAAGCAAGGAAATATTCATCCGAACAGTCAGCAAGACACTGTCAATTAGAACTTTAATTTCTTCGGGTGTGGAATGCTTCCGTTCATTAATAATTTGCCCTTTCTCCTTTTCAGTGGGGCTCTCAAGAAACATGTTACTCATGACGGGTGGCAAATAATTTAGTAAATCGAGATTTATCAGAAATCGTATATGTTTTGAAACGTGGATGATTCAGAAAATTTTCACGCTTTCACAGTTGCAATTATGTGGCCTGCATGGGAAACCAAAAAAAATTAAAAAAAAAAAATTGGTATTTAAACACATCACACCAAGACAAAATATGAGTTATCTTTCAGGAATATGGCACCTTTGAAAAATGTAAGTAGTTCGAGATACTATCATCATTATTTTATATTTATAAATTTATTCCGTTGTAACATTACAAAGAGGAAACGAACTAAAATTTTAGTTTTTCCTAAAGCTGAATATAATTATAATAAATTTGAAAAACATTTGCGTATGAATACTTTCAGTAAAAAAACAAACCACCTAATTAAATCCACATGGCATATTCGTTTGACAAAACCTGTTTGGTAAAGGAAATACAGTTTTGGATCCGATTTATGTAGAATCTGCCTTTTAAAAATATTATTTCTTCACAAAATTGGCCGTTTGCAGATAAAAAGAATATTGCTTTAAGACCACGATGTGGTATATTTTCTGAATTATTTATAACAATGAAAATGAAAGAAAATGTATCCATGTAACAAAAGAAGGGGTGCAATTTTTCAGTTCAAACGACTTTGTATTAAAAATAATTACAAAATATAACACATTTAAAATGTGTTTGAAACAAAATCTGAGTAATCTTATCTTGTCTACAAGCATAATCTATTACCTGCTTTAGCTCTAGCTCTATTTTAGGGTAAGATTTTTTATGTATGGTTGCTTCGAACTTGAGATATTACCGAAGAATATTTCAGAGTTATCAATGAAATAAACCCATTAGAGTTACCTCACCTTGTGCTACGGAAAATAATTCTACTTGCAATTGCACAGTGTAGGCCTACATAATTGTCAAAATATAAATATAATGCACTCTTTTTCTTTTATATAGGCCAAGGATTATTGTGTCGTTTACTGAACTGCACTGAACGAATTATAATATTTTAAAGCTCATTTTAAAAAAAAATGTTATTGAAGGTGAGTTTCTTTATAAAGTAAATGACTTAACAGTAATTTGGCTACTGAAAAGTTTTTTTTTTTTTTTAAAGCCACGTGAGTTAGTCATAAAAGTTTGAAAGGATCGCGTCTAAACAAATTTCACCAGTCACTTTATTGTAGAAACAGTTGCTGCATTTTTAATTCTGATTAAGCTCAGGCTGTGAGTACCTAATATGTCTTTTTAATTTTGATCGCGGTAGTAGATTTTAATTTTTTAATTGTACAAGAGTGGTAATGTTTCGTTTTCAGATTCGGATTTCCTTTAGATAGGGGCTTACTGTGACTATTTCATTTTTTACGCGCAAAATGTGACCTGTCACCACAAAAAGATACTTAAGTCGCGCAAGGCTAAGCCAAGAAAAACGGCAAAAACGAAGGTGGGGGTCTACATGGGTGAAATTGAGATTTTCATTTTAGCGTGTTCCCAAACCATCGAACAACAAATTAATTACTAGCGTGTTTTTCTTTAATTCGAACTAGAAATAGCTTTATTATTTTGTTATAAAATTGTATGTGCACTTGCTCCGTTGACCGCTGCTAAAGGTGAAAAAAATATCGTGCACCGCTAGTTAATTTTTAAAACTACTTTTATTATGATGCTTTAAAAAGAAATTAGTGAATTTTATGTCAACCCCATACTACTATTACATTTACAGTATCACTATTAATAATTCAAACATTTTAATTCTGTTTGAATTCAAAGTTATCTATACAAATGTCTGTGTAAAAAATAAGCATATTTTATTTTAATATTATTAGTAATAGTTATTACAGTAGTGGTAACTATCTTGTATTATTGACTAGGAAGTTGGATTGTAATTATATCTTAATATCCAGAGAATAGTAATTTAAAAAAAATTGAATGTATGAGGCATTCGTCCAAGGAGAATCTTGTGCATGGAAACAATTTTACAGTTCCAAAGAGATTAGGAATCACTACAATTACAAATAAGGATTATCTGTCTCACCTCTTCAGAATTACAAAGGTATTTCTTCTCTAACAGCAGTCTCAAACTCTGAAGTATATAGATATTTCTTCTTTAACACTAACAGCAGTCTCAAACTCTGGAATACAGTCTTGCTGACAATTGACATCTCTGTTATCACTTAGAAGTTCCCTGAATGAAACCGATTTCTGGTATTAATTTACTAATTTTAACCATTTACTGATTTAGATTAACTGTGGCTGATGTGAACTCTATATCACCATCTAAAATTGGTGAAGCCATTTCAATAAATTAGGAATTTCCATTGAAAATATCCTCTGTCTTTTAGATGTCATATTTATGAGGTAAAATGATAAACCAAAACACCAAATCTTTAATAAGTTTCATATGGTATCAATACATAAGGGTGGGTATATTCAGCTTATGATTTATGAACACAACAAAATAACAAATAAACCCACAAATTACTTTATTAATATATGTTAAAAATATATAAAAGAGATAAACAGATTTGAGAAATGAAAGTAAGAAGCATGTATGACTGCATTTACTAGCCAAAAATAACAGAAAAAAGATAGAGCTGTTTTTACCATAAAACATGCCTTGAATGTTTTTGAAAATAATACCAGTTTCTTTACACTAATTATGGTTTATGTCTTGACATTCAGAAGCACTTCTTTCAAGATATTTGGACCCTGATATGCTAAGGAACATGAGGTTTTGTTCTAGAGTGTGGAAATATTGAGAATATCTCTAAAACAAGTAAAAGTATAAATGATAAACATAATTGTTGCTATCTGTCTGATCCCTAGGCAAATATGACATAGGTTAATAGACAGTGTTGTTTGTTACTTAAATAATTTTCAAATATATATATATTTTTTAAATGAAGACTAATTTCCCATCATTATGCCATGAATGATTTGTCTTGAAAAGTATTACATTAATTTTATTTATATTATATATTTATTTCTTTTTCTCTTACAATTTGAAAGAGAGCATGTGCCTTTTTCATAAGAATTTAATGTCCTATGAATTTGATTTTGAATATTTTCTGATTTTTGAAATAATAAAAGCTAGGAATGATATATTTATTTGATTATGTTATGAAAAGTTATCACCATTTTGCTTCTATGTTTACAGAAAGATGGGAAGTGAAAAAATTGTGTTTGGTTCAACTGTATTTCTGGCTTACAGTGACAATACTGGAACAGCTATGTAAGTTTTGCTTTTGTAGATTTACTTTAAAAGAAAATGTGACCTAAGAGTAAGATTCATATACAATCATTATATAACATGAGTTTTGATTTTTACAAGTTTTTGACACATTATTATACTATAGTAAGTGTCAACAAAGAGTAAACACTCCAAGCTCTAATAATATTTGTTTTAATACGATTGGATAATATTTAATGTAGGGCCTATCTAGACAACTAAACTTTTAAGATGTGTTGCTGTTTGTATCATTAGATTTTTCAAAAAGTTTGTTTTAAGTACCATTATGATTATTGTAATGAATTATTGTGTTGTGCAGCTGCATGAGTCATTCTTTGCGGTGGAGCAGTAATTGTATGGACTAACTAAACCAAGCATGATGCATATATTTTAAAGTGTAGATAATTAAACAGTATACCTATAGATAATAGGTTAACAAATAAACAATTTAAAGCATTGCTATAACTGTATTGTAGTTTTTGATTTAAAACTAATTTTGCACACAGAAAAGAGGGATTAGATTGAATACCTGCATGTGTGTGGGGGTGGTGGTGCCAGTGTTTGCCTGCTTGCTTGAATGGACAGGAAAATATTTGTTGAAGGAAGAAATGTAGTTTGCTGCTGCAGCAGAGTTGCTTGCCCTTGTTTGAGCTTCCTGAGCGAGCTCTACACTTCCTGCAACTTGCCATCCTCCCATTCCTAAACAAAATGTTCTCACCATGATTTAAAAAAAAATAAATCTAAATCTGTTTTAAAAAAAACTCTGAATTCCAAATGCATCTGAACAGCTGGACATCCAGATGATTGACATTTGGATTTTGGGTGTTTTCAACACAATTTTTTTTTTCTTTCTTTTTACCATGTTCTAGTTTTCATTTTCACAGTTTATGTTCATTGAAAAAATGTTCAGGAAAAGAGAAAAAGTACAAATGCACACAGGGAGTAACTTGAGTATTATTATAAAGTCTAAGTTAATAAACAGAACAGTTATGGTTTGAAAATTTTTAAAAAAAAAATGTGACAAAGTATAGCGAATTTGTTCGCTTGCAGATGCACTGTTGTTCTTTATTAGTAACGTGTAAATTTATTATATTATTTACCATTTTCAACCGTCCCTCACCTCCGTCATGTTTATGAAATTAAACTAAATGAATTACACAGATGTTTCAGTTAAGACAATAATATAGCAGAAACAAGGCAAGACTTTTCTTTTAGTCTGAGTTATTTAACCATATTTTAAAATTATTCTTGTTTGAATTAAGCATTCTTCTTTGTATTGCATTTGTCAAATTTGCATTATAACATTAAAAACCTCCGTTGTAGTTGGTGTTGGCCATAGTGCTCAGTTCTTTCTTTCACTAGCTGTTTGTTTATGCATATTCGTGCATTTCTTAAAGGGGTTTCTGCACTTAGTTGTTTCCTGCTCATTGATTGGCTGGCTGGCTGGTTGATCTTGTCATTTTGATTAGTTGGCTGGTTGATTTTGTTATTTTGATTGGGTGGCTGGTTGAGCTTGTCATTTTGATTGTTTATATATCTCATCTTGTTTTACTGACTCTGGTTGTTCCAGGAAGAACAGGGTGCTATGCATTGTGTGCGGGCAATGGGCAGTACTCTTAAGCTAATCATTCACTAAATCTGATATAATTGTGTGCAGGCAATGGGCAGTACTTACTCTTAAGCTGATCATTCACTAAATCTGATATCACTGTGTGCAGGCAATAGGCAGTACAGAGTCTTAAGCAGATCATACACTAAATCTGATATCACTGTGTGCAGGCAATAGGCAGTACAGAGTCTTAAGCAGATCACACACTAAATCTGATATCAGGAGACTGATTATGTCCAGCAGCACATATTCTCGTTCTGCTGTTGTTACTGTCCTTAGTCTCCTTTGGTCAGGTTTGAAGGTTGTTGTGGCCTCTGGTGTTCAGGTTGTTATTGTGGATTTGGCTGTGCTTCAGGCTTTTGCTTTTCTTTCTGTTGGCATTGAATGTGTGGTTGCTGTCATTTTGTTTTTGCGTGCTTGCAATAGTACTGATACAGTATGTTGATGTATGTGTACATGCATGCAAGATAGGTTTAGTGAGTCATCATTCCATTACTTGGTAAAATGGATGGCCTCCTGATTTTTTTATGCTCTGCACTCAGTTTTGTTTGATCTGTTTTATTTAAAATCATTGACAAATAAATTTGGTATATAAAATAGTATGCATTTTATTGCTTTGAACAAAATAATTTATCATAAACCAGTGTATATGTGATCGCATAGATGAATTGAAAATGAAAACACAACAGGAATCGAAATACTCTGCTGCCCATTTGACATAAAACAGTAGAATATATTGGACATTCAGTTTTGTTTAACAACCAGTAAACAATATGTTGATAATACAGAGAATGCAGACTGGTATTGAGCTGACAAAGAAAAATCAGCATGCAAAACTGAAAATAGCTAAATGCATATTAATGAAGACAAGGATAAAGCAATACAAATTCACAATCAAAATATGGTCCACCTTCATGAATTGGCAACCAGGTCAAGTTTTGAATGGAAAGTATATTATTTATTACAAATAAAGATAATTATTGCTTGACAGAGATATTACATGTTACTCTACAACTCAGTCTTTGTATTGAAGTAGCACTAGGGTCCCTCTAAACTTCATTGGTGGCTTGACATTCTTTTTCCTCTTATTAAAATGGAAAATAAACTAACTGTCATTTCCTTTCATCCACTGGCACATTAATATTTACCAGCATCAAATAGACTGATTGGCATTTCCTTGTATACATGCAACAAGGATTTTAACAGCGAGAGGTTAAATTATGAGAATATCATCTCTCCACCTATAATGACTTACACCTCCCAATTACAGACGTGGACAGAAGGAGTAGTCTCCCTGTACCCCTTTCAGTGTAGTGACCAGATTTTCTCTTTATTTTTCAACACCATCTGTGACTGCATGTTGGCCTGGATGACCATTTTAGTTACTTAGCATAAAATTTGACCTTTCAAAGGATTTATATTTTCAGAATGATTTTTTTAAATCATAATTTATGTTTAACATTAATTTTTATTGTAGCCGCGCAATCTTGGGCCTTGAAGATATCAAGGATGTATATGCTCTCAACTTGCCAGTTCCTGAAACCAACACATCAGTCTGTATCTCCTCCCTCTCTGATTTGACTCTATCACCTGTTCAAGTTATCAACACGCAACACCCAATAAATGAGGATGAAAAGGTAAGGAACATATGTCAAAATATAGTAACTGAATTATGTGATGCGCTTTTAAGAATTCAGCATCACTATATAAAATCTACAAAACTGCAATATATATCAAACAATTTTTTTTTTTTTTGTAACATTTTCTTTCATTTCTTATTTTTTCATGAAAACTTAATGGCTCATTTTTAAATAGAATTTGACAGACTCGTTCAGTTAAAGAAATAGTGAGACAGTTCATAAAAGAGCTTTGCTGTGATTTTGTACATGAAACATTGTTTCACTTGCAATTCATCATTATATAAAGTGCAGTTTTTTTTATAGCCAAGAGCAGTTACAGACTGTTTAGATGTGGCTCTCTTTGGCAGCATATATATATATATACTCAACACATTTTACACACACATACATATGGGTATACATCACCCCTGCACACCCGTCTTGTACAATCAGGTCTCAGATCTTGGCAGTTTGAGCCTGAAAGGGAATAAAAAAAAAATTCTGGCTTACTTAACAACTTCCATTCCGTACGAACTGAGGTGAACTAGTTTCATTGTGGATGAACAGCAGATGTATTCTCTCAGTATCACTAAGAAACTGGAATCAAATGCCATTGTAATTCATCATGTTCTCTCTTTCACTATTCAAGATTACTGGGCCTGTATAAAAACCATTTACATACTAATTCTGACCTGAATCTGCAAGATCGGATTACAAACCTTAAGAATGGAACTCATTTGTAACCAGAAAATCTCGTGACATTGGATATTTGTGTTCAACTTTTAATACTAAATAGCCTCTTCAAGTTCACCAGAACTGTTGAAACATCTATAATTATTTATTAATCTGGGTTGTATCATACATTTTAGGTATTTTACCTTTCAGACTTGATAAGAGTTTTTAAGATTAAAGGCTAACTAAATACAGAGCATTACCTCTTAGTATATTACAGCACTATTAAATAATTAATACATATATCTCAGGTGGTGAAGGAGTTAAAATATGCCTGACTGGCTAGAAGGCTAGTGCTGTGTGCTTAAAAAATGCTTGATTGGCTAGAAGGTTAGAGCCATGTGCTTAAAATATGCTTGATTGGCTAGAAGTCTAGTGCTGTGTGCTTTAAACTTGCCTGTTTGGCTAGAAGTCTAGTGCTGCAAACATTTGCAATGATGAAAAGACTGTCCAAAATCTGTCAGTAGCATTTGAGAATATAGATATGATGAAGTACCCCCAAAGTATGAATTATTGAAGCTCTCGTGAACAACTGCCTCACTTGAACACTTACTGTTCCACTCACAATCTCATTTGTAACATTCTGCCATTTTGTTGCTTGATGTTTTTGACATCATTACATCACTGCAGAACTGTCACCATCACTTACATTCATATGATGTGAAAAATTGCATTTGTGTCATGTGAAGAATTGCAGGAATGACTTTAAATGACTTGCCTTTCATGTCACATGAACTGACGCATTTGTAACCATCATTTGCATTCATTCACATCAACAATTGCTTTAATGCCACAAAAAGTTACATTCATTTCACATAAACAGTTGCCTTCATGTCACCTGGACAATAATTACTTTTATATACCTGAATAGTTGCTTTCATGATACCTGAAAAAATATTTTCCCCCTCAAAATCTCAACAATAACATTTTGCCTTTTTATTGCATGATGTTTTTGACCTCATTACATGACCTCAGAATGGAATTGAGAGGCAGTAAGGAAAATAATCTATGCTGGTATATATTGCAGTTTACGTTTCTCATCATCAACACCTACTTTACTGGTGAAATTAGTCATTTGGTAGCGGAATGGATTGTGAATCTCTGTGTTGAAAGGTGAGGAAAGTACATTTATAGTAGAATGATTATCTTTATTTGAATTCCTTTGTGTTTGATTGATGAATATCTCAGTACAAAGCAAAGTGATTCTGACATTGCTTGTACATTTTATTTCGGTATTCTTTTTCATTGTTTGCTTTGTTTATTTCAGCATGGTTTTTCCTGTATGGCTTAGTATTTCTTTACTTTTCACTTTCTCTTATATGCAGTATATTTTTAAAAAAATCATCTCCATTATAGACTTTCACTATAAATCCTCTGAAAAGCCTGGCTTGTTTGTAATTTTCAACATGCAGAGGGGTGAAGAAGTTTGTCATCCTGTGCACGCAGAGACTTGACATACAAGACCACAACAATGTGCTTTTTGAGAATGTCTTCAATGGCATGGGTACAGGTTTGTACCTTAGTTGTTTTAATATCTATATACAAAAACTATATATCCCACACTTATAAATTTATATTCCATTTGTTTGGTCTAGAGAAATTAAGATAGATGACAAACAACTTTTCATGATTTTTAGTTGAAGATTTGTTGGTTGAAGCATATTTTTCCTATTTTTTGAGAAATTAGACTTTACATAAGTGTTTCCAAGTAGTCTTTAAAACTTTGATATTTTCTTTAACTTTAATTATTGTCTGAATTGGCTGATGACACAGTCCCATGTTAAAGACAGTGTTACCAAATAGTGCACCATTAATTTTTAAGTCTCTGCCTCTTAAAACAGAAATCAAAATGATAGTTTTTTTCTTTGTCCAAGATATATCCTCTTTTAAGAAAAATCCTCCTGCTGTAATATTGACTTTTAGATGAAAGTATAGACATTGCTTTCATCTTGCAAACCAACAAGAGATCTTAATGAAATCTTCATGCTTGTCCTTGAAGTTGAAACCAAGAAATGTTGATGAGGATGCTGTTAAGACAGTACTACTCTAAATACTGACCCTGCAAATATCAAATGGTTCAATTTTTATTGATTATTTTAAATAAATTTATATATATCAAACATTTACCTTTTTTTTTTTAAATTGTAGAATAATAGATATAGTAAAGTTTGAGGATAGTAAAAATATTTTTTGTTGCATACTTAGTTCCACCCTCTCCAGTATGAGTTGTATTGATTTGACTGAGGCAATTAAACAAGTTCTTCTGGACAAATGATGATATGGATAATAAAGTTTCCCAGAACCAGTTTGCCACCTAGTTGATGTTTATGATTATTATTGTTAATTGGTCACCCATAACTAATTACAAGTAATGAGAATCTTAATTTATGTTATTCATAATTCTCCAACTGACACCACTCATCTCCTTGGCTGGTCTCATTCCCATAAATCTTAACCATTGGATAATAAAAACTATTCATCCAGTTGGAACTGGTTTGGATTGCATCAGCAATTTCTAACATATTCTTGACTTGAATTGTTTACTCCAAGTCTGACACTTACAAAAATACCATCATAAGGAGTGCCCAAGTTGAGTCAATTTGACAATTAACAATTTATATAACAATTAATTCTAGAAATAGGGATAGGCAAATTTACTCTGCCACAATTGTCATCATTATAGAATGAATATTTGCATATCAAAGGACCTGTGTTTTGTTTTTGCTAATTACATACAATAGATAATTGTTTTTGCTATTACTCTAATAGAAAGGATGTTTACATGTCTAAAGACCTGTTTTTTTTTTGTTTTTGCTCTTCATACATACAATAGATATTTGTTTTAGTTATTACTCTAATAGAAAGGATGTTTACATGTCTAAGAAACTATTTTGTTTTGCTATCAATTTACAATAGATATTTGTTTTTGCTATTAGTATTATACTAATGGAAAGGATGTTTATATATCTGAGGACCTTTTTTTTGCTTTTACTATTTATACATACAATAGATAATTGTTTTTGCTATTACTGTAATGGAAAGGATGTTTACTTCTCTAAGGACCTGCTGTTTGTTTTTTACTGTCACTAAAGTGAATGGATATTTACATATCTAAAGACTGATTTGTTATTAAGTGGATCATTTGATAAATACTACTGTTCAGTGATTAATTGTATAGTTAGGGTCAAGTTTATTTGTTGCTATTAAATAATTGATTACAAGAACCATCTTATTTATTATTATAATAGAAGAGATAATTGGGTAGTTAAAGACCTGTTAATTTGTTATATCTTTAGGATTCTGTTTGTATTAAACTATACTATTATGGATATGATTGTTTTTATTTTGTTTTACATAGACTAATGAGTACAACTTTGACAGGAATTTTAAGAAATAGAGGTAGTACTCTACTGTTTTGTTCCTTATGTTCCTTAGTGTGCTACAAATGAGTTACAAGCATTCTGTTTTGTTCCTTAGTGTGCTACAAATGAGTTACAAGCAAACAGCAAAATATTATTTAAGAAGAACAAACTATATTTCACCTTGCTAAATAAACACTTCTTTTGCATTTTGGTTATTTCATTAATTTTAGCATAATTTGAAATCAAAATTTCGAACTTAGCACTTTTATTTGTCTTCATATTGCTTTAATAAAAAAGGCAGCTTTAATTTGAATTTATTTTTTAGTCACACAGAAAAGCCACCTGCCTGATGATACCCTGATATCAGATTCATTTCTCAGCAACATAATCCAATTGTGTATGGTGAGTGCTTGGCATTTTTTATTTTTATTAAGGTGTCTTTAGCTGATTTGGATATTTTACAAATATTTAACAGAAAGTTAAAAAACAAAAAAATCCTTTAATATTGCAGTTTTGTCCCTTTGCTTGAGTTCCTTTAGGAATAAGCAAAACATCTGATATCAAAAGTTTCAACCCTTTGCTTGAATTCTTAGGAGTAGGAGGAATGTCTTTAGCAGATATTATTTTTTAAAATGTTGTGACATATCTATTTATCCACAGTTGCATGGATTTCTCTTTGTAAAACACTATTCAGAATATGAAGAAATATAATTGAGAGGTGTCATGCGTCAACAAATTTCAAATAAAAACCAAAAGTTTTTTGTTCTTTCGTGATAAAATTTGTAAATGTCGTATTTATAAGAAAATTTTGTGGCTGAATAAATGTATAAATCTTGTGTTGTTCAGGTCGAAGGTCAACCATTTTCTTGTTTGATTGCACCAGCTCATCGGATAGGTTCTGGACCAGCTAATAAAGATGATGGATCATTGCAGGTTAATACAATTTTTATCCTCTTCTGAACATGGATTCTCTCTCCTCAAATAAAATATGATCTGATCTGCTCTGGCAATAGGAGTCTTAAGTTGCAAAGAGTGAAGTAAAATATGTGCTTTAAAGTATTTTGGGTCATCTGGACCTTCCATTAATACTCACTTCCATCAACATTAATCTGCGCTGAGCTAAAATATTATAATCAAATTTTGATGTTTGATTAGTTAAATGAGCAGTTTATAGACCTCATCCTAGGCAACAAGATTTGCTGTTTGCTGCATACTAGTCTAAATTTGATCTTGTGTGCCTTTAATTAATAATACCAAAGAAAACTTCTTCTGTTGTATATAGTTGTTAATCTCTTAGAGTCAATTATACTTAAGATTGTATCATTTCTAAATATAAAACCAGTAAAAAGTTGGGGTATTTTTTTTGTTTGTCATTGGCAGTTTTGTGTTTTTGATTGCAAATGAAAAAGCTAGTTGTTTGCATTCCTAGTTAAATTAAATTAATTAATTAATAGCGAAAAATTGCTAATCAGTGTCCCTAGATAAAAGGAAAGTGATTTTTCTTTTTAATTTTTGTAAGTTTAACCTATGCAGGTTAGTAGATTATCAATCAGTGGATTGTCTGTGATGAGCAAATATCAGTGTGGATTATTTACAAGAAACTCCAGTAAAGACATTTTTTGTTAATTTGATAGGGTTTCAGTTTTTTTAAAAAGTTGACAGCAAGTGTTTTTTTAAAAAAGTTGAATCAATATAACTGAATTTGCTGAAAAGTATTCTTTAATGGAGGAATGTCAGAAATACATTTGACCTCCATAACACAGTTGATAATTTCACTGGTGATTGATGAGTATAACTTTAGTAATTTATATCCATGTAAGATTTATTTTTTATTTATGAAAGATAATTTATGCTATAAAACTTGCATTTCAGTCAATGCTATCATTTTCTGCTGGTCAGCACGTCACATCAGCGACACAGGGCATGTTAGCAATATGGGCTGCATATCATTCTTATTCTTGTGCGAAATGTGTGCTCTCTCTACAATAGTGCAGCTATATAGGAATTAATTTTTTTTTTTGAATTGTAGGACAGGCTGAATTTCAGATTTAAATAATTTTCATATTTTACTCTGTCTCTTGTAAAGATAAAGAGATAAAAGAAATATTGGCTTGTTCTTTTCTAATGTGCACCATTGGAACTCTTTTCAGCTTATTCACCTGTTTCAAGACACCATTTCTGTCTACTGTGGTTTGACATTTTCTGAAAAGATTAGCTCTAATTTGGTAAGTCTGTTACGTGTACAAACACTTGGATAGATCCTTTAGCTTGTCTAGAAATATTTTAATTTAAAGACAACTATAAATATTAAATTTGTAACTGATATTCAGTACAATCTGTAGTTTAAATCCAGGTGTAAATTTTGTTGCACTGATCCACAAAGGATGTAGAAAATTTGTTGTTTCATGTCTGGTAGTGATTGCAGTGATTGTAATAAAGTAGTAAGAATTGCCAGTATGAAAGTTAGATGATTGTATCCCCATTCCTTTCCAGAATGGGGATTGCCTACAGAAATCAAGTACAGTTGTACAGTTTGTCCTTCAGATATTACCTAATTGGTACATATGTTCCTTCACACACAACCTAATTGGTACAGCTGTTCCTTCACAAACAACATAATTGGTACAACTGTTCCTTCACAAACAACATAATTGGTGCATATGTTCCTTCACTCACAATCCTAATTGGTACAGATGATCCCTACACATACAACCTAACTAAATCCTGAACAATAGTCGTGTTCAAAATTGTCACTTATTTCTCACACTGGCACATAATTATGTATTTAAATAATGTTTTAATTCCCACAAAAGTTACATTTCAAATTTGTATATATGCTCTTTTTAAATATAAACAGTTTAGATATGAAGTAGTGGGTGGGTAGATTGTTAGCTTGTTAAGCAATGATCACAAATACCCAAGTTGAAAGCTGAGTGGTCACAGGTTGAGTGGTTTGTAGTGTGATAGGGCCAGAAGATGGCAGTTTTATTCAAGAAGTGAAGTGATAACATAGATAAATTTTATTTAGTGTCAATTTGTTCATTTTCTCTTACTACAATTTCCCTCGTGTTTTGAGCAGATATTGCCATTGGTATAAAAATAGTGCAAGAATATCTGAGATATTGCCATTGATATAAAACCAGTGCAAGAATATTTGAGATACTGCTGTTAGTTTAAAAATAGTGCAAGAATATCTAGGAAGTGGCATGACAAATGTTTCAAAAGTTGGAAAGACAAGGGTTAGCATTTGAATATCACAATCATTTTATGACTAGTCATCAGATTCTTTTGAATTATTGCCCTAGGTGGATAGGTGAGTTGTTTTTCTTGTTATTTTACCTTTTAATCTACATATACCAATTTTTTGATATATAGTCCTAGGTGGATAGTTATGCAGTTTTTTCCCCAGGTACTTTATACCCTTCAGTTTAAATGATATTATCATGCTGATAAGATACTGGTATCTATTCATCTGTTGTCATTTTTACATTTTGAATTTTAAAATATGATTTTCTCAGATTTCTAAACTTGTGACTCAAATATTCTTTGCAATGTTGTCTTCATTAAAAATTAATTTTTAGTCTGTCATTGAAATAAAGTTACTATTAGGAAATGATTCAGTTTGCTATTATTTATTTGCCTTTTTAACATTAGATTTGGTTTTTAAATCTACAGATGTACCATGGCATGATGGGAAACCTCGCCTCTGAATCACTAATGTATGCCTGATATTAATTCACTTAACATTTAGACTGCATTTAAAATACTCTCTACCCTCCCTCAGTCTTTAAGTGGACAGGGTGGGTAGGTCAGAAATAATAGGATCATTTTATACCATTTCTTGAGTGAAGTGATTTTGACAAGCAGGAACAAGAATATTACAATCACTTTGTACCAGTGCTTGAGTGAAGTGATTTTGATGAGCAGGAAAAAAATAATCCAGTCACTCTGTACACTAGTTCTAGAACGAGGTGATTTTGATGAACAGGAAAAAGAATATTACAATCACTTTGTACAGGTTCAGGAATGAAGTGAGTTGAAATTATGGGACAGAGAATGTTCATTTCTTATCTGCCCTTTAGTGAATTGGGCACAGAATGAATCTGTGCTAAGATTAGTGTGTTGGGTACAAAAAAAAGTATTAGGATTCCTCTGCACAAATCCTAGAGCAATGTGAGACACAGGCCAGAATATTTTTTTAAGGATCTCTCTACACAAATCCTAGAATTTTGGGGTTCTCTCCACACAAATCCTAGAATTCTGGGGTCCTTGCCACACAAATCCTAGAATTTTGGGGTCCTCTCCACACAAATCTTAGAATTTGGGGTGCCTCTTCACACAAATCTTAGAATTTTTGAGAACCTCTACACAAATCCTATTGGCCAGATAAATATGTTAGGATCTCTCTATACACCAGTCTTACAATGGTCTCAGTTGGATGTTGGGGAAAAAATAAAATTTTAGGATCTCTTGGAGTTAATTTTACAAAAGAGCAAACCGAGAGGATACACTCCTGCTAAAGTCTTGCTAAAGACTCATTGTCTGACGCTCATTTTTAACATTCGATAAAGCAAAGTGTAAGTGATATAGTTAACTTTCATTTATTTCTTCTACCTGCCTTTTGTGCTGAGATACCAAGAGATCTTGGTCATTTACAAGCCAACTCTCAAGACATTTTTTCCATGTGCAAAGACAGCAATGTCTCTTGTAATTGTTTGTTCATACTTTGCATTTGTAACTTTGTTTTATTTATGGATATAAATAAATTGTGTGCTTTTGTTGACTTGTTTTTGTTTAGTTATACTGTATTTTTTAAAAGTCTTTTTATTAAGTAGTTTAAAGATCTCATGTATTTTATAAATACATGTATTCATTGTTAAGCGAATTAGATCATTTGTCAGATGAAACATTTTACTGGATTTCCACATTTGATTATTATTGCAATTACTGTTATTGTATTTGTTATCACAGTTATTTATTATTATGATTGCTAACATTTGGAATATTAAACAATTTATCGAAGTCTTCTTTAATTACTATTATAAAATAGAGAATACTATCTCTATCTGTATTCAGAGGTTTCTGTCAGTATCTTAATATGTCTAGTTATTTTACTTTTTTCTATTTGTTGCTACTGTTAAGTAGGACAATAATTTTTTTCTAAAACGGATACTGCAATGTGGAAAAAACGAATTTAAAAAACAATATATACCCACAGACCTAACCAAACCAAACATGATTAAAAACCAGCCTTATGTCGGACAATATAACAGAAAATAATACAGACAATAAATAAGCTTACAAGAAGCTAAGTGACTGCTGTGTAGTTATGTGACGACCATTGTTTCCATTGAAAAGATTCAAAACAAAACACATTTTGTAATTTTATACACACACAAGCAGTCAAAATCAAATGAAGCAAATGTTTAATATCTTACTGTGAAATAGGTTTCATATATTTTAGTTAAATATACCTCAATTATTACTATAATACTTTCTCTGTTTACGCTGTAAAAATGTCAAATCATAAATAATGTTTCTAATTTAAAAAATCATCTTACTGTTTTTTCCTTAAAACATTTCAAAATACCAAGTTTTGAATTTCTATAAACATGGAAATTCCATGTGCTTTGCCTTAAATGATCATAATACATTTACAATATAATCAAAAATGTGACCTGTCACCACAAAAAGATACTTAAGTCGCGCAAGGCTAAGCCGAGAAAAACGGCAAAAACGAAGGTGGGGGTCTACATGGGTGAAATTGAGATTTTCATTTTAGCGTGTTCCCAAACCATCGAACAACAAATTACTAGCGTGTTTTTCCTTAATTCGAACTAGAAATAGCTTTATTATTATTTTTTTGTGACCTACTGTCTAACTTCGAAGGAAAAATATGGCCCAAAAGTGCTATAATCTGATGATCGTAGACGGTAGTATCCCTGGCTGAACCTCATCATGTTGTATATCAGAATGCTCAGGAAAAAGCCTATTTTTATGCTGACGACACTGGTTATTAATAACGTGTAATCAGAATGTTTTATAAGGCTGTGCTTAGCGTAAACAAAGTGAAAAGCGTCAGCCAATCCGCAAACAGTTTATCAAAGCTTACTATAAGTTACCAAGCATGCTCTCATAAAAAGACGGTCGCGATTGGTTGAAACGCACACAAGGGGAGACAGTTTCGTCCTGTAATGCGTAATGCAAACATGGAGAAACGAATCGCTAATTTGTTGAATTCATGTAAAGAAAGCAACATCTTAGAAAAAGAAAGCATTCAGATTAAAGATTTGATATCTGATTATTTTGCTAATGAGGATGTAGCTGATGGATTTTCTTCTGAAAGTGACACGGACAGCGAATCGCGTGATCGAACAACGAAAAAGACGAAGCAGACGACAGCTGACGATAACTGACTGTACACTGAAGTGAAAGGTGTGCTATAATTACTGGATTATTTAAACGATATTTTTTTTAAGAATGTGAAAGTAATGCAGCTTTAATCTGTGATTTATTTAGTGGAGCTAGTATCAGATTTAGAAAGAGGTATCAATTCAATATTATGCCTTAATTTTAGAATATTCTGTGAGCCACAATAATCATTCTCGCATACAGAAATTCTAATCGTTATGGCTTAAAAAGACTGTTGTCTGTAAATGATGTAACAATATATTTGTTGTTTATAGTTATTACAGTGTTAGCTATTGTGTCTTCTTCAACTCTGATTGCAAATGAAGCAGATTAATATATGGTTGCTAAGGAAAAACCTCTCAGAAATGTGTTCAATCTTTGAGGCCGATTTTCTCAAAATGGCCGTCCGGACAGTAGTGCACTTCAAACAAACATAACTTTTCCATATTTTGTCCTACACTCTTTATTTTTATATCAACAGAAAGCCCTTTCAATTTTCTTTCTATTGATATATATATCTCAATACCCCCAAAATCCGACTTAAGTATCTTTTTGTGGTGACAGGTCACAAATGTGTATGAAAAAATAGGTTCATAATTTAATTCATATGCAAAAAAAAAAATAGTTTCTGCTTTAATACATAAAAGACATTTCTTTTAACAACACATTTACTGAAGGATTTTGTCATCACTATTTCAAATTGTCGGATAAATAAATGATTCCTCTTATAACAGCTATTTCTAACTATATTAGGGACTTTCGAATAAAAAAATCTCAATAAAATATATAATCTTAAGAGAAAATTTGAATGGGGTACACAAAATATGATGCAATACATATTCTTTCTATAATAACAGGCATTTAAATTTGCTACTTTAACCTGCAAAACGGATGTTTTTTTTTTTGAAAATGGGGTAAATGAGATAGGTTGGCAAACTGTACCCTTACCTGATCTAAAAGCCTTAATGGCTTGTGCCATCTAAAAATGACTGTTGTCTGAGCCTTCTATAGAAATTATTCTCCATTTTTCTACCTGCAGATTATGTTCTCACAGCTGTAAAAGAAAGGATGCAAGACATTATTGAATGTGGCCATACCCATTTGTATGCGCTGTCTTGGCTTTAAATTTATGCTTCTAGTTAACTTTAACTAATCTCAAAAGCAGTTTAAATCAATCAGATCCAGAGGTAAGTGTCAAGCAATTAGATCTTTTAAACTTACAGTAAGCTATGTTCAATCATCAATATTAGTGACCATTTTAGGTATTTAAAAGAAATTCTTTTCTTGTCTTTATTTATTTAAATGATTAAATAATAGAAACATGATTTAGAAGTACTATTTAAATTTGGAAAATGTACCTTCCTTTTACTTTTTCAGAACTAGTAATTTAAAATATCTTTTTAGTAGGAATTATGGGGTTGAATAATAATAACTACAAATAAAATAAAGAGGATATAAATGTCAACAGCACTTACTAAGTACAAATACACTCCTCAAATTAATTTATAAATAGTAGTATAATCATTTTGACAAAATATTAATTTTAAAAAAAATACTGGAAGAGATGTTCTACAGTAAATCCAGCCTGTGACACCACCACATTAGGACAATACTCCAAAATTAAAAAACAGTTTATCACAGCAAAAATCTGCAGTGAAGAAAACAGGCAAGGCATTAGAAGTCATCTTGAATCAATGAATGAATTTGTTTGCTGCCATGATTTTCTGTGTTGAGCAGAGTGAAACAAAGCCAGTTTACTGTTTAGTCTAATGTGAATATAATCATGCCTGGGGCAGTTGTGGAAAATTTACAAGGGTCAGAAAAGTCTGAACTTAAAACAGATCACAGTGAATTATGAACCAAGTCATGTCTGACTAATTAACTTTGCCAGGTCAAAGAAAACTAAGCATGTCTCAATGAACAGTCATGTTTCATCAAACTAACTTTGCTGGGTCATAGTGAACTAAAGTGTATCTCAATGAACTATGACATGTTTTGATGAAATAATTCAGCCATATCATAGAGAACTAAGTCCTGTCTCTGAACTACCTTAGCCAGTTCACAGTGAACTAAGTCATGTTTCACTGAACTTAGCCAGATCATAGAGAACTAAGTTGCCACAGTGAACTAAGTCATGTCTCACTGAACTTAGCCAGATCATAGAGAACTAAGTTAGCCCTGTTTCAGTGAAGTAAGGTAGTGTGGCTAAGGAATAAGTGTGATTGGCAATGATGGTGTAACTGCAGATAATATTAGAAAGAAACAATTCCATTACTTTTTCACTGATAAAAATGTCTGCATATTAAATCTTATGCTGCAATCATGATTGTCTTAATAAAAATCAATTTTAATTGAAAATTTTTTGTTTGCATTTTTTTTCTAGGCAAATGATAAGAAGAAAATGAAGGCAGCTTAAATGCAGATCCAGAAAATTTTTCTGCAACTTTTAAAATGAAATTGAAAATGTTTTGTCTTTTCTTTGTTGTCTTCAGGAATTATATTTTGTATTATTTTGAAGGCAACAGTTTGTAGGGGTTCATGATTCCTTTGGGATCTATTAAATTCTTAATCTGCTTCATGAGAAGGACGGCCGAAGGGGATTTGCTATGATAAATAAATTCCTTCTTCTTGAATCCCAGTCCATGTTCAGCACTAATGCTGCCCTTGTGTTTTGCCACCCAGTCATATATGAACGGCTCAATGAGGTCCATGATGTTCTGGTCATATTTAGGAGATGTCACATTCAGGTGGAGGTTGCCTGGAAAGTAAACCATATGATAATTTAAAAAAAAATTTATGTCATAAGATTCCCTATAAAATTAACAATTTGATCATTTTGATTTTATATAAGTTTTCCTGTAAAGTTAACAACTTTATCATTTTTTAATTTTTATTTTGTAGGTACTGATTGAGAAGAGATTTCCCTATAGAACTTAATAACAAATGAGCAATACACTAAAATAAGACTTCACTTTATAGTTTACTTTTAATAATACTATATATAACACCATTTATTGTGTCATAATAAAAGCCTGTGCCAGCATTCTGCAAAGTACTAGTGGTCATTTACAAAAAAATCAGTGCTTCCATTAGTTATCAAAGTGTGATACTTTGTAATATCAGAAATTATCTGATTAAAGTTTCATGCATAAAAGACTGGCCACATAAGCCAATATAATTTTGTCATTCTTTGGTTTTGTTTATTTTCTGACTTTCAATCTCACTTTGTCAATTATATTTACTTCACACTTTCAAAATAACTTATTACGTACTTGCAGACAATTATTTTTACTTTTCAGTTTAAAAATAACTTTGTCTTACTTATTACGTACTTGCAGACAATTACATTTACTTTTCAGTTTCAAAATAACTTTGTCTTATTACGTACTTGCAGACAATTACATTTACTTTTCAGTTTAAAAATAACTTTGTCTTACTTATTCTTTATTTATATGTCTTAACATAAAGGAAGACTATTACATTTCCATTGTGTTAAAACTAAGAAAAGTAACAGCAATCAGAAATATGTATTAAACAAAAATGTTTTTATCTCTACATAAAAGAAAACAATCCATCTGTGCATAAAAACTAATTTCAATATAAATATAAAATAAAACATCTAATAAGCACTATTTTATCAAGCTATTTTTTATCTTCTATTTTGTGAACATTCTCATTTTCCAAAATATCAAGCCTACTTGCCCCTTATTTCCTACTGTTTACTTTGAAAATTTGGACACTGCAAAGGTAATTTTTAATTTTTTTCATCAAGTATTTGGAAAAAATTGTTATTTATTTGTGCTAATTCCTGAAAGACTACTTATTGACACAAAGCTCAACATTACGAGCTACGGAATAGGGAGGGTTGATCGAAAAAAGTCCCAACAACTGAAATATGGTTTGAGTCCAAGACCTGCAAGTGAAGTTATCATCTTAACCTCACTGTCTAGCCATTCCCCACCTCCAACCCTCCACCACCCAGAATCACTCAAAGTGGTTTCTGTAATATAAAATTCTTTCCCAAACATATTTTATTCCAATGATATAAAAATGTGCATTCAACAGTATCAACAACTTGTTCATCGACCATGCACACAGTGTATTCAACAGTTCAATCTAACAGCTCACACTTCTTACCATCTCCAACATGGCCATATCCTATTACGCGAGTTGCGGCTCCAGCTAATCGTGCCTGCATGTCGTGAACTAGTTGATAGAAAACAGACTGTGGCAAAGAGACGTCATACTTGTAGCAGTACCCATCATGCAGCAGTCCCTCAGCCAATCTTTCACGCAATGCCCACACTGCCTGCAAAAAAATTAAAAAAATAAACACAAAACAAACATGGCTACAAGGGTAAAGTTTGTCAGATGTATTAGATAAACAAGATTTAATACCGATGGATCTGCCCAAGGATCAAAGAGTTGTACCTGTATTAAATAAAGTACTAGTCTCCCTTTGATAAGTAACAATATTATAATTCGTCATCAAGGTAACAATCCCAAGGTAAGGAGAAGGTATGTCAAGTGGGATTCAATACCACTGACTACACAACCTTGTGCATTTGAGTTTAAGTCTAGACTTCTTGGCCATTCAGACCCTCCATTTAGGGAACTGGGAGGAAGAGTTCATATGAAGACACAAGAATATGAGCTAAGTTTACAAGAAGGGATGTGAGTTACTTATTTTTTTTTAACCACAGTTCATTTCGGTTTGTTGTATATTGAAATACAAACTAGTATAGGTTGTCATGTAGTGTACCTGGGATAAAATATCAAACGCTATTGTGACTCTGTATTCATTTAAAATATTTTCATTAAAAAATACAAATAAAGAAAAAGTGCATCTGACTCTTTTCATGACTTAACCACAAGTTAAAAAAAATTAAATAATTACTTGTATTTTTCTAGTTTCTGTAGCTAGTGTGCCATCGGTTGCTTTGCCTTCTTCCATAAGATGTTCCAATAGTAGAGTTAACTTCTCCTGATCATGTTCCACATGAGAGCCACCTGTCTCTATCAGCACGTAAAATGGGTTGGCAGAAATTGGGTTGGTGAGGTGGAGGTTATTCTCTAACATCTTCATAGACTCTCCATCGAGGAACTCAAAGGCAGAAAGAATTTCCCCTAAATGGGTCTTAGTTTCCTTGTAGATTACAAGGATGTCAGAGAAGTCTTTGCAGCCTGTACATGAAAGTGTACAGTTTATTTTCTTTTATACACAAACAAAAACAATTTGCCCAAAGCATTATAAACAGACTAAAGAAAATTATTTTCTATATACTTTTACAAAGAGATGAGAAATGCTTTTAAGACTGGAAAACCTCAAGCAATAGATTCTTATAAAAAAAAAAACTGGTCACTGTCTGTAAGTTTCATGAGCCAGCTAACAGAACTCCTCTTCATTAGTAATTCAAATACAACCGCTTCCTTCCAAACACGTGACAATTAAATTTATGCTATTCATTCTCAAGAGCCAGAATTTCACCTGAATCTGTATAAACTTGGTGATTATCATGTGAAGGCATTTAAAAGAACTCATATTTTCCATAAAAGAAACCACCTGCCCCTTAAGGATTTTCTCTTTTTTTAAAAAAAATTCTGTTCTGCTTCTCAACTGTTTTCTAGTGAACTCTGTATTATAACTGTCCATATAGCTATCATGTGTTTTTACATGTTTATTTATCACATGAGGGGGTTGAAAAAAAAATGAACAGTGGGAAAACATCATAGCGCATTGCTATTGTCTACATCATGTCTGTGCTGTCACAGCTTTATTCAGTCCCTTAGTGATTAGCAAACACTACATATGAATCTGTTGTTCATCACAGTGTCTGATACACATAACAAAATGAATGTTTGGCTCTTTTATTATGCGTGCAAGGGTTACACATGCTGATACGTTTGTATGCAAGATTGTATGGGTCGAGTGGTTCTCAGACTACCATTAAATCAGCAACAAGTTGATGTCATGCTCCGTTGTCAGTGAAGTACCATCAGACATGATATTACCCTTCGCTGAAGTCTGCGTGAATGTAATTGATCCACCCTGGAATAGCATCTGGTTTGAAGCCTCTGGCTGTCCACAGGCAAAATGCTGTCTGATTGTTTTGCCAATGCACCATAATGGCTCATTAAATAATTAATAAATTTTGTCAGTGGGACAATCTCTCACCAGATAACTTCACACAGCATTAAGATACCCAGCTGCTTTGTCGTAAGGTCTATAATGGGTACTTAACATGGTGACATAAAAGAAAGTGGTGTTACCCACATAACACCACTGAAAAATAATTCTGGTCTCTCAGTCAAAAACAGAAGTTTTACAGTCAATTCAATTCTAATGGTTAAAATAGTTCTATTCCATTGGATAGAAAAATGTATATTAGCTAAAACATAGGTTTACTAATGAAACATCCTGGTCATAGATATGCTGGTCACGTAAAACACTAAACTTTGTTGTTATATTCTAATAATTGTTTTCATGATACATGCACATCCTGTTCACATGATACAAAAAATAAATGTTTCCAAAGAGTTGCTCGCTGTTTTCATAACCTTCTGAACTGTCCTATGCCATTGCAAGTGATTCACCTAATAGGCTTTATTCTACCAAAACCTCAGATACATATATAAAAATACCTTGAGTGTACCTTAAGTTTGAACTACTTCATTTATATTTATTCTAACTACTAAATTGTCAAAACGTTACAAATAATACAATTAATAAAAATATTTCTCAACTCAACTGGTTAGTCCTTTTCTAACTTGTACAAAAATCAGTAATCTTAAAAACAAAGAGTTTCAAAGTAACAGTCTTTTACAAACATTTTTACTTAAAAGTTTATAGTAGCAAAACTATAAAAAAATCACTGCTATGAAATAAAGTTTAAAAATATTTAGTGTTTCTTTTTTCCCCTTACTTTCTACCCCCCAGAAGCCATATTAGACTTAGATATTCTCAGTCTTGGTTTGCTTCTGGGGGAACCCCTACATCCTCACATTGTGTACTGAGGTGGAGGACATGAGGGCTGGTGGAAGGGGATGAAACAGGTCACACCAGTTTGGTGCACACCCTCAACTGCCCTCCGTTGGTGGGGGGAATATTTAGTGTTTTGAAAAAACAAAAAAAAAATGTTTACAGGAATGGATAATATAATCTTCAGTAATACGGTATACACATATTTAATAAAATAGTGTTATTATTAGAAGCTAAAGTTTAACCTTCGAACCAGCAGTAAATACAAAGGAATATATATTAGGCATATTAGTTATATTCTCATCATAAGAGTTAAGAAAGAATTCAATTTTAATTATAATGTACATGATGCTAATGTGCAAAATACACAATTACCTCCATTGACTGGGGTTATCCAAAACAGTGAAAAACGATGCTCGACAAAATAAATTAAAAAAGTAGTACTGTCGAGGATGAAGCCAGATTTCTGTGACAACTGTTGTGAAGAGTTTAATAAAATAAAATAATATCTGGCTTTAGGTCTCATCACTTTCAAAATAGTTACACAGTGAGTGTTTCAGTTTTGTTTATAGAAAGTGAAGAAGAGAAGATGTTTGATACAAAATTAATTTCATCAAGACTTAGAAGGAACCTTCTAAGGTATTTCTGATAAAGTTAATCAAATAATAATTCACCTCTAGCTTCAGAAAATGCTATAAATTGAATTCTTACAGTAACAGCAAAAGAAGTAAATATCGAAAATGTCTTCTTAATTTTGATTCAGCCAGTATTTTACGTGATGTAATTCTGAACAAAAGTAAAAAATTATCTCTATTAAATGCTTATTTCTTACCAACTCTTCCTGAATTAATATTTCATCTTTATTGCTCACTCTTCCTGACCAAATGTTAATTCTCTTGGACTATCAAATATGGTTTCACTTGACTACATTGCAATCACATTTACTGTTGGAGTATCATCTAATACTCTTGTTCTGTTTCAGTGTTTGTATAGCATTACACACAAAGGATTTACTCTAACATGACATTCCACTTCAGTGCTTGTATGACATTTCACACAAAGAACTATCATTCTAACATAGTGTTCCACTTCAGGCTTGAATGACCTTTCACACAAAGGATTGTCACTCTAACATGACATTCCCCTTCAGTGCTTGTATGACATTTCACACAAAGAACTATCATTCTAACATGTGTTCCACTTCAGGCTTGTATGACCGTTCACACAAAGGACTGTCACTCTAACATGATGTTACACTTGAGTGTTTGTATGACATTTCACACAAAGAACTATCATTCTAACATAGTGTTCCACTTCAGGCTTGTATGACTGTTCACACAAAGGACTGTCACTCTAACATTAGCTACTATATTTTTAACAAACTACAAATTATTTACTAATCAAGGAATCTAATATACATTACAATTATCCAGTCGTGTTATAGCCACCAGGTCCAGCTGCTTTAACTTAATAAAGTAAAATTAAGTAAAAAAACCTTTTAACAAGCATTTAAGTCTTGATAAGTTATACTAAATTCAAGAACAGTGCATGACTATTTCAAGTGGATGTAGTTTGTTCACTCATTTATTTGATTCTTTGACTAAATATTTTAAAATGGAATAAAATCAGACATTTCTATCAATAAAGATAGAAAAAGAGTGCTATTTTTATAATATTTTTCAGATTGTATATTATTAATATCAAAAGTAATTTTCCTACAGTTCGACTTTGAAGACAATATAAAAACAATGAAACCAAACTGAAAACTTAACCAAACATCAACAATTTCCAGATAAGACATACCTAAAAATGCCACACTGACAGCGCTGGGTCGCTGTGGGCATAAAATGGCAGCTTCAGTAATGATA
This sequence comes from Sinotaia quadrata, assembly GCA_028829895.1. Classification (NCBI taxonomy): domain Eukaryota; kingdom Metazoa; phylum Mollusca; class Gastropoda; order Architaenioglossa; family Viviparidae; genus Sinotaia; species Sinotaia quadrata. Next base: position 80,499,344 of record CM054179.1, on the reverse strand, counting down.
CCAAGAGTTCCCTCTGACCCAACGAACAACTGTTTCAGATCATAACCAGTGTTGTCCTTGCGAAGTGTCGACATACAGTCAAGAATCTGTCCATCAGGTAAAACCTGAAAACAAATGTCAACACCAATAATTCAAGCTAAATTGCTGTTAATTATTTCCAAGGATTTTAGTGGGAAGAAAATATTTTTACAGCCATAAAGATTGATAAAAGTCGGGTAAAGGTGAGCAGGTTAACAATTTATTATGCAGCTAGCAAGTTGCTGATTAAAGGTGAGCTAGTTAACAATTTATTTATAAAGTTAGCAAGTAACTGATTATATACAAGCCGGTTAACAATTTATTATAAAGTTAACAAGTTACTGATTAAAGGTGAGCTAGTTAACAATTTATTATAAAGCTAGCAAATTACTGATAAAAGGTGAGCTGGTTAACATATAAAGCTAGCAAGTTACTGATTAAATATAAGCTGATTAACAATTTATTATGAAATTAATGAGTCAGTGATTAATAGGTGAGTAAGTTAATTATGTAATTTGCCAACAAGTCAGCGATTAAAAAGTGAGTGCTCTGAGTTAGGCCATAATCCTTTTATAATTTCTTGAAAAGATGAACAGGGAAAGACTTGAATCCCCTAAAATAAAAAGCCAATATGTCAAAATTTGAAGTTATTTCTTTATAGATACACAATATCAAAGCAATTATAAGAGTCAATGTTTTGGTTATGCAGCCGTCATGAGAAGAATACAGTTTATTACAAGTCTAACAATAACGGATGAAGAGTGAAAATGTGTAAGTGTGATTTATTTATCCGAATGATGGTCAATAACCATTTAACATAAGCAACAAATGGCTAGTGGTTAACAGTTTAACACAAGCAACCAATGGCTATTGGTTAACTGTTTAACATAAGCATCAAATGGCTAATGGTTAACTGTTTAACAAGCAACCTGTGACACAATGCTACCCTGGTTAATGGTTATTATTATTATCATTATTATTATTAATCATCCATAACTAATTACAAGTGATGAGAATAATAATTTATTTTATTAATAATTCTCCAGAAGACACCACTTGTCTCTCTTATTGTAAGTAGCAAAATCCTCTAAAGCAGGGGTGCACAAACTCCGGCCCGCGAAGAGTCGCCGAGTGGCCCGCCATGTCAAACGAAAAAGTCAAATGTTTACTCATACACTGAGTGATTTGAAACAAAGTAGCACCTCCTGACCCATTTTTCCAGGCGCTCCGTGCAGATGATGTCTGCCCGTTGACATAACACTCACTGAGGCAAGAGAAAAAAGCTATACAAAGATAGGCAGCAAACCCCACACATACATGCTTGCCCCTTCCTGTGATATGGTTGGTCAGTAGCTGTTAAGCCTTAGTGTCCGATCTACCATATTCTGTTGTTTATTTTGATTATATTTTTGTCACAAAATGGCAGCTAATCGTAAAAGAAAAGTTGACAAGGAAAACCGGCAGTTTAATGACTGGATAATGCACTTGTCCACACCAGCATACTTGGCAGCACATACTGCTGCAAACAGGCTTTCTCATAGATGAAACTGAACAAAAGCAACATCTGCGGTCAGCTGACTGATGATAATCTGGAAGCAATTTTGCATCTTTCAACGTCAAACATCAAGCCAGACATTTTGAAGCTTGCAGATGACATGCAGCACTATCTATCACACTGACTTTGTGAAAGTTGACGTATCATAACATTTTTAGAATGAGTCATAGTATACAACTTCTTTGTCATAATTATAGTCTTAATCGTCATTTGTGTGTTCTTAGATGTAATGTCCGTCTTGTATGGGACGATTTTGATCTTCACTTTTTTGTGGCCCCCGATGGTTTCGACAAGTCAGATTTTGGCCCCCGACTCAAAAAGTTTGTGCACCACTGCTCTAAAGTGACCCCAGGAGTAGTAACCATTTAAAAAAATAAATAGACAACCAAATCCACCAAAAGCTCAAGCATCTATTTTTTTTTATTGTTTACAGATGTATTTGTGCCTCTACTGAACTGTTTATTCAACAAGTAATGAAGACTCAAGAAATGGCAACAAGAACAGGCAATGTACTAAGAACATGCAGTAAATGTACCAGAACACAGTAAATGTACTAAGAATATGCAATAAATGTACCAGAACACAGTAAATGTATAAAGAACATGCAGTAAATGTACCAGAACACAGTAAATGTACTAAGATCATGCAATAAATATACCAGAACACAATAAATGTACCAGAGCACAGTAAATATACCAGAACAGAGTAAATGTACTAAGAACATGAAGTAAATGTACCAGAACACAATAAATGTACTAAGAAGACACATTAATTGATTATATCCAAAAAATATAAATGCTGATCACCATATCCATAAAAAAAAAAAGAAAAAAAGAAAACTAGAGTTTGAGAATTTGATTAAACAAATTTAATCTTCAAATGAACATGTTAGCTCTGACACAAACATTTTTCCAGCCAAATTTTGATTGCTTGGCAAACAATTTATGATTTATTACAGCAAACTGCTTCATTTGACGTTTCAAGAGAAAGCTTTCAGCACATGAGGGTGGGGTGAGTGGTGGGTGGTTAAAATAAACATATTTTTTTCTCACTATAGGGAATAAAACTCACAGCTTGAAGTCCAAGTATGTTTCCATGCAATGAGCCATAGCGAAGCAATCTGATTCCTCCAGCATTGGTTGCCAGGTTACCACCAATATGGCAGCTTCCCTTTGCCCCAAGGTCAAGAGGCATTGTTAAGCCATAGTCTGAGAGGTAATCATCCAATGCTGCCAGCACACAACCTGCCTGGCATATCAATGTTCCTTTAAAAAATGAAACAGAACAAAATAAATAATTTTATCTCCAGGAGTGGACCAAAATATTTTCTACTGGGTAAGTTTGACAGGTGGACAAGAAAGAATTAATAAGCTGCATCAAAACTGATTCAGTCTGTCTCACAAATTGGACTATATGGAGACTTCTGCATTATATAATGAACATAAATACATGTAATAGCAATACGTACAAGTATCCAATAGAGTTGGTTTATAAAACAAAAACAGAATACAAACACTTTACTCACTAAGAATAGAGAGAACGGATTTTAATTAGATTCAAGCCTATAGTTCATTTAAATAATTAGCAATAATGAATCAAATCTGAGACTGATTCTATTTATTTAAATAAAAATGACATTCAAAAGCATGCATGTGCACACACACACACACACAAACACACACACACACACACACACACACACACACACACACACACACACACACACACACACACACACACACACACACAAAGATACATACTAGTTTGTTAGTCTAGTTAACATTTTTATTGAATGTACTAGCAGATACATCTAACATTGCCCAATTAAAAAAAATAACTTCACTTTTAATAGCTTTTGTCAGTTGTAAAAAAAAAGATTTGTTCAATTAGTTCTCAAATCAATATGTACAAATCCACTTGCAAGATACATATACAGAGGAGTGTGGATCCATTGGTCCTTGTGCAAGTGCTCTGACATGAAACTCAGTCAGTGAATAATCAGACTGGGTTTTATTTACGATTTTTGATCTATCAATTAAATACTTGTATCATTCACACAAGACAGGAACTCTAATCAAGGGGAGGTAAACTTGCGTATATTAGCATCCTGTGACGAGCAGAAATTTCAGCAAAGAGAAACATATAAAGAATTCAAAGATGGTGAAGAACTAACAATTAATAATTATTTAAATTATCCTCACCAGAGACATCGTCGAGACTAATGATTTTATTCATCAATTTTGTAGAAATTATCACCTCATCAAAGACAGGTATGCTCCCCCCAACAAGCCCTGTGTTCCCACCTTGAGGAACCACAGCCAAGCCTCGGTCATTGCAGTATTTTAGAATGGCGGAGATTTCTTCTGTAGTCTTTGGTTGTAGTAAAAGTTTACTAGAACCTGAAAATATTAATGTTTATTCACCTCAAAAACGATGCTAGCAGTCTGGTTGTACAACTACAAGGAAGTTTTATTTCATCTAGCTGACACACAAAATTTAACCAGCTTTTAAGAAAAGAATATGAAAATAATGAATTTTTCAACACAAATTTTAAAATTACTTTTACATGTTAACAAGATTCATTTAATAACTGTCAATATCATTTAAATAATTAAAATAACCAGCCATATATGATATCATACACCACTAAGGACATATGGCATGATATATGACTTATGTGATGATGGAAGTTAAGAATAGGTTGGTGATTACAACTCATAAAAGAGTATTTTTGTTCTTCATAACTTATATATTTTCTCTTTCTTAAACACACATTTTATGACCTTGCCAGAAAAGTCAGTTAATTAGGGAATTTTTCAGTTAAACTCTAATTTCTCATTGTGTAACGAGTTTTTCAACATACTGTATGTTTCCCTTGATATGTAAAAACATTCTTGAAGTAAAAGAAAGAAATACAATTATAAAAAAAATAATATGTGTACAGAACCTAAAAGAAAACAGTTACCATTCATCAATGTTCAAGGTTGGGGTCAATGCTAATAAGTTCAATGGCTGCTTATTGCCACAGTGCTGTACATCAAGTTTGATTTTCTTGTACTATATATATTGTACAAAACTGATTTCTCATTGATATACAGGGTTATGGTTTTCAATGAAATAATCTATAAATATAATGATCAAGATTTTGAAGTGTTAAATTAAATATTTAAGAATGCAGTATTTATTTATTGTTATTGAAAAAATATATGTAGGCTATTAAAATTATTTCAAGATAATATTACTGTAATTTGAATTTCATTTAGGAGAGGAAGGGTGAGAGGATAAAACTTTTGTGATGTGGGCTGGGGGTGAAGTACTGAGGACATGAAGTGGTAAGAAATTCCACAAATTCTTATGAAAATCTTAGTCATAATAAGTGGAGGACCCCAAACCATTCAACCAATTCTAGACTTTAACGAAATAAAGTCCTGACAGTCATTCTTTTAATTAAAATAAAACACCCCAGTTAACTAGATATGTGCATTCAACACTTGATAAAATACTACTAATAAAAGAGAGCAGGGGAATATTTATGGAGATGGAGAGGTAAACTAATGACAAAATAAAAAGGGTCCCCAAAATTTTCAGTGTAAAAAGTCTGTTGCAGTAAATTGATAGTGTCATCACTTGGCCTGCTTTGCAATTTTTATTGCAAAAAGTGAGATTACAATTTAGTGTGTGCAGCATTCTGTCATTACACTTCTTGTAGGCCCACCCATCCCTTTTATACATTTATATCAATATACGCATTAACTGATTATATACCTCTTAAAGTCCGCAGCCAGTCAGTGTTAAAATCTTCCAGCTCGAATGAGCCGGTTATGATTTTTCCTGACACGATGCGTTCAAGTGTAGTCACATCGGCATCTGTCAAATTCGCAAAGGCACCTCTTTTTAAGTTCGGGTACCGCTTCTGAGTTAGTTCGACAAACGCTGCAGAGCGCCTCTCGATATTGGTGTGCAAGTATTTTAAGGCATAACACTGACGGAAGACTATTTTGCAACGTGTTAGTAAGTTTATACGATATTGCAGTACTGCTCTCATAATGGATATTTAAGCCCTATTATCCTAATAGCAATGACCAGAGAACATGATAACAAATGGGGGTTGTCAAAAAGAGTTATCCTACCTTTATGGTAGTGATTGCGCAGAGATTAGATTAGTTCTTGAAACAATTTTACGTTTCTATGCTTTAAATATCATAGGTAAAATTTGTGCATCATTCAGACAGGGGCAACGATCGATACCTGAAATTGTGGTGTCAAACGGATAAAAGGTACGTCCGTTTTTGGTCTGGACATCAAACCATAAAATAAGTGAATGCAAAGTTGAATAAAGGTAGATAATTCAGATTAGTTATACAAGCGTGTGATAATTATTGTTACGTCCCCTTCACCGCATTTGCATTCTTAAAGCATTGAGGTTCTTGGAATTTGAATAAATTATATATTAAAATTGATTTTTTTTCTCAGAAAATTAAAAATAATTACCCACACACACTTGCATTTTGCTGTGTGCTCATGTGCTTATGTGTGGAATTTTGTGTGTGTACATTTACGCTCCAGAAAAAAAAAAAGAAGAAAAGATTAAAATAATGCACATGATATGAAAACCAGAAGTTTATATATTGCACCACAAGTAGTATATCAATCCATATGCGACACTAACAAGTACTGAGCAATTTATAAATCAATCTTGACATATGTATATAGTCCAGATAATAAATAACTGATAGAGTTTGTGGCCTGCATTGCTTCATTCCAAATTCAGTGTTTTGCCAGTCATTAAAAGTAAAAAAGGATTACACATTTTCATTAATCATGTTATCATTGAAGTATCTGATTTTTACATTTTCATGTTGGAATGGTTTCAGTTTTCACTTCGAACTGAAATATTGAATAGGTGTGACATTTATTTCTTTTTATTTGAACCCCATCAAATATATTTATTACTGTAAAACAAATTAATAGAGTGTTTGGATATAATTATTGGTTGCAGATTTTTAAAAACGTTTGCAAGGGACAATAAATAATATAGTTGAAAATCAAACCACAAAATAATAACGATTTTAGACAGAATATTAGTTACAAGTTGAAAATAATTTCTTAAACATTTTTCAGATGTTTTCTGCATTTGATTGTGTGTGATGAACAGGTGTTTTTACTAGTGTTCTAGTGATGACTCTTTATTGTCCACTGACTTTTGTGTAGAAAGATGTTATCTCTTTTGTCTTTTAGTTTTATATAATTTACTTTGGCGTATTTTGGTCTTCAACAGGGTTCAGTAGCATCTTTCAAACATTGTCCTTTTGGCATTTATGAGTACAGTCAAGTGTTTTAGCATTAACACATTTTACTTGTACTAGGAAAAACCCCATTATTTAGCAGGATCAGTTGCCACATTTTAATTTGTTGGATTTGATTATATTTCAGTTATATTTGCATTCTCATGTACTTACATGGAGCCGCAGTTAGAAATGGGGTAAACCTGGTTCATAATGATCTTGAATAAGGATGTCTGTGCATTCCAAATGAGCCAGTGTGCATGTTGGCTTCAGAACAAGCAGACAACCTAGCACTTTATACAGTATAATAGGATGGTAAAGCATTTTAGTCCTTAAAGGGTTTGTAGTATCAGTGAAGCATCTTACTGTTTACAATATTTGCTAGTATCAGTAAAGCATCTTAATGTTTACAATGTTTGCTGCTAGTATCACTGAAGCATCTTGCTGTTTACAATATTTGCTAGTATCACTGAAGAATCTTACTGTTTACAATATTTGCTAGTATCACTGAAGCATCTTGCTGTTTACAATATTTGCTAGTATCACTGAAAAATCTTAATGTTTACAATATTTGCTAGTGCAGTGAAGCATCTTAATGTGTATATTTGCTAGCATCACTGAAGCATCATAAGTTTACGTTTGTTAATCAGAGAGCACCTTAATGTTTACTAGTTATAAGTATTTTTCTTTTTGGGTTTACTTTTTTACTTAGGTTTCAGGCACATAGTTGAACAATGAGTTGACTAGGACAAGATAAGTATTTTAGCTGTTATGGATTGGACTAACATCAACTTGATTCATAAAGGTTGACTAGCATCAGTCAAATATTTAAACTATTACAAAATTAATTTGTAATGAATGTGTAGTATATATCGATTTTGCTTTACAGATTCACTAGTATCAGTCAAGTATTTAAGTTATCTTGATTTTGGTTTACAGGTCAACTAGTATCAACAGGTATTTTGGCTTTTAAAAGGGCTCAATAGCATCAGTTATCTTAATTCTGCTTTTCATTTTGACAGTCTCGGTCAAGAGTTTTAAGCCCTGATGGAGATGATCAAAAATATTCAAGCATTACAAATTAAGTGCAGTGGTTGCAGTATTTCAAACAGTTGTCAAGTCAGTTTTAGAAAAAGAAATGTCAGTATTTACAATTTAGTTTCCCCGGAGGTGCATGACTAATTATAGTGATTATCTTGGCACACGAGCACACCCATCCACACTCACAGCATACACCGTTTCTTAAAATTGAAATATAAACAATGAAACAATTTAAAGATAACAACATCTCCACAGATTTATTTATGTATGTATATTAATAACATCATTCACTAAAGAAGCACCTAAATTATGTGTTGTTCACATTGTTGAGAGAACACTTTTACTGGTGAAGCAAGGAAAAAGAGTTTGAGTAAAACATTTACCCTTCCTTACACAATGTTACCTGCTCTTGGCTGGGCATGTGGTTTCCAAACACCAAACAAACAACAAAAAATAAACAACCCCGAAACAATAATAATAAATAAAACAATAAAAACAAGAAATGAAGTTAGCAACATGGGCATTGCAGAGGTACATTATTTACACCATGATGACTATGTTACCGTCCTGTGATGCACACACAAAAAAATGGACATAAATCAGTACAATAATATATACACTGACATGACGACTATGTTACCATCCTGGGATGCACACAACAGAATGGACATAAACCAAAGTCAGGAAAAAGGGGAAGCAAAATCACACTGTCCTTGTATTGTTGGGATGGAAAAGTACAACTTCCATCATAGCTGGCTTCAAAATGGCAAATCATGGCAGGCTTACAAAATATGCTCCTCCAGCAAAGCCTTCCAACACAGCGCTGAGTCAATGATACTTGCCAAAAAATGCCAATATTTGTCCTAGCAAGCCTCATTTAGCATAGCTGCTATCATTTCACTCTCACATATCTCTACACACAAACATACAGCACACTCATGAACACACACACATCCCTAACATAAACATTCTTGTAAGAAGTCAATGCACATTAGTAAATCAATTCAAGCAAAGTAAGCTGGTGAATGTCGTACAAATGGTGGGAAATAGTAATTAATCAACAAAAATTTTCACATATGCAAAGTACCCACTGATAAATGAATAATAGAACTATTTTTTATATTAAGTATTAATTAACAAAAAGTAAAAACAACACTTACACTGGGTCTCTCTGATGCATAAGTAACCTCCATCCCCACAAGATATGTATTCCCCAACCCCTCCACATAAAACAGAAACTTTCTATATTTGTAAAAAGAAAATAATAATTTTTATAATCTAAGATTTTTTGGACTAAAATGAAATCAACTAAAAAGGGGGAACAACCCCAACAAACATTAAACTATATGTCCAATGAGAAAACAACAGAACCAGGAGAAGCATACATTTATTGTTGCAAGTTGTATGGCCATTTTATTTGTTTAATGCAGCAAAGCGAAGGTCACATCAGTTCCTCAAGTACTGTCTATAACAGCAGGGTTTAGGCAGGGTAGAGCAGTCACCTTGGCTGAGTTGCTGGCAACATCAAGTGTAGGGTGACAAGTGCCCTTTCCTATATATTGTTTGAAAATATCACAGACCTTAAGCATTTCGTGAAATTCAAATCTTTTCTACAAGAACCTAAGCTGAGAGTTACAGTAATTCAGATTCTTGGATCACAGATTTATTACAGTGTGAACCCTTTTCATCTTTTCAAACATGAGTGGGTATGTTTAATGAAAAGTGTTTATTTGCAATGTTCAATGGCATATAAGTTCATAAAGTGTTCATTATTTTCTCAGTAAACTTATCCAAACCTAGATATAAAAAAATAAATATTATTATTTACAAGAGTTTAAAATTTTGAATCAGAACGAACATTCGTTTTTTAAAATGTATATTATCTATAGAAATGGAAAACATTAATTTAAACATGGCAAACTATGTCAGAACAAACTACAATTCTAGATCACATTCCTTAATCCTCTACAAATCTTTAAAAATAAATTATTACAAACAGCAATAGCATAGTCATTACAAATTACTAAAACTTTTAAACTACAGCCTAACCACAATTAAAACCCTTTATAATTATCTGAAGAATGTATCAAACTCCATAAGTTGAAATGTGTAACTGTAAGAGAACTCAACAATATAAACATGATTGCTAAGTGTTAAAAAAACCTATGCAAAGTGAGAATTTAAAATACATGAATCATATAAAGTACAAGAACAATTAAAAGAGCTGATATTTCACTTGAATAGCTTTCATCAGGACAATACACCAGTATTAATAGCAAAGACAGATGGATAATTATAATGAAATGAATAAACCTATTATTGTATGGAATAAATCTGAATAGATATTATGTTGTGAATAACTGCATTGTCCTGATGGAAGACTGTTTACATGAATTGTTGACTCTCATAATTGGTTTTGTATTATAAACCTCTATAAAGCATTTTGAATGGTTATGTTGTACTGAAATGCGCAGGTAATGTTAAAGAGGTCAGGGGAGATGATGAACTTCTTACAAACTGATATTTCAACAGAGAAAACTTCACTGAGCAAGTCAAATTAAAGAACTGATAATTCAACAGAGAAAACTTCATTGTGTAAGTCAAATTAAAGAAGTCAGGTCAACTGATTAACTAGCTACTTACCAACTGAATAACTCAAAACAGAAAACCATAACCATCTGACTTCACCTATGCACTAGTGAACAATGGAGGTGGGAATATAATAAGGTACTAACAACTCAAAGGTTTAACACCCACTCTCTCTTCTGTCAATTAAAAAAAATAAAAAAATATTCCATGTAAAACACATGAACAAACCACACCCACATGCAAAACAATGTGAGAATATTTTCATTTTAAAAAAAAGGAAAATTGCACTGTGTAAAAATCATTATATTTTCACAACTATTGCTGCCTCTGCTCACACTGTGTTAAAAGAAAAAGAAATCACTGTAGAGATGGCTATAAAAAATACTACTACTTTAACCTTCATGCTAACCACACCCAGATATTGCAGTTTGTCCCTCTTCCACAGCTCTAGTACTTAGATTGTAAAAGCATGCATTCCTGAACTGTGAAGGGAGACAACACCATTGCATTGACACGTGTACATAATATACTATTTATTCCTTAAACCCTTGTAACCTGGACAACAGAACCACAAACAAATGCCAGGAATTAATCTTAACTTGAAGTCCCACTTGCGAATAAGTATCCTCTATCCTCCTGACCCCTTAACCCATATTCCTCAACCCAACCATCTGACACTTTCTACTAAGTGAAATGAAATTTAAAAATAAAAATTGTAGTGACTATAAATAGTCTGAGGGAATAGTATGGGACAAGAAATAAAACCCATCCAGTCTGTCATAGGCCAAAAATGGCGAAACAGCAGCAAATGCAGTTTTTAATGACACACAGCAATGCACTCACAAACACATTTCACATAATTATTAAATATTAACACATTCACTTTAGATGCAATTACGATACTGTGCAGAAAAGTTAACATTGTATTGACATCAGCAGTGAAGCGGTTAGCCTCAAGAAAAGCATACCACAAGAATTAAGGGTTTTTTTTTTGTTTTTTTTTGTGTGAAGTGGCACTAAATTTGATTATACACTGCTATGAAACTATACAAGTGCAAAACAAATAATTTCAGAATAGTACCACAAATAAACAATTTTAAAATAGTACCTTTCAGTTTACAAGGTAAAAACAAATACATAAGTGGTAAAGCATGAATTGCCATTATCTATCAAGTCACATACACTTTGTCTGTCCCACAAAATATACCTGAGCCAATGCCCCAGGAACAACACACCAAATTGTTTTGCTATTCCCAAGTGGAAGAACTTGCCCTATGTGTACAAAAGGGACACAATTGTGATTTTAAAAATAATCTACTTAAAATAACAGTGTTGTGAGCCCCAAAACATTCAGTTAAAGTAAAAAATATTTTCTGAAAGAAAATAGCCAAAATTAAAATGTTCATTTCAGTGGGCATATTTTAATGCCAAAAAAAATAAAAAGACTTTGAAAGAAAAATAAGTGGATTTTCTTACTGGCACATGATAGTATATAAGTATTTTTCTAAATTAAAATGATAAAAAAAATTTAATTAAGCAATAAATACTGGTAACATATGCCCTAGACTGCAGGGATGATGAGAAGATGAAACTAAATGCATCTTTATAAATCTGGCAAACTGTTTTACAAAACCTGCAAACTGAGACAGAAGAGGTATATACAATACAGTCTCACAACACTAGTATATTTTTAGTAATGTTATTGTTAATACAAGTGCTTGTGTTCATAAGTATGCAAGCTCATTGAAAAAATACATTAGAAAAACAAATATTATTATTAGCAACATATCTGTCACATTTAAAAAAAAATTCAGTTTTTTTTTTTTGGGGGGTTAATGCCATATGAATTATTTTTTTAAAAAGTCATCCAGCTGATCTAAAAAAACAACACACCCTTCTGCTCTCAACATAGATGTTATGTTACAAAACCAAGAAGAAACAAATGCAGATAGAATTTTAAAAAAAATTATCGAAGTCAACAGTATGAAGTACATCACTTTGAAACATTTATTTGTTGGCCTAGCTTTGAATGTTTTTAATAAATCTAATTCTGAACCCACAATGTCCATATTCAGATGCACTGTGCATTATTCAAAGGCAGACAACTGGCTGATAAAAGATAGCTATGCCAAGAGTGTCACATTACAACTGTAAGTAAGACTTTTATTTAGTAATTGTACAATAATAAATAGGTTATTAATATTCTGATTGTTTAACATTCTACAACTCAGTGAACATAATGTAGTCTTGTATTACAGAAATAATTCAAACACTGAGTCTCCTTGATGGTTCAGATCCTGAACCGGCGAAACTTGATACAGTGAGACCAGTAACGTACAAGTCTTTGAAGCAATAATGTACTGGACATGTTTACTGTTAGTTAACAATGCAATATGAAGGATGAAATAAATTTGACACTGCATGGAGCTGCCATGGAAACCCAGCAATTGAATAAAAATTTTGTGATGTTAAGATATTTGAATGCCTCCTAATATCATTACAAGAAACCACACACACACACACACACCCCCTAAACTCAGTAATGAAAAGCATATAATAATTAATATATCAAAATCAGTCATCACATAAGAAATAGCCATTTTTTTCTCTCACATCTTGCACAAGATGGTCGTTTGGAGTTAGGCTATATACTAGTTTGACAATCTCTCCAAAGTTAAAACAAGACTAAGCAAGAGTAAGTGGTTTCATGTAAACGGCCACAGGCTGTTTAATAAAGAGTGCTGCAATCATTAACCTTGAAAACAAAATGCACTTTATACAAAACATTTTAAATGTTTCAAGCCTGGCCAGAATCCCTAAAAATGCACAATATAAAGACAAGGTACAACAGTAAATTGATTAAAAAAAAAAAAAAAATGTTAGTTAAAATAAAATTCAACAGTAACAAAAATCTCTGTAGATAATGTAATATAAAAATTTTATAAAACCATTCGAGAAGTTATGTGAAAAAAGAAGCTACATTTGCAAACATATACTATAGCTGTGTATGGCAAGTTAAAAAGACAGACCAATATATACACAATTATCTTCAGTATTAAGAGAATAATGACATACGGGGAAGAAAAGCAAATAATGTGCAATAACTATTCATAACTCAAATGACGCAACCCCCCAACTTAGTCACTAACTGCACACTATTAGAAACAATAATAGTGTATGGCTCAGAGTCACTAACAGCATTGTAGTAGAAACACTATAAAAAAACAGACATAATATGATTCACAGTCGCTGAAAGCATTTATAACAATATCAGAGAATCTATGCAGTATACGACTCACAGTCGTTGACAGCATGTTATTACAAACAATATCAGAGATTGAGAGAACCTATATAGTCTATATAGTATGCGACTCACAGTCACTGGCAGCACACTGAGTTTGACTCTCTATGCTTACAGCATATTTAAAATGACTCACATTCACAGACTTCACACAAATGGATCAAACAATGACTTCACACAAATGGACCAGACACTACAAGTACAGCATGCAAGAAGCTATAATCATTATTATCAATTCTTTGCACTAATCATGAAAGGCATATCAGAGCTTGAATGATAAGTATTTTGTAGAATAAGATGATATTGTATGATTAAAACTGGTGAAAGAAAACACTAAGCCAGAATGTCCAAATTGCTATCATTTCATAGCAAAACATACCCAGCATACTCAAGTCTGATATGACCAATAGGAAAGGTAAAACATGCAAAAGCCTTTCATTTATTAAAAGAGTGACTTCGCATGATGAAGACGAGGGAAATCCTAAGAAGCTTCTCACCGCACATCATTTTTCACATTTTATTTTGACGAATCCAGCTCAACTATAAATCTTGTCCTCAAAGTTGTAAGTAAATTTTAGCAATGAACACAAGAGACTGCTGAGTGCTGTAAGCTTGTGAATATAAAAGATAAAACTGTCCTAAGACCTGTACATTATAAAGGAAAAGATGGAACACGCATAAAGTGTACAATACAAAACACGTCAGCAAGTGAATACACTTATTTAAACTCTCATCTGTATGAAGAATAAAGATTAGAATTATAGTGTAAATGTGTGCATTGTAACATTACTTTCAACCTTACTTTACTAACAACTATTTTGTCAACAAAACTAAAATCTCAAAGACAACGCAATGCACATGCACATGTATGATACAAACACACATGTCTTCAAATACAATACACACAAACCTCTTGGACAAAAAGAAAAACCATCTTAAGACTTACAATAGCTACCCATTAACAGCAGGATGTTTAAAAATAACTCCAGCTCTGTTGATGGGCTGGAGTAAAGAAGCAAACATCACAAGAAATATTTAATTTATTTACAGAAATTTCACAGCCAAAATCCGCTCAAGAGCGTTCAGTTCTGACCGCTCAAGTGTCAAGGCACAGGTCTACAGTCTGACCTCTGACCCTGTAATTGTCTCTTGCACTCTAGGTAGACTGCTGTCATTTTTTACAAATATTTCACACTCGGAACTTCACCCACACCCAAATGCCCAACACAACCTTTAAAATAATGATATCAAAACAAGAACTGATGTGCACCCAGATATTAAGAACTTTCCATAAAATTTCTTCTGGAGATATGCTGTATATCAGCTACTGTCTCAACACCCCACCCCCCAACCAAATAATGCTGAAGGAAAAAAGTCTTCCTAACTTTCATTTCCCCTTCAACAAAAATGCACTGTAAATATCTCTGTTAATGAAATGCACACCCTACTTACAAGAAATGCAATACTGTTCCTGTCACCTGAAACTATTTTAAACTTTCTGACTCCCAATAATTATTACATTATATGTCTGTGCACTCCAATGTCATGTGAATTTTTGTTTTTCATCCTACCTGCAACTGTCAATCAGATTGTCCAGTTAATTAAGTGCACCATCTGATTCTCTAGCCCTCAAAGAATCATTTCCAAATTATCACAGGCCAACATGTTTGAAGATACCACCAAAATATTGTTGTTTTTAAAACAGGCATCAACTTGAAAGTCAACCTGTTGTTATTATTATTATTATTTCAATAAGTGTTTAGATTATTTATCCTCTTAACAAACAAAACAGAACAAAATTAATAATTTATTCTTTCTTTCAGAGGCTTTAAAAAAAATGACAACCTCCAATTCCCAGAGATTGTCACTGTTTTAAAACTGAAAGTTCTTATCTGCTGAAAACCATAGAACAAAAGCAGCTGAATGAAAATGACATTCAGAAAATCTGAGATTTTCATCTTCACATGAAAATGACCCCAATCCATCATTCCCACTGTTAAATTTGATCAAAGTCATATTTACAACCTCAACATAGTTTATGTTCAGGTGAATACATAGAAAATGCTGGGGGGAAAAAACTGAAAATATAACTGCTTGCAACAGTCCATATAAAAGTCTATCAAAGGGTTAAAATAAAAAGTGACTGTGGCATTGTAATCATTATTTTTTTAACAACAGAGTTAATATCAAGTCTTTGGTTTTAAGATTTATAATTTGAAAGTAGGTTGGTGGTTAAATAAGATACTAAGAAATTATATATTGGTACCTAACACTTTACATGGCACCTACTAATTTAATTCACCCCACTCCACAAAAAATACCCGACCCCATAAAAGACATAAAATAACAAAAGTCAATGCTGTTTTTTTTATCAAATCCATGAGGAAGTAGAGATGGAAAAGGAAAAAAAAAAAAGAAACAAATGCAATCAACCATGTTTAAACCTTCAATCTGAAACTTCTGTACAATCCATCAGTAGGAAAACCATTCATTAAAATGTCCGTCATTTGTAGTGACATACACGAGCAATTCAGGACACAGCATTTCACTGCAAACAAAGTTTGCATAACACTATTTTTAGCATAGTCTAAGAATGTTTTATCCATCTCTGGCAGTGAGGGCTGGAACAAAACAGGAACCAATATATAATATATATATAAGCCTTGTACTTGTTTCTACAGCTCAAGACCAATGAAAGGTGATCTCACAATTCAAAAGAATTCATCCATTTTTCTTTTCTATCATACAAAATCTATTATGAAATCTATCATACAAAAAATGACATTAAAAAAAAAAATTACCATCACATATTTCACAAGGTAGTGTAGACATCAACATGATGAATGTTTTCTGAGCAGCAGACATGCCTAACTCCAAGAAGTATGACAAAGTGCTCTTGTCAACAATTTTCACACCAGTAAGACACCATGTGGCCTCTACAGTGAGACACCATGCATATATGGCCTTACAGCAAGACAACACCATGCATAGCCTGTCTAGCAAGACTTATTCCAAGACTTATTCTAAGACAGAATACCCCTGCACTACCATCACTGCAATCAGTCTATTATTAGGTCACGTTCTTTTTTTGGTGGCAGTGTTTTAGGGGCACGTGTTGTTGCAGATGCTGTGAAACCATTATGTGTGCTACTTCCATTCCCATCAACCACCACCTTCAACTTGTCGCAGCTGCGCTGCCCTTGGGGCAACACCATTCCAAGAAATGAAGAACTGCTGGCAGTGCCATTCTTGAGAGGACTTGAATTCAGTGTAGGCTGGTTCTTTTGGGCAAGAAGTTCTACGATGTTAACACCACGGCGCTGCAGTTCTGTGCGAAGTGTTGTGTTCTCCTGCTGGAGATCTTGGTACAGACTCTCAAAATGCTGCAATCTTGTCTTGAGTTCGCAGTTCCTTGCTGATTTGTCAGGTGTCTACAAGCAAATAAAAAAGCAGATACACAAAATGTCCAGCTTTCAACTGTCTGGTCTGCATTGAATAGAACATTAATTTGTCTGTTCTTACACCATCTGATCTTCATTGAACAAGACATTAATTTATTTATTTTTCAACTGTCTGATCTGCATCAAACATTAATTTTTCTGATATTTAAATGTTTAGCCTGCACTGTCTGATCTTGAAATGAGATAAAATGTCTGATCTTTAAAAATCTGGTCTACAATGAATGAAACTTGAATTCGTCTGATCTTTAAACAAATCAAACGAAAGATAAATATAAAATATAAAGCAAATAGTAAAACTTGATTTTAGGAAAATTGATGTTTACCAGATATTGATGGATATAAGACAGGGACTGATTTAATTTCTTTCCATGAATACAAAAGTAACATAATCTTACAGCTTGCTGTCAATAAGTTAGTAACGATTTTGTTTCTTTTGCAAGTTCAAATATAAAGTTACCAAAGGGCAACAACCCCACATAACGCCAATGGAAAAATAAATATACTTAGCATACACAAATTATGGAGATAAAAAAACACATACACAAGTTATTTTTCACCCTGAGTAACAATAATCATGTAGATGTGGTCGGTGATGTATAGTTGCATTTCAGACTGAGAGCAACAAATAAGTATACACAGTTAGCAACCTCCTATTTAGAGATAGTAATCTCCTATTCAGAGTTAGCAACCTACTATTTAGAGATAGCAATCTCCTATTCAAAGTTAGCAACCTACTATTTAGAGATAGCAATCTCCTATTCAAAGTTAGCAACCTACTATTTAGAGATAGCAATCTCCTATTCAGAGTTAGCAACCTCTCTTTCAGAGTTATCAACCTCCTGTCAAGAGTTAGTAAACTGTTATTCACAGTTATCAACCTCCTGTCTAGAGTTAGCAACTGTCTTTTTGTGAGAGTCATCAACATCCTGTTAAGAGTTATCAACCTCCTGTCAAGAGTTAGCTACCTCCTATTTAGAGTTAATAGCCTATTATCAAGAGTTAGCAACCTCCAATCTAGAGTTAGCAAAATCCTAACGAGAGTTAGAAACCCCAGAAGAATAAAAAATCTAAACTGGAAAGAACGTAAACTGAAACTGGTTAAAAGCCAATTTGGTAAACATTAATTAAATCGGAAATCTGGAAAAACATGACATAAACTTGTACTGGAACTAAAACTCAGTTTGGCAGATCAGAAATCTGGAATGAAATTAACATAAATTGAAACTGTCTAACAGTCAATTTGGGGGTATGTGGATGAGATCAGAAAATTCAAAATGCTAGATGGTGTGCTTGTACTGTACAAAGATGCTTAGTAAACAATGAAAATACTTCCTTGCATTCATTCATCTCATATTTAATCTGGGATTTTAACAACACATTAAACCTATGACCAGAAATCTGCAATAACTCAGGACACAAGCCATCTAGATAAAAAAGCTTAGGACCAGAAATCCGAAATAACTCAGGTCCCAAGCCATCTTGACCAGAAAAGCTTAGGACGAGAAATCTGGAATGACTCAGGTCCCAAACTATCTTGACAGAAAAGCTTAGGACCAGAAATCTGGAATAGATCAAGTCCCAAGCTCTCTAGATAAAAAGTTCAGGTCAATTTACACATTCCAAGTGCTGGTTAAGTAATTGGAAATCAAAATGTTTGTGGCAGACTGACTTTACTTCCCCATATCCTCAATAAACCTACAGGAATGCTGCGAATTCCCCACAACACTCACCTCTTGTCCTGCTTCTGATTGCAAGTCAGCTAGCCTGCGAGCTAGTCGAATTTGTTCATCCTGCGCTTGCCTCACACGACGCTCTCCATCTAAGCGCAGCCCTTCCAGCTCATTCTGTAATGCACGTATCTTGCAGCAAAAATCCTCGTTCTGGCTGTGTACCACACTCAGCTCCTGTACATATGCAAAGTTCACTTGTAATAAATCTGTTGTTAAGATAAAATGCATAAATCTCACATTATCATTAAAGTCCAAAGAGAACTAAGGGGAGATAAATATCAATATCTTCTCTATCTCAATGCTGACGACAATTAAGTTTTCAAGTGTATCAATTATGTTCTTGTCTTCAGGAAGTGATTGCGACTCCCCATATATCAAAATACAAGAATTTTTTGGAGCACAACTTTCACTTTTTTTGATTGTAAAAGTAGTTTAATGCAAAAGAAAATATCAAGAATTGGAGGATTAAGTCTTTCATCAACACCTGTACTTCAACAGACAGAATATGTGACTCTACTAAAATGTAATCTTTAGTAAATTATAATTATCATTCAGTATTTGTAATATTTCATACCCTTCGAAGCATCTGTCGATCCCTGTAAAGAGAGTGAACTTGTTCCTCATGACGAGCACGCAATTTTGAGTACTCGTGCAAAAACCCATCCCGTGCCTCTTTGGAGTTGCCCACTTTACCATCAAGGGCACGATGAATCATAACTAGTTCTTGTTCCAGAGTACTCTCAAAAACTGGTGATTCACTTAACCGAATTTCTTCTCGAGCTGAATATACAACAAAGAACAGATAATGTGCAATAAGAAATTAAACAAAGAAGCATTCAGACAAAAAGATTAATATCAGGAAATGAAATAAAGAAGCATTCAGACAAAAAGATGGATAAAAGAAACATTCAGATAAAAAAGACAGATACCAGGAAATTGATTAAAGAAATGTTTAGACAAAACCATAGATATAAGGAATCAGAAAAAGAAATATATTCAGACAAAACATATATGACAATGATTTTTGGAAACTGGTAATAGAAAAAACAACAACACATTTACTCCTAAAAACAAAAATAAAAAAATAATAATAAAATTCAATAAATACAACTAATTTAGATGCTGACAAATTCATGCTCTTTCAGATAATGAGTCAAGACCTCACATGTCAAATGGGTGAAATCTTGAACAAATCATTCAAATCTCTTTCAGAGCACACAATTAAAAAAATATTACTGAAGTTTAGTGGGGATCAGGATGATGAAATGCTGCTATAACTTTACACATGAAAAGTGTCATCTGTTTAATTGCATTCTATTCCAGGTTAAAATACACTCACCTGTTGTTTAATGATTAAATACATTAAAAAACACCACTCAAATCAGAGGTTCAGAAATTAGTCCTTGTAATGATGTGATTAAAAATAGAATACTTTAATTACTCAAGTCTGACTTATGCAAATCAATTACTTGGAATCAGAAAACTTTTATTAAATAATTTTTAAAAAAATAAAATAAAATAAAATTACTAATTGAAGAAGATCTTGAATGTACTCATCATTAAAAAAAAAATGTACTAAAAAGTTTCTCACCATCAATTGGAGATGACTGTCCTATGCTGGAATCATCAGTATCTGTAGGCAGATCATATTCACGGTAGTCTCGACCATTTTCAACTGTCATACCACTTGGACCAGATGTAGAACTAGATTTAGATTCTTCTCTGGCCTTGACCTTAAGAACAAGAAGATCTGCCTGACCTTCAACCTCCTCAGGCTTTCCCTTTGATGTTGGTGCCAGTGACACATTGGGTGTAAAGTGACGTTCATATCTTTTGAGAAATAAATACATCTTAGTTTTAATACACACTGGGTGTGAAGTGACATTCATATCTTTTGAGAAATAAATATATCTTAGTTTTAATACAAATTGGGTGTGAAGTGACGTTCATATCTTTTGAGAAATAAATACATCTTAGTTTTAATACACATTGGGAAGGATGTTCAAATCTTTTGAGAAACAAATATGAAGCACATTCATACGTGACACTTCAAAATACTTTCTCTGTTCAGTGTTTATGTAAATGAAGTATCTACTTCAGTAATTTGATTGCAGTAACAACACCTGAATTGTATACTTTTGATTCTATGCCTCTGCCCTGTAAGTATATTTTCAAATGAGTGCATCCTTTTTAGTTAATGGCATACTTCTCTTATGTGCTAAGCAGAAAAACAGTTCTAAGCCTATTAAGCTGCACTTAAATTAGGAATAGTATTTTTAAAAAAAAATTTAACTTATCAAGTGATGATTTGTATATAGCTCATTCTCTGCATAAGTGTACCATTTTATTACAAGATGTGCAAAAAGATAAAGGTGAATTAAATCTAATTATTTTACATATTAAAACTAATAAAAGTCTACAACATGACTTAATGCTCACATAAAAACAAAAGAAAAAAATTATAAAAATGTTGATGTTACAAGAGTTTGAAATACTAAAAAGCATATCTTTCTGTTGAAAACTTAGAAAGTAAGATTTTACCAGAAAATAAAAAGCAATATAATTATTTATATATTATATTTTCTTTACTAACCTAAATTATTAATTTAATCTGAAAACCATTTAATTCAAAATAGGGTATAAAACTATAACTTCACAATGTGGAAACCATATTAACAAAATTATCAGCCATCATAAAAGAGACTCTAATTTTGTCAATAAAACGGGCTAAGTTATGCTGCAAAGACATTTTTAAGTAATAAATAAAGTATCTATTTAAATATAATGTTTTTAAATATATATAATAAGCCTAATCGTGATATATTTCTATTCTTGAATGTAATTCATTAATACTAGGTCAGGTTTCAAACATATACACAGCTATGTGAAACTTTAAATGCAAAACAAACCACATGGATATGTATATATATATGTAAGCTAATTATCAATCAATTAATCAATTTCATCAAAATATATCAAAATTATTAGAAATCTTAGCATTTGAAATGTTGATGATTCTGAAAATTTTCCTGCCTATCCTTTGGAATCATGTGACCTGAATGAGAAACAAAAGTTATTTTTTCTTATTTGGTACTTAAACTCCTCACACCAAGACAAAATGACATGAGAGTTATCTTTCTGGTATATGGCGCTTTTGGAAAATGTAAGAATTTGCGACATTATCGTCATTATTTTATATTTATAAAATTTATTAATTCTTTTGTAACATCTTAAAAAGAAAATCAAGTCAAATTAGTTTCCTAAAGCTGAACATTTCTAAATATAACGAATAAATTTGAAACACATTAGCGTATGAATACTTCTGGTAAACAAACTGTTTAAAACCACATGGCACTTTTGTCTGACTATAACTGTCTGGAAAAAGAATAAAAGTTTTGGATATGATTTTTGTAGATACTAAGTGTTGTGAAAAATATTCCTTTTAAAAACCTTATTTCTAGACATAATTGACTGTTTGAGTGTATTATCACTTCTAAGAAAACCTTGATACAGTAAGTTTGTTGGATTATTTATAACAATGAAAACGACTCTGTATCCATGTAACAAAAAGGGGTGCCATTTTTTAGTTCAAAACGAATTTGTTTCACAAATAATTACAAAATAAATAAACACATATTCATAGCAACTATCTCATGTACCTCTCACATTAATTCTGAATATGTAGAATTACTAGAATATAAACACATGATATTTCAATGCTTTATTTTTAAGAAAACACTTTTCAAATGGACCCACCCTTTGTGGTACATTTCCCCAGAGAATGAGCCATATGTGAATATGTAAGTAATAAGTGAGTTTTTTTAACAGAATTTAAATCAGTCTTCATAAGTTATGTCACAGTGAGCAACATATGCATGGGCTGATAATGAATACATTGCAACTGTATATATTGCAAAATGATTCACATTGCAATGGAACACTTAACTTTAATATGACAAAATAAAATGCATAGTAACAGAAATAAATCAAGAATGTTATGGTTAAATACCTCTGAGACTCAGAGTATGGAATCACACGCTCTGGATTAAGCAATACTGGGGGTCCTGTATGTAGGTACGATGGAAGTGTTCTGCAAGAAATAATGATACAGTAACATTTAATTTCAACAGTACAGATAAAGAACTGCAACTAGTACCTATCATTATCTTTAATTTTGCACAATGGCTATTGTTTAGAGTTCAACAATGATTTAGTTATTACTAGAATGTTACTCTTTAAAAATGGCAAGCTGATTATTATTCTCAATATTGAAAAATGTCTGCACAATCAGGGCTAAATAGGAATTCATATAAACATTAATATTATTTATTTAATATGATGCAAGCTCTATTAGATTTTTAAGTAGTGAAAAATTAATTTTAAAAAGTACAACACAAAATTGTGGCATATTTAAAACAAATTATACCATATATAAAAAAATTGGTAAATTATCCAATATGGCCACTCCTCAGCACAGTTTGGAGAGGCTCTACTCAAGTGTATATTTGGCAATCTGGATGTGTTGGGAAAGTTCTTTTATATAAAGAAAACTACTAAACTAAATTAATCAAATAATGTGTATAATACACAAGAAACTGTTGGCAATAACTCACCCATCGCGCATAATGTGTGCCTGGAGAGGCAAGAGTTTGCTCCCTTTGATGCTGGAGTGCAGATTTGGTGCCCAGGGCTGAAATGCTGAGCCATCTCTACCAGAGGTCGCCTCGCCCCATGCAATAACATCTTGGACCAATGCAGCCTCTGTCTTTGCCCGCTTCTGTTCATATCCTTCCCTCTCAGGACTCTGTAACACAGTCATCTGCTACAATTAGAAATTGACAGTGTCATGCTGCATCTATTTTGTTAAATTATTATTACTGAAATACAGTTTCAAGTGTTTAAAAAAATATTAATATATGATGTTATCATGTAGTTTTCAAATTTTGGACTGTAAGCTCCTTATAAAAATAAAAACTGCTGAATACAAGGGAGACAACCATGGATGAAATTTAAAGCAAATGCATATCCAGCAATTAAGGTAAGACATCATTTTAACAAGTTAGCCATCAGATTAATTAATATTTATAATTATATAGAATGTTAAAAAGGTATTAACTCAAGTTTTACACACCCAGTGTGTTATTTCAATATTATATTTATAACCTAATCGCTAAAACTATACAGACAACCAAATCTTGACTGTAACTTTTATTAGAGACTGTTTATTTAGCAGTGGAACGTAGAATAGTGACAGAAAAGTAATTAATCAAGGATTTCATATAATATTACATTGTGCACATTATCTTGCTTTGAACAACAACAAAAAAATATAACATGAGTGACCTTATATTTTGATATTTTCCACTTGGACTTGGAGACAATATCAAAATAATTGCAAATTTTACACACTTCTCTCTCTGTAAGCTATTCTCAGACAAGTACTAAAAGAAACACAAGTAAACGAATAAAAATTTAAATTACAAAATAATGGCATCTATTTTGGTTAAGCTAATTTTCTGAACCATAACTATTATGACCAGTGTCAGCACTAGAATTCTTTTTGCCATAAAGTTTTGTGTTCAGTGTATGAAGTCCCAGGATGAAATGAACTACTACAAACAAATGATTGGATATTGTATAATATATGCCATATTCAGTGGTTAATTTCTCCATTAATTGGTACAGCATTTCTAAAATGCTAGGCACTCTAAAGAAATTTATTTGAACAATTTCATTAAGCCAAATTTTAGTAAGATTATTTTTCTCCTATATTTTATTCCTAAAGTTAACATTTCTAATTAACACATTTTCCATGTTGTCACCACTATTAATTTGCCAGTGCTTGATGTATTCTGGGAGACTCATTGAATGATTGCTGACTTTGTTAGTGCTTGACGTATTCTGTGAAACTCGTTGAATGATTGCTGACTTTGTTCCATTCTTGGACCACTCTAGACTGGTCTGGAGTACTCTTATGAGATCCAGGCTAAAACAATATGCACATTTTCTGGAACTATCTCAGCAAATTAGACTGGACTGGCTTCTAATAAAAGTAATAATAAAATATAGAAAATAATGAAAAATCTATTTTTTTGCCCGTCCATTAACTGGGTTAGGGTTTATTCCCCTTCTTAGGGGAAGAATTATAAGTAGTCTGAGAAGGGAGAGAAGCCATGATAAGTGCCCTACTAACAATCTGTAATAAGATTTGGCAGACAGATGAATGGCCAACACCATGGACTTTCAGTCATCATAACTCTCC
Source organism: Sinotaia quadrata (assembly GCA_028829895.1). NCBI lineage: Eukaryota > Metazoa > Mollusca > Gastropoda > Architaenioglossa > Viviparidae > Sinotaia > Sinotaia quadrata. Next base: position 80,474,102 of record CM054179.1, on the reverse strand, counting down.
CGAAAAAAGGCAATTTGCATCAATGTCAGAACTATCGTATGATAAGTCTTACTCTTATAATTATATGCCACCCAAGCAAAGTCAGGGTAAAGATCACATTAAACAGACTAAAGCCGCAGGCAGAGGAAATCACTGCTGTGGAACAGGCAGGTGAAGCACAAGTGAACAGATTTTTTAATCTGAGACTGCAATGTGAGAAGTACCTTCAGCACTAACAAGTCCTTCATCATGTCTTTGTAGATTTTAAGAAGGTGTTTGACAGGGTGTGACATGCACCTTTAGTACACCACGAAGCTGTACACCATCAATGCCAACCTGATCAAAGTCATAGAAAGTCTTTACAGCAAGGCCACCAGTGCAGCCTGCTTCAATGGCCAAATAAGAGATTGGTTCAGGACAACAGTGGGAGTCAGACAAGGCTGCTTACTTTCACCTATTCTCTTCAACATCTTCCTTGAAAGAATCATGACAGATGCTCTGGAAGACCATGTAGGAGCTGTCAGTATTGCAGGCAGAATAACGAACTTACACTTTGCTGATGACATCGATGGCCTTGCAGGAAATGAGGAGGAGCTAAATTGGTGAAAAAACTGGACAGGACAGCTACTGCTTTTGGTATGGAAATCAGTGCGGAGAAGACCAAATTGATGACCAACAACACCAGTGGCATTGGCAATGACATCATGATTGGTGATCAGAAATTGGAAATAGTTAATAAATTCAAGTACTTTGGAGCCATAGTGACAGACGAGGGCTCAAAACCTAAAACATTATCCAGGATTGCAATGACAATAACAGCAATGGCAAGATTGAAGACAGTTTGGAAAGACAGAAACATCTCGGTCAGCTCAAAGATCAGATTCAGACTGATGCACTCCTGGTTGTATCTGTGTTTTTATATGCCTGTGAGTCATGCACCCTCACAGTGGATCTTGAAAGTAGGATACAAGCTACTGAAATGAGATGCTTTCGGAGGTTGCTTGGAATTTCATATAGAGATCATGTCACAAATGAGGAAATGGGAAACAGAATTAGGCAAGCCATTGGGCCCTATGAAGAGCTTTTGGCCATTGTGAAAAAAACGCAAAAATGAAATGGTATGGGCATGTCACACGATCAACATGGCTTGCTAAGACAATCATGCAAGGTACTGTGCAAGGAGGGCTAAGGAGAGGAAGACAGAGGAAAGGATGGGAAGATAACATTTCAGAGTGGACAGGACTGAGCAATATGGTAAGATTAGCACTATAGCAGTGAACGAATGGAGGAAACTGGTTGTCAGGTCATCAGTGGTGCCCCAATGGTCGACAAGGGATAGATAGTCAGATAACTGGTTATCAATAATGACAATATGTTTGCTTGACAAAGACAATGAAAGTCATGAGATTTTCTCTGGCATTCTAGTTCCTACTGTTATGCACTCTAAAAAATTGGGGATTTTTTTTTTTTTTAAAGCTATCTTTTACCACTTATCTTAATCTTGAACTACTTAAATCTAATAAAGTAAATGTAGGGCATCACTAGTACTAATCTACTATTTCATTATATGGCCTCCAAAGGTGCTAGAAAATAGAATCACCATTGCTAGTCTTCAAAGATCCAGCAACCAATATTCACTATTTAAATACTCAAATCTTCTGGCTTAGTTAAATGAACTTATGCTGTTATAAATGGTCATTACACATCAATACAAATTGCACCATATCTGCTCCTAAGCAAATTTCAATTGTTGGTGTCTAATTAGTATTAGTAATACCAACAGTACATCCTAAAAACAACTAGTTATAATGTTAATAAATTATAACAGATATATCTTCTGTTATTTATTTATTGCAAATACATAGAACTAATTACAAGAGCTGACCATAGTGGAGATAAAATGCATATTTTAATAAAAATTAAAAAAGTCTAAACCTGATTTTATAACTGTAGTGACATTTTTTTTAGGGCAGCCATTCCTTAAAAAAATTGAAAAGAGAATGTGAAAAATATTCTTCCATAATTAAATTTAATAAACACTACCAATAATATCATTAATTAGTAATACATATTTTTATTAACTTAATAGCAGAATTCAAGAAATAGTAAATATGCAGCAATTTTTCTTCCCTTGAATTCACATATAGATAGTTAATGAACTTAATCATTTCACAGGAAAAAATGGTTAAGTACATTCAAAATAATGCTATAAATAATAGTCAAGATACTCTGTGGTTCCATCATAACTTAATATAATAAACTGCTTTACAACTAGTCTACTTAATTTTCTGTTCAATTTTAAAATAAAATAATAAAGTTTTGGAACTTAATGACTGCACTTGCATTCATTACTAATCATGCTAAATAAGACTCTGGGGTGGGGCAAGGATAGAGATATGTATTTATATATATCATATATATATATGTATTTCTCTTTCCCTTCAGTTTCATTGTGCCAAGTGAAGAAAACTGATATCTAATCATCACTCTTAGCTGCTAGCACTAATCATCAGCAGTCAACCCTTATTACAATATTAGTGTTAAGGGAATGTTGGGTGGTGAAGGGGGGGAAATATCTTTAGGAAACATTACATTGAAAGACACCTGACCAGACATTGACAGTAATATCACATTTATTGACAGATAAATATATCAAGGAGGTGGCACTACTGTTCAGCAGTAGAGAAAGAGAGAAGTGAGACAGAATTATCCCTAAATTATCGGCATGACAGCCGAAGCCAATGGAAACATTTGAATGCTGTACTCTAGTCAATGGCTATTGTCACAATAGCTCTAAGACAAATATAATGCCATAATAACAATATCATACCCTTGCCCTTGGCTAAAATCTGAGTGTAGAATTAAAATTAAATCTACGAATGCCACATTATCAGTATTACAATTATTGGTATCTTGTACAAAATCATAATGGAAATGCTAAAATAGTAATATTGTGGTAGTGCAACTGTACAGGCCCACCTTTAGTACATTTGAAAAAAAAACCTAAAAAACTGTACTCTGCTCTATATACCTAAACCTCCGTATTATTATTAAATACTAACAATGTCAGACCACACTAAAATATCTTCCATTTCCTGCCCCACTGCAGAAGCATGCATGAAGAGTTATTTCAAAACAAATGGAGTTGCTCACATTGCAGTTTGCACTAGAGTACTGCAGTAGAGGAAATAAATCATTCCTTTTAATAGTTTTATTTAAATTTTATCAAGAATTGTGAGAGACTCTGCCAAAAGGGAAACAATAACTGTTCTGTTTATCTGCCCTTGACTAGGTCACACTGCTTCAATTTCTTAGGCAATTTATTAACACCTACAGTTTACCTTGTATATAGATTAGGTATGTATTTTTGCAGGATGCATTCTGCATGATTAATTCTTTAAAATATGCACTAAGTTCTTTAACAATAATATACTGATTCATTTTCACTACTACTATAAGTGTACTAAAATATTACTCACAGACTGACACGCTTGCATAGTAAATAAATTTCAAGACTGAAGTGGTCATTTAATACTCTTATTACACATTATTTATAACTCTAAGTGCTATTGCAAATATACCAATTACAACAACAGATACAGCACAGTCACTAACAATATACTATTGCTATAGTATTAATATTTACAATACTATAAATATTAATAACAGCAATATTTAAAACTGTGATATAAATAATGGAAATTTACTTTAAAAAAATAATACTAAAGCAATTAGCATATTAATAAAATATTATTGCAAATTCAGAACCATTTGCTACTTTTGTTTGTAAATGTAATATTTAATAAAAATAATAATATTATTTTAATTTAATACAAAATGATGTTGCACAATTGAAAGTCTATAAAAAAAAAAGAAAAAAAGTGTTGCTTTAAATCTAAAGATGTAATTATAAGTCTCTGTATTTAAAATATCTATTTTTTTTTAAAATGATTTTTTCCAATATACTGACAGATCGACAGATCTCAATAAATGCCACAACTAGAATAGATTTCATATCTTGTACAACATATGCTTGCAAGTTTCCTTAGACATAGACCTAATACTAGTAGTGGTACTATCTTGGATAATCAAATGTGCAAGTTTTCCTATTTCACCTGCATAGATCTATTACTACTTTGCTTAATCAGAAGTGCAAGCTGAGATCAAAGGTCAGTCTGATGTTCACTTTTATTGTTTACACATGTAGTAATTTTTAGTATATAAATTTGTAAAACATAATTAAAAAAAAAATTAAAATGTCTTTTAATGGGTTAATTTGTGCTAGATTTTAAGTTCTGATTGATCATCTTTAAATTGGTATTCAACCAGTGAATACTCTGGTTAATTAAAATCATACATACACTACAGTTTTACTTTGGAAAAAATGTTTGTAGCTAGTTCGTCTTGCCATTCGTATATTCTTTATCCTTTCCTGTTCTTACAAATCATCAATAATGTCCTAATGAAAGTTATTGGGTTGAAAGTGAAGGGCTGATATAGAAATTGTTTGTCAGGCATTTTAAAATATAAATACATATATGTCTAATATTAGATTTCTAATTCTACATACCTTTTATCCTCATTTTACTACATAACCAATTTATCATTACTAATACTATCAAAACTTTTGACCTGAAGTGTCACACTGCAATGGTTTCTAACCGTGTGCATCCAAATAGCAATCTTGCAGCTGTTGTTTATAATTATTGATTCTATAAATGGTATATTATTATTCAGCATAATATGATAATAATTTAAGGATCATGACACATTGTAAGGATATTTATTAATTAATGATTATATAAAGGTTAAATACTTGAAGGCCTGTTAGATCACTGGATGAACTCTGATTAATGTTTAGGATAAGATTGTATAATGGAATGCCTTATAATTTATATTTCCAAACAAAGGCATTTATCTGACCTATGGCTTTGGCTCAGTAAATTGAAGAAAGAGCAATTTACAATTATTAAGACTATCTTATTGTTAAAAAAATATATCTTGTAAAAGTTAAAACTCATGTTGCACACATTTCTTAGACTGCAATGCATATCAAGGATTCCTCATTCCCTTACATTACGGCCAGTAATTCTGAGAAATGTTCCTTTTTTCTCCTGTCTAAAATTTAATCTGAAAACATTCAACTAGTCTGACAGCCTGCAGCAGAATTTTTCTTAAATATGTCAATGCAAACAAATTATTAATAACAGTATCAGATGAATGATAAATTAGTGTTGGTTTTTATTTCTATCAAGAGCAATTACCTCATAGATCATATTCTTTTGTTTACCTAATTAATTTGTAGTCCATTTCAATCTCTAAGAACTAAGATGTTTGGTCCTCTCACTTTAAAAAATAAAATTTGTAAACTATCCATCCGGTTTGAAGTTGTAAGTGCTGCCCTACATAGGCAGAGTCAGTGATGCAGGAGTCTCTCAAAACTGAAATCTATAGGAATTTTCTCTTAGACCTAAATAAACAGCAACAAACACTCTACTGATAAAGGCAACTAAGAAATCACTACTCTCTTTCTATATACAGATTTAATAACAGTTGATAGCAGTACTGATAGAAGAAGTTCATGGTCCATAAGTTAGAGAAAGAGAGTAGGCGAGCGAGCAAGAGAGAGAGAGATTATAGTATTTGCTGTGAGGGACTCCATCATAAACCTGAGAGAGGGATGATAACTGATATTTGATAATAATAGTGAGTTCATGAACCTGAAAGAGAGGATAACTGATAATTATAGTATACTGATAGAATACATGAACTTGAAAGAGAAAGGAAAATTGATCGTGGGCATCAAAACATCTTAAATATCACATAGTTGCTATTTTAGAATTAGTTCTATTTCTTTTACTGTTACAGTGTTAGACTAAAATGAAGACTTTAATGAACACTAGTGTATAAATCAATTAAACTATTGATAACTGAATAACACAAATGCATTGTCTACAAGTATATTTTCTATAGTATAAGCAATACAATATACATACATACCTATACACATAATCTATAAGGAAAATAGTTACTATAACAAAAGTACATTGTTTTTAACTATAACAACACTAATTAAATTAGTAAATATAACTTGAAATGACTGAGTACAGAACTACAAATACTTAAGCCATAAATACTTCAACAACTGAAAAAAGAATGTTATAAAATTAAAAATAAAAAAAAAACTGCCATTTTACATGACTGTATGACAGAAGAAAAAAATATTCTTAGTAGACTGCAATATACTGCTTAGTAGACTGCAATATACTGCTTAGAAAAACTACAGGTAATCCTGAGCTCCCATTGACCTTAGAAGTTAGGGGATGGATCATTAGTACATGTGCATCAGTCCTAGGAAAGATAACTCATTCTCCTTTCTCTATCAAATCATAATCACCTGTTGGATGTGTTGTACCAGTTGTCTCATCTCATACATTAACCTTTTATCAATAATACATTTGTCCAACAGATTATAAGGGTTGTAATAAACAAGTCCTGCTCACCAGCCAGCCTGGAATGTAATCATACATTAGGCCCTAATCTTTTATCAATAATATAATACATTCATAGAAATTAAAGAACAGATTATAAAGGTTATATTCTTATATTATAATATACAACTTTACAAGTCCTGCTCACCAGCCAACCTGGAATGTAATCATACAGCATACAAAAGCAGTACAATAGTAAAAATGCTACATGAATAGTTAAAGAAATAAAGTATTATTGTAAATAATTACATGAATAAAAATAGTTCCATAAATGATAAGTATAATAATAATTTTAATGAATTTCTAAAAGTATCTGCCTGTTGAGATCACAAAAAATAAAATTCCTAAACATTAAATAGTAATTTACTGCCAGTCTCAATGAGTAAAATTACATTTTAAATCTTGAAAAATACATTAGCCTACCTTTTGGCTTTATATACCAGCCCATAATACATTTTTAAAACAACAATCCAAGATAATAGTTTATGAATCATTGTTTTACTTCAATACAAATATAATATTTTTAATAGAAAGAAAATACAAAATAAACACTACTCAAAAGTACTAATGCTCAATATAACCTATAAACTCTTAATTAAAATGGGTTGCAACCATATAGGCATGAGATATAGGCATAGGCCTATATGTCATTTTATTAATACTATTTTTAAAGGTTTCAATTTCATATTAAACTTATTAAGAATTGTGTTTAAACAATTTTACTTTATGCACAATGTATTTAAAAGAATAGCATTAAAATTAGACACGTCTCTAATGCTTTAAAATCCAACGCTGATATTTCTTCATCGCCTTTAGTATGATATAATCTTAATATATATAATTAAACAGAATGTACAAGTTCACCTGTCTGCGTTTGTGCTTGTGTTTGGAATCAAATCGTGCTTTGAGATCTTCCAAGGCATCCTGGAATTTTTTGTCTTTGACAAGTAAGTAATCCCTCCAACGATCAGAATCGAACCCCCAGTGGCACGTACGATTTTCCAACGCTTTATGTGAATGGCACACGAACTTAGAAGGTGGAAACAATCCCTTGCACTCTACACAGTGAATACACTTGGCGTCAGGATTTGTGTACAAATCCGGGCTAAAATGTCCGTCGCCTTTGCCGAAGCAGTTGTGGTACACACGAATGCAGTGTGCTGAGGGGGGATCAAGGCTCCTTTCGGGGTTGTTATGCACCAATGCGCTGCACAACCTCTCGGCGTCTGTTTTCGTTATGAGTCCGCAACTGGCAGCGCGAGGGGGCAAAATACCCGACATTTTCAAAGTTGCTAATTGCTCGGGATTGCATCGAGTGCAAAAAATATGCAAGTCGTCGCATACTGCATTTATCTCCTGCAAAGTAAAATCTCGAAGAACAGTATTTAGAATCTGTGGAAGGCACAGTCTCTTCTCTCCGCCTACAACAAAACAGGCGATGGTCTCCCCTTCCAAACTTGTCTCTGACTGATCACTAGTCGAATTATCCACAGGCGTAAACACCGGTAACTGTTGCACTTGTAAAGACGAAGCACTAGAACCAAAAGAGTCAACAAGACTGCCCTTTTCAGATGACTTCTTGTGAGTATCCATGGTCTTGTGGTATTCCTCAACCTCTTTGGGGCTGACTTTTGATAAGTCTATGGGCAAAGCTGTCGGCCCACTCAGACTTCGAACTGCTGCCGTTTGGTAAGTTTTCAACACCCTCTGCAAATGGGGGTTGACTGGCGGTCCGCAATCATCCATCTATCTGTACTTCGGTCCAGTCTTTCGTAAAGTATGAGCGATTAAAAGCCGCGAGATCACATACGTGCAGTTCTCGTTTGCAGCGGCTTCGCCAACTCGATCACGATCTGTGCTCGCGCGATCCTGTCTGGCCTCCAAGGCCCAACAGTGTAAGTGTCTCGCTGTTCCATTAAACCAAACACCTCCCGCGTATAATATGACCTATATTCAGGAAAGGATTAAATAGCAGTGCTTTAAAGCAAAATAAATACTCACAGAAAGTATAGTTTAATAAAGTCCAAGAAGAGACATAATAGAAATTGATTTACTCGAAAAGATATTTATCAAATAAAGAAAAATGCCTGGTTGCAAACGGTTGTTGGAAAAGCTCACCACGTTGAAGCGCCTTACATGTGTGCATGCATTCCAATCTCTCCATGCATGCAATATGTGCACCGCTCCAAGCACAAACCCTCCGACAGAAACATTCTTTTGCGAGATGCCCTTGCTTCTGACAACTGTTTTTTCAACATTTAAAGCAACAGCACCAAAATTAAATACGTAATTTACTGAAATGACCATTCTTAATATTACCGTTACTTGGCGCAATCGGTAGGGAGCAGATAAGGATATGCAACGTCTAGTCAGTGACGTCAAAAATGACGTCGCGACGTCTGCCCGTTGTATTGACTGTTTCAAGCCTTTCGGCCAGAAATAGCACTTCTCTGAGCTGTCTGTCGGCCGGTTCGGCATCCTAGCTGACCTCGGCCTGCGGTTAGCGTGTTTTAGTAGGAAAATACGGAAGGGTGATTGTGTGGGAGGGAAGGTGGTGCTGCTGGTCGATGTTTTGTGTTATTTGTTTGTTTATATATATTTTTTATTTAACAGCGCGCCTCATCAGGTAGCACTTGGCGTTCCGGTTGACCGACTTCACTGCTGCAAGCAAGAGGCCTAAAAAGTTTGTGCGTGAATGGGAAAGCCTGGAATGAAAAGAAAGGGAAAAAAAGACACAGTAGTTAAAAAGAATATATATTGCAAAAAAAGCTACATAGAAAAAACCCATAAGTAACGAAGTACAAAAACAAGATGGACTATCATGTTTGGAATGTTTTAAAGATCGGCTGGCTTTATTCTCTTTATTAAAAAAAAAAGTCCTGAAACAATAGATACTCTACAACCATAATTCTCATTCTCACACTCTTTTCCACAATGCGATCAGAACTCTTTAAAAAAAATTCTATCAATAGCGTTTTTTGTTGCTGAATTAACCCAGTTGCCAGGTTCGTGAACGTAGAAATTAAATAAAAAATTGTACGCCACTAATTAAAAAAAAACAAACCATACTGCTTTCCTTGTTGTGACGGGTTGTGGGGGGTTCGGCTCGGCCGTTTGAGCTAGAGCGAGGTCTCCTCTTGTAGAAGTGTTATCTAGAGGAACTTAGTCCTTGTAAGTTGATGTAGGCTAACTGTCCACTCGTATCAAGTACATCAGTGTCACAACTGCGGTACACTCAACGTACGCCGTACGTTATCTCTGAGTCACCAGCCGGTCAAAAGAAGTGACTGGCATAAATTAGAGCTATTAATTTTTTTATTCGACATTTGATAGCGCTGATTACACTTGTCTAAATCTTTATTATGTCACTGTATGATTATTATTATTATTACCTACCCATTCAGCTCCCACACACACACGGGACGGAGAGCAGAACACTCATATACAGAGGGTGGGTACGTGATACTTATACAGGGGTAGTGGGAAGTGAGAGTGTACTCACTTAACTTATCTCCCATGTCTGAGAACGGTTTTGTCGAGGGATTGCTGCAAGCGGCACAAGAGGCATTGGGTTCCCCGAGAGCACTCGGGTTAGCTTGCCAGTACTTTCTTAGTGTCAATCAAGAGGGCAAGTGTTGGAGTAGGAGGGGAGTAGGCAGTGGAGCAAGTCTGTTCGATCTCAATTTTTTTTTCTCTTATGTGAGGGGAAATAACTTTCTAGCGCAGTGAGCAGTGTCTATTTATCGAATGGGACAATAAAGCGGATCCCGTGTGCTAGGGCTGCGTTCATAAAGATCGATCGTTTAGCTGAAAATTGTGGGGAAAAAGTAGCCGAGCCGTCCATTGACTCTATTCAAGGGAAGCAATCATAGCTATGGGTGGAATTGAAGAACGCTTTTTGCAAATATAGACTCACCGTTCCATAATGACTCACCATCTCCCCAATATTAAAAAGTTGTTATCATTGCTCTTTCATAGTGTAGTCTGCTTGGGCTGAGTTTCACGTTCGTTTCAAATTTTCGCTGATTTCGCAGCGGGTTTAAGTGCCATTGAAAGACTTTTGTCCTGTAAGAGAGAGACAAGTGGGGGTGTATGAAAATGCTGAGGTGAGTGTTGAATTTTCTAGATGCAGTGTTTGCCTGGGGCATCGGCCGACAGACGGCTTAATCACTCGTTCCGATTTTTAACTGCCGTCGGATCTTCATTGACACACGAGACTGGATCAATCGTCCCATGGAATGCTAGGTCTTGCGGACCTTCGATGGGAAGCAACATTAGTGTTACCTCGGCCACCTCATTAACGCATAGTCTAATTTTTCTAGTCCTCATCGGAAGATCTAATTTCTTGATTTATTTTGGTTTTACGATGCTGTCTGACTGATTTTCATTACTTGTACTCGACGAGAAGTTGTTTTCATCCGGGCTACTATGTATGCCAAGCCATGAACTGAACGCAGGGCAGCTTGATGTCTATTTTTAGTTTGGCTGGCTTAATTCAACATCGTCATTATTCCGACGATTTTGTTATTATTACTTTTTTCTGTTTCTTTAAAGACTTGATTTAGAGTCTCCATTCCTTCCCCCCCCCCAACCTAAAAGAAAAGAAAACAACAGAAAAACCACATAACAGCAAAAAATTAAAAAAGAATAAAAAAATACTGCTCACATCCCCCGAACAAATAAAACAAGTATTAAAAACCCCAAAGAAAATAAAAAATAATATCCCCCCCCCCAAAAAAAAAAAAAAAAAAAAAACCCTATAACAAAATCCCAAACAACATAAAAATAATACACCCTCCAAAAGAAGAAACAACCCACCACCACCATCAAAAATACAACCAAAAAACCTAAGGGTTGTGGGAACTTACTGTCTTGTATTTCTTGATAAATTGATTCAATGGGGATAATGACGTCATGAAGACGTCAATAGGCATGCCATGCATTGACATGCAGACACTCAGTGGGTTAATGACTTAGACTTCATTAGAAAGCGAAGTTAGTCAGGTCTCTTCTTAGAGTATCCTGGAAGGGTGACTACCAGACTGCACTAACTAATAATACACCTTTTCCTAATCTATACTTTATCACAATGTTTTACAATAAAAATATGATTATTTTCTTTATTAATTTATGAAGTTTGTCCGGTCGCGTGATCTATTATATACTTTCTGTTTTAGACTTTGTCGTCTGAAGCAGTGACAATCATACATATCCATTTATCACTATTGTCATTCACCAAAAAACCAACCATTAACCCACACACACACAACTCCAACTAACTTAAGCGTGTGTAAGCTCTAAGTAGGTCACATAAAATAACTGATGAATGGTATATAAGTTGTTCGTATCTAACCGAAGAGCGTGTAGATTCTGTGTAGGTCGTAACTAATCTAAAATTGTGTAAGCTTTACCTGGATCGTAACTAACCTAAGAGTGTGTAAGCTCTGCGTAGGACATAATAAGTGTTGAGTTATGAGAACCACAAAGGTAGTGTGTAGGATTCTACCTAGGTAGCAAGTAAGGAGTGTATGTGTACTTCGTAGGTCGTAACTGACTGATGAATTAGGCTCTGTGTGTATGTGCACCATATAGGACGTAACTAAGAAGGGTTAGCAAATAGCGCAGAGCCAAGGCAATAGTTTCTCTGTGTGCTGGTCCCGACGTTGGAACCTAGAAATGAAAATGTTATAGAGTAGACAATTTTAGACGTCACTTAGTCCAATGGTAGCGCGATGTCGGTCAGTCAGTGTCTGGTATTTAGGATGAGACCAGTGGAGTAGCAAGTATTTCCCCCCTTTGTGCAGAGCTTCGAACGAAGGAAACGCTGTTGCATACAACATATAGACTCCGCTCCCTCCACCCCCACCCATGACCGCAACCTTGTGCATTGATACACCAGTGGATGACAATGAAACACGTCCCGTATGTTAACAGGACCTGCAAGACAAAGATCCCTGAATAGCGAACATACTCCCCCCCCCAAAAAAAAAAGAAAAAGAAAAGAAAAGAAAAAAAATAGGTTAACAGCAGCAGCAGATAATTACATAAAATGTTTCACACCCACCCACCACGTACACGTGCACTATCTGTACACCTGGCGCTATACCTTTTCTATCTCAAGCTAAACTATCACCTTAGCGGGCTTAGCCACTTGTGGCCGTCTGTGAAATCAACAAAAGTCGTAAGAGGACGGGAAACCTTTAAAAACACAAAATTATCACAGTGATTTATTATTGCTAAAGTATTATGCAGGCTGACTCCCAGGGACAGACAACCGGAGTCTTAAATCTGCTAGCGTAAACATTGATTGATTACACTTGTAGGCCGGTTTCAAAATTGTAAGTTATCTTTTCCTGGCTTTCAACCAAATATTTGGGGGAGGGAGGGGGGTGGGCAATCCGAAAAAGATTGGAAATTGTTTTGCAACAGCACAAAACGACATTGTAGATTTTTTCTTTCTTTTCTTTAAAAAAATCTATCCCTCTCAACAACAACAACAAAAAATAAATCTATCTCTCACCCACCCACCATCCATCTTTCTGCTTCTTTGCCTACACCATGATCTATCGATTGATTCAGCGAAAATTTTGTAGATGCCCGGGAGAGAACTTCCTACGACTGTATGTACCAGAGACACTAATTGATGAGTGGCACAATTGCTGGCTTTCATCACAGGCAACACTGTATGTACCAGAGACACTAATTGATGAGTGGCACAATTGCTGGCTTTCATCACAGGCAACACTGTATGTACCAGAGACACTAATTGATGAGTGGCACAATTGCTGGCTTTCATCAAAGGCAACACTGTATTTGCTGACGGTTGGACCCACAATTCCAAGGTCACTGGGTGCGTGGTACTGCAAGAAATATTTAGGCTGCGTGAGTAGGATGGCATAAGGGGTGATGATGGGTAATGGATGGTGTTGCTGGTTTGTGATGAAAAACCAAGTCTTGATACTGTGAGGCTATTTTGGGGGCTATGATGTCGCTGTTCAAATTTGCTGGCGTGCAAAAATCCTTGTGCGTGGATCGTGGTCGGTCTGGGTGGTGGTTGTGGAGCACTTCTTTCGGATGGGAAAGGGGTTATTCTCTAGGCGTGTATGTAACAGCTTTTCAGAACCCAGTGTGGGGAACCAAACTACATCGGATTAATGCCAGTGGTAGTTAAAGACGAACCGCAACGTTTGTCATAATGATCCTGAAGATAAATAAGGAAGAAAAGAGTGTTCAGTTTCATTTACATAATACATAAATTTACCTGTGCTTTGATTTTTTCCAGTGGGAGAGAGAGAGAGAGAGAGAGAGAGAGAGAGAGAGAGAGAGAGAGAGAGAGAAAGAGAGAGAGAGAGAGAGAGAGACATGGAGAAATGCTTGAAATTCAGCCAGTAAGGATCTTAGGTTGATGACCGAGTTTCTGCTTGTCCTGCTGCATGACTTTGCTAATCTGCAGTCAAAATTATGCCACTGCCGTTAGCTGAAAACCACGTGTTGCCTCTTAGCATTCCTGTATGACTGATAAAAACCAGACATGTCTCAAGTAGCAGGCCCGTTATCTCAGAAAAGAGTTCAAAGATATCTACACTCGGCAAGAACAACAAACAGAATTAAAAATATCAAATAATATATATTTTAAAATAGGAAAACACCTGTCTGCCCCATCCCTTCTCTTCAAAAATAGATAAACGAATATAAATATTAAAAAAAAATTGACAACTCAAAGAGAATATATTAAAGAAAAACAACCCATTAGGACACATAGCAAAAAATGACACAGTCCACAACACAAATAATTTAAAATAAAATTAAGCAAAAGTCAAAACTCCCCCTTTGCAAAAACGTACGAACACACAAACAAAAGTAAATACACTGCAAGAGAAACTTGATCGAGTGCAAAAGACGTGGAAACAAGAGATAGACACCAAAGCACCAGAGATTTGAGAACGTGATGCAAAGATATAAGCAATCACACAATAGTTCTAGAGAGCAGAGTGCAAAGTTCTCAACAGGACACAAGAGTTATAGAGAGCAGAGTGCAAAGACGTCAACAAGACACAATAGTTCTAGAGAGCAGAGATCAATGACGTCAATAAAATGCAATAGTTCTAGAGAGCAGAGTGCAAAGATGTCAATAAAATGCAATAGTTCTAGAGAGCAGAGACCAAGGACGTAAATAAAGTGCATTAGTTCTAGAGAGCAGAGTGCAAAGACGTCAACACGACACAATAGTTCTAGAGAGCTGAGTGCAAAGACGTCAACAAGACAATACTTCTAGAGAGCAGAGTGCAAAGACGTCAACAAGACACAATAGTTCTAGAGAGCAGAGTGCAAAGACGTCAACAAGACGCAATAGTTCTAGAGAGCAGAGTGCAAAGACGTCAACAAGACATAATAGTTCTAGAGAGCAGAGTGCAAAGACGTCAACAAGACACAATAGTTCTAGAGAGCTGAGTGCAAAGACGTCAACAAAAGATAATAGTTCTAGAGAGCATAGTGCAAAGACGTCAACAAGACACAAGAGTTCTAGAGAGCAGAGTGCAAAGACGTCAACAAGAGTTCTAGAGAGCAGAGTGCAAAGTCCTCAACAAATTACTATAGTTATAGGGAGCAGAGTGCAAAGTCGTCAATGAACTGTGACACAATGCCACCCTAGTAAATGGCTATGATTATTATTATTACTAACCATTCATAACTAATTACAAGTGATGAGAATTTTAATTTATTTTATTAATAATTCATTAATTAATAACCACTTGTATCTCTACTTAGATGATATGTGGTTTCTGTTAACGTTTTATCTCTTCCACAACATTAAAGACAAACATTCACTGTCAAACAATATTTCCATATTTGGAAAACTTCTTACTGAAGGAAAAGATAAATCCGTCTTTAATCTATATTTAGCGAGCCCCCATCAACCCACTATCTCTTCAACTTATGTTATCAATATGTGTAAGAAGGTCAATAACAGCCGCCTTTCATGACTGGACTTCTTGCACACCAAATTCAAAGTGATTAGAAAATAAATTCTTTTAAACAGGTAAACTTCGATCTCAGCTCATTGGCTGGTCTCATTCTTGTAAATCTTAACCATTGGATAATAAAAACTACTCATCCACCTAAAACCGGTTTAGGCTACATTAGCAAAATCTAGCATATTCTTTACCTGAGTTGTTTACGTCCAAAATATCATCATAAGCAGTACCCAAGGTAGGGTCACATTAACATTGGCAACAAAGATATAATTTTTATGTATAGAAAGAGGGATAGACAAATTTACTCCACCACATAACCCACTTCTTTCTTAGATGTTAACAGTTGTATTAACATCTACTCTATCAGGAGTAAATTTAAAACATTACCAGTGAACCTTTCACCATAATACGAAATGAATAACTATTCACAAGACAAAAATCTGTCATTTTAAGATATATGCATAAATATTCATAATACAAAAAATTCTATGTTGGTTTTAAGATATATTCATAATTTTAATCATTTCAACATGTTTTAGAAATAAAGATAATATAATTTCACATGCCTCTATAATCACTGAACATTAAAATATCAAATATCATATACATTTCTCTCATTATAAGTTGGTATAATGACTCGTTTATGTCTTTACACTTAAAGAAGAAATATAACATGATTCATAAAAAAAAATCATTACAATTTCATTTGTTATAAGTTATAGACACGATCCATTCATGTCTCTCCACTTAAGGAATACAACACAAATCATATGCAAAAATCATTATCATTTCTTTTCTCCTTGCGATAGGAAAATACAACATACACAATCATGTGATCATCATAAAAATGAACTCTGAGTTAGATTATTCCTTCTTCTCTACTGAAGAGAAAATACAAAATATTTTTATAAAGATTTTGCAGCATTTACAGAGATTTATTTAATGGACACCTACATTTCTACTTCTACTGCTCTGGACAAATAGTCGGCCCCTACTTTGTCAGTACCTTTGATGACTTCCACAGTACATCTATACTGTTCTAGTAGTAATGACCACCTGTTCAAATGCCTGTTTGCCTTAGTTGAGTGAGCTAAGTAGGCAAGAGGTTGATGATCTATCTGAATAACATAATGCTTACCTTAAAGATAAGCTTGGAATGTCTGGACAGCCCAGACAATTTTGAGACATTCTTTCTCTGAAGTCAAATAATTCTGTTCAGCCACATTTGATGTACGACTGGAATAAGCTACTGCATCAGTACAGCACATAGTCCTGCATTACTAGCATCTATTGTGAGTAAGAATTCCTCATTGAAATCAGACAAATGGAGGACAGGAACTCGTGACAGGCACTCATTCAAACTAGCAAAGCTGGCTTCACACTCTTCACTTCAAATCATTATCTCAAGTTTGCCTTTCAAATCAATGACTGGTTTGGCACTGAATATGGGAATTAATTTTCCATAGTAACCGGCCAACCCCCAAAGGACTTAACATTTGTTTTGGGGAGGGGTCACTCCATCTATTCGAGTATTCTTACTTTTGATGCCTCTGGCCACAGGAGACCTTGTCAAATGGTGTCCAAAATATTCATGTTTGAAATGTCCAAAGAAACATTTAATTGGTCGAGCAGTAAGGTTATATTCCTTCCAACACTGGAATAATTTCCGCGTAACACATGGATGTATCCTTCCAGGGTCTGGGTAGACACCAATATGTCATCCATGAAGTTAGAGACAGATTTCCCTCTCATGGGTTTGATGAGCAATCTCATTATCTTAGTGAAAACAGCTGGTGCTCTGAGAATGCCAAATGGCATTACCCACCACTGATATTGGCCATCAGGTGTACTGAATGCTAATTTCGGCCTGTCTGCTTCACAGACTGAAATTTGCCAAAAAACCTTTGCCTAAGTTTAGAAAAATATTTTGCTCCACTGAGCTGAGCAAAATGGTACCCTGGTTCTTGCATGGGTTCAGCAGAAAGAAAGCAACTTGTTCCGATGTCTGTAGTCAATGCAAAATCGGTGTGTACTATCCTTCTTTTTCACTAGGACTACAGGAGAACTATATGGGGACTCGGCCCTCTCAATCATACCTAAGGCTAACATAGATTTCCTTTTTTACAGCATCCTGTTAGTGTAAGGTAAAACATACGTTTTCACAGTGGTTCCAAAAGACAATTGCAAATGACAAGGCACAATGACAAATGAGAGACAATGGGTTCAAAAGACAATTTCAGACGACAAGTCACACTTGAAAAACGACAAGAAAGACTTGTTGAAAAGACAATGACAAATGAAAGACACACTGGGTTGAAAAGACAATAACAAACGACAAGAAAGACTTGTTGAAAAGACAATGACAATTGAAAGACACACTGGGTTCAAAAGACAATGACAAGAAACATTGTATTCAAAACACAATGGCAAATGATACACAATGGGTTCAAAAGACAATGACAAATGAAAGACACACTGGGTTGAAAAGACAATGACAATTGAAAGACACTCTGGGTTGAAAAGACAATGACAAATGAAAGAAACACTGGGTTGAAAAGACAATGACAAATGAAAGACACACTGGGTTGAAAAGACAATGGCAAATGAAAGACACACTGGGTTGAAAAGACAATGGCAAATGAAAGACACTGGTTTGAAAAGACATTGATAAATGAAAGACACACTGGGTTGAAAAGACAACGACAAATGAAAGACACACTGGGTTGAAAAGACAATGACAAATGAAAGACACACTGGGTTGAAATGACGATGGCAAATGAAAGACACACTGGGTTCAAAAGACAATGGCAAGAGCTCGTGTATTCAAAAGACAGTAACAAATGGCAGGAACACCCACCCTCTCCGTTCAGAATCCCTCGGCTCAAAAGACAGTAAGTAAAATGATAAAAAGCATTGTGTTCAAAAGAGAATGATTAATGACAAGAACCGCTGTATTCAGACGATGAGGACAAATGACAAGAATTCAGAAAATTGTGAAAGTGACTGAAAACGATATGAGAACTAAAAAAATCTCTGTGTCCAAAAAGTCAATGAAAAATGACAAAACCTTACATGTTCAAAGACAATACCAAAAAGACACATTTTCCTCATCTCTTCTTTTACTGACCCCATATCCAATTTTGCTTCTCTTAAATACATGCGTGTAATTAACTACTTAAGAAGCTATAGTTGCAAAAGTTTTGCAGGAAATTCTTCTACTGCAATCCATTTCACGCCTCGGTTACCTGCACATACCCAATCTTTATAGAAGCAAGAACTGATTGGAAGCCAAGCGTATCCTTAGTTGCATCCCAAATCAGTTATCACGTGACTTCGTTTGGGGAACGGAGCGAGGGATCAGACTCAAAAAAAAAGCGATTTACTTCATCAGCAGGCTGCTAAACGTATCCTGAACAAAGTAACAACTTTGGTAAAGTTGGTTACGCAGGGCCCAACGGGAAATGGATTTTAAAGGATCTTAAGTCTTGTTAATGTGTCAACCCCTCCCCCTTCTCCACCTAAAATAACTTCGCTGCGTAGGATCATGGTTGCGACTTTGCACTCTCTGACCTGATAAGAAGAAATCTCGAGTAAATTATGACTGAGGTTCGTGAGGTAGAAATACATTCCAGGCTAAAGTGTTCCGCAGTTGTGCATAAGTTTTGTTCAGTCTTGGATGACAAGTTTTTGGTGCGCTCCCTGACGCGACGAATTCGTGTGCACATGACGACACTCAACAATCCCATTTGCAGTACACGTGTACTTGTTGCTGCTGAAATGAGGTGTAAGAAAGAAAACACACCTACTGGGTTGAACGACTCAAGGGAATGAACTCCCAAAGACAAATAAGACCATTGTGAAACATAGGGGATTTCGAGCGAACCACTTTGGAACGAGAGTAGTCTGGCAGCATATTAAGAAAATGTACTTGCACTCTTCGAGTGGAGACTAGGCGATTAGAGACCCCACAAAGTAAGGGGAGAGAAATGCCTTCAGGCAAAGGTAGATGGTCTCAAGGCTACTTTCCTACACAAATACACGGTATTAAAGTGTCTGGGGATGGGTTTTTGTTGTCGTCTTTGTTTGTTTTTTATTTTACTGTCCAGAATCTTTTACGGTGTTCGACTTTTCAGACATTTCCACGACTAAAGAAAGTGACTTTCGGACAAGAGCAGATAATCGTAATAATTATTCCGAGACAATGTCAGAAAGCTTTTCTGTCTGACGTGGGTCTAAGCGACAAATTGATTATGGAAATGACATGAATAAACTCAATGCACATGCACGCACACACACACAAAACACAGCACACGCCATACACAGTTTAAGCGTACTCTTCGTTGCTATGGACAAGAGGAGACAAAACATCGAACTGAAGATGTCGGGATGAGAGTGGGTAGACAGCAGTGCCGTCTTAACGCATGGGCACGCGGAGCTGTTGCTCGGGGGCCAAATGCTAATCTATGTAGTTTGTTACTTGCTGTCAAGTTTTATTCCTGTGAGTGGTTGTCTAGGTAGGGGCCCCAGTGCATTGTTTTGTCCGCAGGCCTATAATGCTATTAAGAAGGCCCTAGTGGATAGCGGTAGGTTTAAATAATTTCGGGGTGGAAAAACTTGCAAATACCTCCCCCCCCACACCTCTTAAGTCCGCCTGCACTAGCAAGAAGCCGGAAACAGTGAGTCCTTGCATTTAAACTTGGAGTGTTCACATTAAAAAAAAATAATAATAAACCTCATCTCCAGCAAATTCATCAGCGAAATTTTGATATCACGTAATTAAGTATCACAAGATAGTCTGGTACGAACTAGAGTTGCATTCTCTTGGGTCCGACAAGGTTCCAGATGACATCGACGCTGTGCCATTGGTGAGAAATCAAATTGCATCAAGCAAATCTCAAAGGAATACAATAAACGCCAAAACCATGTTCCCATTCCCCCTCCCCCCCCCACCTCCAGGAAGGCTAAATGTAAATTACGCTCGAAGTGCAATATCACACACGAGAAACGAACCGAAACGGACAATAACAGGAAAATACTGTGTCATACTATTAAAGGCTACTGCAGCTGTACAACTTTTGATTGGCACAATTCTCTTTTCACTAAGGTCAGCAGGTTCACAGAGCTGCCATACCCAGGGCATACTCCGACGTCCGGTTACGTCATCTGAGTTCAAAGTGCACCTATTGCCCCGGATTGCCAGGCAAGTGTAGACGGGCACTTGAGCACGTAATTCGTCGGAAAGGGAGACAAATGAGCTATCTTGTTAAAGGTCCTTTGGCACAGAAAATATAAACAAACCGTCTGTGATTCTGTCTGGATAAAATTACATTCAAGTAAACGAATCAGTTTACATAAAGAATAATCTCCAACCCTACCAGCAGTTTACAACATTTATTTCATTGAGAACTTAATTCTGTAGGTGATGCTCAAGTGCGGAAGACAACAATGATTGACGCAAAGAAGAATAAGATGCTGTCGACAACGAAGAGGCAAGGCCATAACGACGATGATAAGATGAATGTTCAGTGTTGAGATAATGAAAAGATAAATAAAATATTTTTGACGATGATAAAGAAACAAGTCAAACGCTATCATGAAGTTAAAGATGATAATGATAAAAAGAATAAGGAGGTAATGTCGGCGATAAAGAGGAAAGAGAAAGCAATGATGATAATGACAATGTTGACCAGATTAAGCAATGCTGTCAAGTGTTATAATGTTACGTTTGTAGTTTAATAAGCCGTGCAGACTTTACTGATTTCATCATCACATGGCAAGTAGTGTTTATATAGATACTAGGTTTTAGACTCCAGTAAAATGTGTTTTCAAAAGTCTCAATTTTACAGATCGCGTGCCTTCCTTTCGAAACTAATCTCTTATGACTTTTAAAGGTGCACTTGGAGCTTTATGAATCTACTATGGCTTTTAAAGGTTCTCTTCAAACTTGATAATCTATTATGGCTTGTATTGGAGCACTTTGAACTTTGTTCCTTTGCCTTGTAAAGTTAACTCTAAAAAAATTATTTAGTATTTATTTAAATATTTACTAAGCTTGACGTGTCCATAATCTCTATTTTAATTTTGTTTCCATCACAAATAATCAGCAAAATATTTTGATTGTGTTCTTTCTTCTCTGAACGGTCGCTTCCCTCACTACAACTCTCACAAATAAGCATGTATGTCGGTAATTTGTAATAGAAATTATGAAAAATGCTACATTACATGAGTACTTACGACACTAAAATTTCCAGAATCTTTTCCATGGAATGGAAAGTTGCAATACTCTGCGCTGACCAGCTGCAGGTTTGCTATGAAAATTGTTGATCGTTGCGTGGGAGGTCATTTGTTCATAGGTCAGTTTTTAAGTACCTCTGCTGCTGTGTCCTTATTGTGAAGGTCGTTTGTTTAAATGGTCACTTTTTATGTACGTCTGCTGCTGAAGACGTTTTGATAGACGCATCGATTCTTGCTCAGTTTTGTGAACAGGACTTTTCGGAGGTGTAGTCACTCGGTCATCTTCCAATTTCTGGTGCTTATGGCTTGGGATGGAGAGGCAAATACTCACACGCGCTATGTGTGTGAGAGTGAGTGAAAATAAAACTATTGGTGCAATAGTGCGAATTATGCAGATTTTTTTCCCCTTCTGCAGTTTATGTGACGTCATCAACTATTATGGCATCATCAGTAGCGTTACTATTTATGACATCATCAGTAGTTTTGCTGCTATGCATCAAACATTTAGTCAAACAGACAAACATCTATCTATCTAGCTATCTAGCTCATATATATTGCCATCTCTTTGTAAATCTGGGACCAAACTGAGTTTAACGCCTATGTCATAAAGTTTTCATGGTTATACCAATTTGAATAACTCCGTATTAAAAAATAAAAAACACTCCCTTAAAAAAAAAAAAATAATAAACAACCCAAACAACCGAAGGTTTAGATACTTATATTCAAAGAGCATTATAAAATAGAATTTGTAAACAAACACCTTTTCTAAACCTGAAAGTAATTTGATTGAGAGTTAAAAAATAAAAAGTATTATTGCTTTTCTAAAGTCAAACAAATCTGGAGAGTGGCTGTCAGAGAGGGTAAATGGGGCTCAGCCCTCCGAGAACCGGGAAATCTCCACCGAACGGCATGCCGGGAATAGCTTTGTACGAGACTTAAGCGGGCCAAGACAGAAGTTGGGCGAGTAAGTACTGCACACCTGCTGGGTTGCACTTAATGACCGGGTCGACACAGTGCGCATTCCGAGGGGCTAAGGCATACCCAGGTCGGGCCAACTTTACAGACAAAACACCCCTTGCTAACCAAAATTCAGCCAGTTTGGGAGGGGGGGGGGGTAGGGGCGCATTATAACAACGCAGACAGGAATAGGTCGCAGCAGAAAGAAAACTTTTTCTGACAAAAGTCGAGAGATGTAAATAGATTGCGTTGACGAATGTTTAGGAAGGAGCGGTCAACCGATTGAAAATGTTCTCGCAATTTTTTCTCAAATAAAGAAAATGCTATGACTGCCATATCAAAATATAGTCTTACATGCAACGTCCAAATGGCTCTTTTTGAAGGAAACTCAGAAGTTTGCTATTACCGGTCACGATAGAGACATGGAATCAGTCGCATTATCCAATTGAAACTAACTTCGATCCTTTGATCTGAGTTGACTTTTACCGTTTCGGAAGCAAAGACAATAGTGTCAGTCTTGGTTGTACATAATAAGGCAGCCATTAAAACAATCTTAATGTTTACTTACAAGCGTAATGCGCGCTAAAATTGTCACTCTTTGAAATATATACATGTTCATGTAAAAATACTTATTTAACAATGCAGTTTCAAGCGGAACTAATCTTTTCATCTGATGTTACAACAAGAATATTGCAACTTTGAATCAATACTTGATCGAGAGTTAATCCCCTTATCCGTATCAATCAGAACACTAGTATTACTGTTGAATTCGAAATAAGTGTCGAATTGCTTCAGAACAGTTCAAATGAGTGTATCGGCATGGACTGCAATTTTTGATAACGTCAGCTTGGCGTGGATAATTTAAAAGAAAAAAAAAGGCAACAGCATCAAAGTAAGTGTGCAAAAATTACCGTAAATATACATTTTTTTCATAAACATCTGCTCCATTCCTACATCCATGTTCTGACCGTGATGACTGCCTCGATTACCTTCCCTTTGTTTTTTCTTTGCTTGTTGTTCTTGCAACAAAGGGACGAAATCTGACATGCAAATTTACAATGACTGATTGCCGGATGTAGTATAATGAACTCAGTTCACGTAGTAGTGAAAATAGTAATTGAGAAATTGCATAGTCAGTAAACAATGACGTCACACTGGGCGTAAGAATTATGAACCTCACCATCATGAAGCGAACTTTAACCTAGATTTTAGTGGTAATAGTCGTAGGATATTTTCTGGAAATTTCTCTGAATGCACTGTCTCTCTTCTAAAAGAACATATTACACAGAAAAAATGAACTGGCAAGAGTACTTGCTTGTGATAATTACTGCCTAATGCTAATGCTGCAGTGCAAAAGTGTAACATTCCGTACCACCCACTCCGATGTACTCAAATGAACCAATCAAATCAAGCGGCACATATTTCTTTCTCAACAGAAAGAGTAATTGAGGACAATTTTGATTTATCTGAAATGCCCATTTTCACTTGATCCTATTGTAGACACAAAGTGTAGACTGAGATGTATTTTGGGAAGGTGGATATACGTATCGTGTGCCACAGCCATTTTACTTTCACCTACAGCTTAGAGGCATGCAGAGTCACAAAACAGCGTAAGCTGTCCAACACCAGACAGATCGACAGGAGATACAGCCCCCCCTCCCCCAACAGACAGGCGTTGATAGCAGATTGAATTAACACCAAAATTTGATCGATAGACTGGTGGTGTTTAATATGAAATCTCTTTCATCTAGCAAATAAATCTATGGGTAACGTACGTGTATGGATGACTTGACGATGGTTCATAGGTCATGATTCTTACGCAATGTGTCGCTTACATCAAATAGCTCTTTATTTAAGCACAGTGGTCTTCAGGAGTAAGGAAAACATTAAAAAAATGTACTCACACCATGTTAAGATTAGGGATAGAAACAAAGTTAGGGTTAAGGTGAGGATTAGGGTAAGAGTAGAGATATAATCAATACGTAAGAAGCGGGAAGCTTTGAAGAGAGAAAACATTTTTTTTCCCAAGAAGAGAGGTAGTTACATAATGTCCATAAGCTTCCATCAAGCACGCACAAGGATACAAACTATATATACACACATACACACTATCTATCTCTTTGTCTGTCTATCTTAACTAATGTTGAATAATAATGTATGTTACTTAAATTAGGTCCAAACTATATGTATTTAGTGCAAAACTCTTCCTCTCACTTTACATCATTAATGGAGAGCAAACTGCATATCTAATAGTACATAACTCTTAACCAGCTTATTCAAAAGTTCAACCATGCATTTGCTTGCCATTGCTGGCAAAAAGACTTAAGAGTGAAAATTGTGCTGTTTCGCAAGCATTAAATAATATATTCTAGAATAGGTGTCCAGTTTTGAGTAAATATTACACCTTTAAATCTATATGTAAAGAAATAACTTTTTATAAATTAAATTATTCAACAGTAAATATTGTAAAGGCGATATAAAGCCTATTAAACGTGTAATCGTTTGATGAACTTGTGGGTCATTTGCATAAGTCAGTCTACCAATAGTCTGGAGCGCGCAAACTGTGCGGCACATACACAGTCTCACTCACTCAAGTACAATCATCAGAGTTACTGACCATAGGAAGGAAAGACGAGAATGGCTAACTAAACAAGCCCTCCCCCCCCCCCCCCAGTAATGTCCCCTTACCAAGACAGACAAGTAAGGTTTACAGATATAAATTTAATGTGTAGTTCTAAGTAATAAAGAAATAGTAAATGGAAAGAACTAAATAAAAGGTTGCCTGTTTAGGAAAACGGTATTATTCAATCATAAAGATAAAAGCAATCTGCTGTGTGATTGCCCTTGGTAGTTGGCTTGGGCCTAATTTATCTGGAAGTTGGTTACCGTGTGTCTCTCTTGTCCAGTGACTGGCATTAAGGTTACAACACAACCCACACTGTCTACAGAAGGCTGGCTGGCAGTTGTACGAATCTTGCGAAGATGGTGGCAATTAGGTCGCGGAGACTCCAAGGGCCTCCACCATCCTGGGCCTTGAGCACACTTCTTCAGTTCTTGTCACAATGTCATAGAGTGCCGATCTCCAGGAGTCGGTTCCCTTTATTAAATGTCGAGACTAAATATTTCCACATAGAAACTTTAAATTGCTTACCTTCTCACTTGATAGAACTAAGTGGGGTGCAAAATTATACGAGTGGACATATAAACTTCTGTCCCACAAATAATTATATAATTAAGCTGTGATCTAATTTACAGGCATGGGAATTGACAAAGGGTCAAGGGTCATACTGGTCACTTAAGCTGGGCTCTAGGGGGTGGTGGCGATTTCGCGATTTATACAAACATACAATAAAGTCTTATCTTTTATTGTAATTATATTGCAACATAATATAACCGTTTCTTAAATTCTCTTACCTTGTCCTTTTCAAGCTTTTAAGTCACACTGAGAATTAGTAACTACAGTGGTATTGTTGTAATGGCATATAATATCAGATGTAGACTTCACAAAAAGTTCTTCCATGTCTATAACTATTAGGCATGTGTCAGATAATCATATATATAAAACTGCAGATGTAAACTTAACAGAAAGTTCCACATTGTGACTACATGTATTAGTATTTGTCCTGTCAGATATGAATCAGCAGATGTAGACAGAGATTAGTCATGTGACAGATAGTCATATATAAAATAGCAGATGCAGATAGAGATTAGTCAGCTGTCAGATAATCAAATATAAAACAGCGATGTAGACACACTGTGACTATTAGCATTAGTCCTGTTAGATTCCTGTTAGATATGAAGCAGTAGATGTAGACACATTGTGAGCAGAGGTAGACAGGGATTAGTCATGTGTCAGATAGTCATATACAAAATAGCAGATGTAGACAGAGATTAGTCATGTGTCAGATAGTCATATAAAACAGCAGTTGTAGATTTAACAAAATGTTCTTCATAACTCTTTGTCTTAGCTGTCAGCTGATAATATAATCATATGCAATAGTGAGAAAATGTTTTCTTAAGATGTACAGAAAATTAGTTTATAGATTTTCACATTTTGTTTTGTAATAAAGCATTTCAGTTTTACTCCGCTTTGATTTATTTTGGCCTCTTCGAGCTGAACAGCTGCTTCGACTACAACATCTAGCTGACTACTTGTGCTTGGACATATGAGGTGTGCTTGTGCTGTATATCTAGGAACAAACTCACTACCACTAGGGTTTTGGAGGGGCATCTTTTCCTTTAGGTAGCTGTCGTATCCCTGATAGGACTCTTGCAAGGGCTGACAGAAGCTTGTCCTTCTCAACATCAGGTATCTGGCGAAAGAACTGCTTTGCCTTTTCGCCAACAAAGACGTCAGACCTCCAGTGTGGTTGCTGCACTCTTCAGGTTGATGTTTATTGGAGCTTCCTTTTGACAAAGCTTCTGGGCGAATGTAGTGGCTGAGGAACTGCATTTTGTAATGCTGTATTGCCAGTCCTTTGTTGCTTTAATGTAGATGCATCTTTGTTGCCCTCTTCTGCAGCTTTTCTCTTGCTTGTACAAGATACTGGAGAACCTGATCCAAGAACCTGCTGTGCCAGAGCCTTGGACGCCTCACTGTAAAAGCTTCTTTTTTCAGCAACTTTTGATGGCAGGTTGTTTTTACTATTGACTGCTAGTTAGATACCATTTATTTCCCAAGTTTGTCAGTTGGTTGGAACGTTACCTTGAATCATTTAGGTCAAATGCCTTCGTCGTGTTTTGGACAAGTGTCTCTACTGGCTCTTTCAGAGGACCATCTTTTTGAAAATATCAGACTACTATGGTATTCTTTGCAGTGAGACAGGATTTCACTGTTTACATGGCAGCGCAGGTCTCAAAATCTGCCTGTGCCATCTTTTCGTCTAAGAGTTCCCCCCCACGAGACTAAAGGATGACTCCACATTTGGGCCTGAAAGCAGCTTAGAATCCCTTTAGCAGAAGTGGATATATGTCAGAATGCACTGCAGCCCACAGACTTTCCCACCTTCTAACGCTACAGGAATACATTTAAACAGATTGAAGATTTTCCCACCTCTCGTAACACTACAGGAATACATTTAAACAGATTGAAGATTTTCCCACCTCTCGTAACACTACAGGAATACATTTAAACAGACTGAAGATTTTCCCACGATAAGCCAAACGTCTCCATCAGCTTTTCAGTCTGGGAAAACAGAGACAGCGATGTCACTTTTTCAAGATTAATGGCAGCAAGATGATGAACAATAATTCCAATTGAGTGATGGAGAGAAGTGTGATGAAAAAACAACCAAAACTTTCTCATTTGTCTTGCTCACAGCCTCATCCATGCTGAGACTGAATGGAGCCAGGCGGAGTTCTTCCAGCAGTTCATCTTCAAGTCTTCACTTTTGATTCACAAGTGTTTTGTGCGTTATATTTCAGTTCAAAAACATATTTCGCTACACTACATTAAGGTAATACATATACTTTTGATTCACAAGTGTTTTGTGCGTTATATTTCAGTTCAAAAACATATTTCGCTACACTACATTAAGGTAATACATATACTTTTGATTCACAAGTGTTTTGTGCGTTATAACAGAGTATCAAATATATTTCAGTTCAAAAACATATTTCGCTACACTACATTAAGGTAATACATATACTTTTGATTCACAAGTGTTTTGTGCGTTATAACAGAGTATCAAATATATTTCAGTTCAAAAACATATTTCGCTACACTACATTAAGGTAATACATATACATTTGATTAAAAACAATGGTGTTTACCAAAATTTGCTTATTTTTTTTTAGCAAAATAAATATCGTATTTGGCTACATTCAGCATATTTAGTCAAATTAATAGAATTATTTTACTCACCTGTTAACGATGTAAATATTTGGTATATTTATGTATGTTTCATGCTTTCGATTTTACAGAAATATTGACGTTTTTACCATTGTAGTGTGTTTTTGAAATAAATTGTTAAATAAATTTGAAAAAAATTATAAAACGTAAAAAAAAAAAAAAAAATAAGACGTAGACATCGGGAGTCAAGTAAGCGCACGCTTCCCCGATGTCTACGTTAGTATTCCGACCGACAAATCCCTAAAGATTACAAATCCCTAAAGATTACAAATCACTAAAAACAATAAAGCGACAAAACCGTAAAGACGACAATGAAATCGCAAAGACGACAATAAAGCCCTAAAGATGACAAAGCTCTGAACTTTACGATGTGGTCTCCTGGTGCTGTCTTTCTCCCTCCCCGGCCACCGCCCCACCCACATCTCTCCTCCAGAGCTTTAGCTAGTACTAGTAACAGTGCAACACGTTAAACAGAGTGGCATAAATCGAGTTGTTTTGTTTGAACCGGGATTCAAATTTTCTTGTCTCGGCTTCTCAACCTGTCTTTCTGCAATGCGACCGGCAAAATCTCGTGCTTGATGATGATGAAACCAGGTTTTATCGAAATGTTTTTTGTTTCCCCTCTTACTAGACTTCTTTATTATTTTTATTTTTTAAACCTCTTTTTCTGGAAGTCCTCGTATGTGTTGATTTTGGCCCGATACTTAGAAAGACGTGTGTCGATTTCAGTAAGTCTTATTGGCTCTAGAGCCGAAAAAGAAGTAGGCCTAGATACAGGGTGTGAACTTAGGGGAAAGGAACCAGCTACTTCATTTGAGGGGGGGGGGAGAGGGAGAGAGAGCTCACGCCACAACAGCTAAGAGATTGATCTGAGTAGCAAGCATCAAATTTAAGAAAAAAAGCACCCAAAACCAAAACAGGAAACATCTCCGCCTAAACATGAATGTCTTCATGTTACCATGGTCACAGTGCATGCATCTGGTTCCCCAACACACAACAGCTGGCACGATAGCCGACAGGAAAACCGATGTCTGGAATTAATAAATCGGTCAGCTCTACATTGAAAGGGAATCTATCTATCTATCTATCTGACTGTGTGTCTGTCTATACATCCATCCATCCATCCATCATCCATCATCCATCTGGTGTAGGTATGGACTTGTGCTTGATATATTTCTTAATGGGGGCTTTTATAGCATGTTTATAAAAAACTCAATTCTCTGAAGTCATTATAAGGCTGTTAAATTACTAAGCGACTGAGTGCTACTAATTACTCAGTAACTGAGCGACTGAGACCGGGGTCATTATAGTGCTACTAATTACTCAGTAGCTGAGCGACTGAGAGAGGGGTCATTATAGTGTTACTAATTACTCAGTAGCTGATCGACTGAGAGTGGGGTCATTATAGTGCTAATAATTACCCAGTAGCTGAGCGACTGAGAGTGGGGTCATTATAGTGCTACTAATTACTCAGTAGCTGAGCGACTAAGTGTGGGGTCATTATAGTGCTAATAATTACCCAGTAGCTGAGCGACAGAGAGTGGAAAAGGAGCTGCGTGTTCTGTACAGAAATGAAACTCCAACATCCAAATCCCTGGAGTAATGAAATTGTACGTACATCTATCGCTTCTCCACCGCACCTTCCGCAATAAAAATAAAAAGCGCCAGAAATTAAAATTAAAAAGAAATGAAATTAAGCAAGCTAAACAAACAAGTCGTCACAGCGAGCAGATATTATAGTTGAAGTTGGCTCGTTCGCAAAGTTATGAGAAATGAACTAGACACAGTCATCGACACACCCTTAAATATATTGGCATGACCTTGAGTATGATGATGTGATTGGCCTTGATTATGTTTTTATAGAACGTGCTTCCATCACATTAAGACTCTAGTGCAGCCTTTCTCCACATTTTTAACATTCGAGGACCTTTGAAATAATTTTCAGATCTCATGTGAACCCCTGCATAAAAATTACTATTTTTTTCCCAATCGCGACCTCTCTTGGAATCCCGGGTTGAGACACCCTGCTCTAGTGATTATATATAAAGAAACATGGCGTGAAGACAGGAATCCAGATAAGACCATTAACCTTGTATAGTGACATTTTACCTGCTAGCCAGCACAAATCAACCAACCAACTAATCGACCTATCAGCTACCAATCAAACAGCCATCAACCAACCAACTAATCGACTTATTAGCTACCAATCAAACAGCCATCAACCAACCAACTAATCGACTTATCAGCTACCAATCAAACAGCTATCAACCAACCATTAAAGCACTCAATTAAAATACCAGTAATAATAGCCCAACCAACCACCAGCCAGCCAACCAACCAACCAACCAACCAACCAATTATTCATTTAAGTGAAATGCAGTCAGCTAGCCAATCCAACACTTTATTAACCAAAGTGACACTGACCAGTCTATCAGCCCTCATATATTTATCCAGAAATCAATTTATTAGTTAATAAACAATATATTCAACAAGTCATCCAATCATCTAATCAGTCAAGCACCATACACTGACCAATCCTTTAGTTATCCAACCAATCAACCAGTCGCCAGGCAACCAAACTATCAGTCAATCAACCTTTGAATTACGCATCCACACGATCGATTAAATGGTTAACCAATGGTTCAACATGCCACCAGACACAAGTGCTATGAGTCAGGCACTCTAACAACCAACCAACCAATCAAAATCTCTTGAGTGTATTTTTAGACACATAGGCACTCTTGCTTATGAAGCATGCTTAGGTGTTCTGAATCGTACACCTGCAGAATAAAGCCACTGTCTTTAGATCTCAGGCAAGGCTACGTCAAACGCTGTCAGCAAGGTCATATTATTTTATGTTTTGACGTAACTGTGAATTAATTACGTGTCATGACGAATACACACGTTAATAACTACGCATTTCATTTTTCTTTTCTTTTCTTCGATACCCCATCCCCCCATTCCTGCACACTCAAGCTATTTGACGTCACGGGCTGTTGATAATAATTTTATGAATAGCTGTGCATGGGATATTAAAAAAAAAAATTAGTAAAAAGTAAAATCGCGTCATTGGCGGCCACCGACATCGCACTTTATTAGACCTTCCGTCGGCCTCACATGCATTGTAACCATGGCAACCCTTCGCATGCTTTTGCCTTTTCTTGTGTGAGCTGCATACGCTTCCCAGTTTTGTTTAAAAAAATAAAAATAAATGGTCGACACTTTTACAATGCGACACTAAATTTGATCAAAATTTCAAAGATGTGGCAAGTGTCCATTACGATTACATGTAAGTGAAAGCAGTCAAAGCGCCATTTTGAAAGCCAGGGCAAAATGTACCATTACAATTACTTGTAAGTGAAAGCAGTCAAAGTGCGGTTTTGAAAGCCGTGGCAAAATGTACCATTACGATTTATATGTAAGTGAAAGCAGTCAATGACAGTATTGAAAGCCAATATTACATTGTCCTTAACTTCATTTACTTTATAATCTACATCGCAATTGCCTCTCAACTTCATTGATCTTATTCCTTCGCTAAAATAATAGCCGGAAAATTGGTCGGATAACCGGAAGCAACTAATAATTAGTGAACCGACCAAGCAAATATTCAACTATCGATCTATCTATCTATCTATCTGTTTGTCTGTCTATCTATCAACTAAGGTTGGAGTTATCGCGAAAAAAAATTGCTGACTTATTTCTTTATGTTCTCCATCCTCCTCTGTGTGCTCACTTTTTTTGTCTCACCCCCCCCCCCCCCAACTCATTCCTCTCTACATTTCTTCCTTCTCACTAACAGACATGCCTCTACAGAGCTCAATACTCTCTCTCTGGAAGCGCTTGTCTCTGACTCTTGTCAAGCGCGCGGTGCCGACACCAAGGCACTGGTTCCAAGCTCTCCAGCGGTGGCAGTTATACGGCACTATTTTTTCGCAGCACAAATAATCCAAACGAGAAATTTTTAATTTATTATTTGAAAAAAAAGGACACATTTCTTATTTTACTTTTATTTATTTTTCTTGTACAAATTTCTATCTGGGGTTAAATTTAATTTACTGCAAACAGTTCTGTTCATCTTATTACCCCAAGGAGGCCCTGACAGATTCGTCGACCGTTACCCTAGCGTATAGTGTCAGAGCTAGCCAGCGAGTATACTGACCTAAACTGTTCCAGAATTTTCTTGATGTATGGTAAGACTTCTTCGTGACGTCATTAAAGACAAATAAAATGAAGAGAGCAACAAAAAGCCAGCCGGTTGCCGAGCACCACTGCTGACCTACTGCAGCCTCCCTCAGCAGTGCATTTGACGTAGACTTAAAGACATGCCAAACAAAAGGCATTAATGAAAAAATAATAATAAAAAAAACTAAGAGGAAATTGCTTTTGCACGCGCGTGCTTGCATGCGTGTGTGTGTGTGTGTGTGCATGTGTGTGGTGAGGTAGAGAAAGTTGTAAAAAAATTAAAAGTACTGAAAGAAAAGAATTGTGTCGTGTCAGCGTGCCTTACATTCTCTTGTCTATTTTTCTTTTGAAATGGACTTACGAATCGCTGTCTTTTTTTCTTTCTTTCTTTCTTTCTTTCTTTCTTTCTTTCTTTCTTTCTTTCTTTCTTTCTGCGAATTCCACTAATCTGACACATTTGTCGCACGCACGCACACATATGAACACAAATACATAAACACACATGACACACCCATCACATAATCTTATACTTAAATAACGTACATACGATCTGAATAACTTTTTATAAGCAGATGTGAGTGATAAAATATTACGCAAAGCAAGCTAACTAAATATCCCAGAAACAAGGGAAATCAAGTTACATAAATAATGCACATTAAAAAAAATAGCAGGAATCAAATTTAACTAATTTTAATTTTAGTTGTTGTTATAACTTTTTAATTCTTAAATTAGAACAGACATACAATAAATAATACTGCTGCTGCTCGATCTACTACTACTATTTTTGCCTACTACTGGTGCTGTTTCTACTACTACATTTTTTGCCTACTACTGGTACTGTTTCTACTACTACTTTTTTTGCCTACTACTGGTGCTGTTTCGACTACTTCTTTTTTGCCTACTACTGGTGCTGTTTCGGACTTCTTCTTTTTTTTGCCTACTACTGGTACTGTTTCTACTACTACTTTTTTGCCTACTACTGGTACTGTTTCTACTACTACTTTTTTTGCCTACTACTGGTGCTGTTTCGACTACTTCTTTTTTGCCTACTACTGGTGCTGTTTCGACTTCTTCTTTTTTTTGCCTACTACTGGTACTGTTTCTACTACTACTTTTTTGCCTACTACTGGTGCTGTTTCGACTACTTCTTTTTTTTTTGCCTACTACTGGTACTGTTTCTACTACTACTTTTTTTGCCTACTACTGGTGCTGTTTCGACTACTTCTTTTTTGCCTACTACTGGTACTGTTTCGACTACTACTTTTTTTTGCCTACTATTGGTACTGTTTCTACTACTACTAGTTTTTGTCTACTACTGGTACTGTTTCTACTACTACTAGTTTTTGCCTACTACTGATTTTTGCTTACTACTGGTACTGTTTCTACTACACTACTTTTTTTTGCCTACTACTGGTACTGTTTCGACTACTACTTTTTTGCCTACGACTAGTGCTGTTTCTACTACTACATTTTTTTGCCTACTATTGGTACTGTTTCTACTACTACTTTTTTGCCTACTATTGGTACTGTTTCTACTAATACTTTTTCGCCTTCTACTGTGACACCTCTCTGGGGACCCTTCACTCGTTATGATTATTATTTATTAATTAATAACACATAACTAATTACAAGTGATCGAGAATCTTAATTTATATTTATTAATAATTCTCCCATAAGACTAACATGTCTCTCACTTGGCGGATTATAAGGGTATCGTAAAACTCTACTCTTTACACAATAATAAGACGGACGTTTATCCTAACATATACATCAAAGTCAAATTAACATATATATAATTAAGTTCATAGAAATGAGAAATTAGCACCACTACTATTATCTGCTACCATTATTTCTACTACTACTACCGTTTTTAAAACCACCACTAGCATTACTACTGCTACAACTACCTCTGCTGCTACTACTACTACTACTTCTGCTTCTATTACCACCATTATTAATACTGCTACTACTACTTCTACTTCTTACCACCACTATTATTACTAATACTTCTATTACCACCACTATTATTACTGCTGCTGCTACTACTACTACTTCTACTACCACCACTATTATTACTACTACTTCTATTACCACCACTATTATTACTGCTGCTGCTACTACTACTACTTCTACTACCACCACTATTATTACTACTACTACTTCTACTATTTCTATTACCACCACGATTATTACTGCTGCTGCTACTACTACTACTTCTACTACCACCACTATTATTACTACTTCTACTACTTATAACCACCACTATTATTACTGCTCCTACCACTTCTACTACTACTACTATTATAATTTCCACATGGGTATGGATGTAAATGTGTCACGTGGCAATGAATACAGATTGACTCAGTAACTCGATAATTTACCTGGAACACTCAAACGACCATTCGTTGGATCATTTTATTCCTCACTAACTCTCCAACTTAATCCTTCCTATCTTCATTTCAGTCTCCCTCGTTTCGTCTCTCACTTGATGAACCCCTCTTTCCGTCTCACTTGGAATTTTTGATGAACCCCTCTCACATTCACTTGATGAACTCTTATCTCACTCACCTGATAAACCCTTATCTCAATCATTTGATGAACCCTTCTCCCACTCACTCGATGAACCCCTATTCCACTCACTTGATGAACTCCTCTCACTCAGTTGATGAATCACCATCTTTCACTCACTTGATTAAACCCTCTTTCACTCACTTGATAAACCCCTCTCTCCCTCACTTGATGGACTAATCTCACACACTTGATGAATCACCCTCTCTAACTCATTTGATGAACCCCTCTCTCACTCTCTTGATGAACCCCTCTCTCACTCACTTGATTAAACCCTCTCTCACTCACTTGATGAACTCCTTTCTCACTCACTTGACTAAACCGTCTCTCACTTACTTGATTAATCTCTCACTCATTTGATTAAACTCTCTCACTCAGTTGATTAACCCTCTTTCAATCACTCTACTAACTTATCTTTAGATTAACCCTCTTTCAGTCACTTTACTAACTTATCTTTAGATCAACCCTCTTCCAATCACTTAATTAACCCTCTCCCATTCACTTGATTAACCCTTCTTGCAGTCACTCCCCTACTGTTATCCATAGGAACAGTTTATTAATCTTTATTAAAAAGTGTTAAGATTCTATACTTTTAACGTTAATATGCTATTTCTTTAATCTTTTAGCGATTATAACATAATATAATGTTTTATAGGAGAAAAAAACCCCGTTTAAGAATTGAAATTCAAAAGCTGCACACACAAACTTTCCAGCAAATATCATTTGCTTTTCCAGTCGTAGTTCGAAGAGAAAACGCTCGAAATGGTAAGAGAGAAATCGTGAATCAAAGAAGCGTTCGCTCTACTTAGGGGTCAGAGGTTACAACGCAGACTGGAACGGAATTCGACTGTCTTCGACGTTCCAGACGCGCTTGGCGCTGCTCTGCAAGAATATCCTTTCCCAGAGACCGAATTTAGAAATTCTGCAAGAATGAATCCCCCGCAGTCAGTGAAGCTTGTTTACCTCGTCTCACCTGGAAATATCGCTCTGTCGGCTTCTCAAGGTGGGTTGGAAAGAATGGCAGTGTTTACAGGTGTGCTGTTGCACTTCTATATGAAAGGTCCCAGCCTTAACTCTACTCTACTACTCCCCCATCCCGCCAGTGCGCCTTAAAAAAAAATTAGCAGTCAGAATTCACACACTAGGTCTTAGTAAAGTGGACTTATCTATCTATCTATCTATGATAGCTTTGTGTTATTTAGTGTGTTTGGCAGAGAAAAAGTTAGCTGTTTTGCGAGTGCCTTAGTTTACTTACGAATAGATGAATTCCTGTGTAACCGCAGAAATACCTGTTTAAATTACAATTCTGTGTGACTGCTTTAGGAAAGATAATTGAACTCCTGTGAGTCTCTCCTGGACTTAGTTGGGACAAGTGAGCACTTAACGTCACTACTTTAAATCTAGTCAAACGATGCATGAGGCTTTCAAGGACAACTCTTTGCCGGTCAAAACGCGCTGCGGAGAGAACGAATTTGATCTCAATATTTCACCACACACTTTGGCCGCAGGAGAATTTAGTTGTTACTGATCCGACCTGTGCAATTTTCTGATAAAGCGGCTAAGCTGTTGTGCTGATTACTTATTCATAACTACAGCTTGAAAAAAATAGGCCACTTGACAGAAATAAACAGGCTGACTTCGGTCAGCGCAAGAATAGAGATAATCCCCGATCTTATTTAAGGACCCGTATAATTAAATTAAACGACTGTGGTTCTGCCAGTTAGTGACGTCCCGCGCGAAGTAAACCCAGGTTTGAAAGAGACATTACCCTACTATGAATGAGTGAAATATGGTTGTGTTTATGGAAGTTATATACTTGAGAACAGTGAGATAACAAATAGATTTCCTTACACGTAAACAGAATTCTCAAAAAAAACCCCACCCAACCTTTAAAGACACAGGTGCTTGTAAAGTGGGTGAGTGAGATTCGCTGCCAAACACAGAACTTGGCGAGCATACATTTTTTTTTACTCAAAAGGTGTGTAAACATTTTACAGTCGAAAACAAAAGCTCATTTAACTTGACTTGATATGTGTATACTTACAGACTGTTCCATATCTCATGCGTTTAGACTTGGTGTGTGTTTACTCAAGTACTGGACCCAACAGTTAATTAAATAAATCAGTAAAAGCATTGTAAACATGTTTGTAATAACAATGTTATGATACATCACTTTTAATTAAGTCCCTTTGATAGTTTAAACTTCAACGACAACATGCCTCTACACTATATCTTCGGCACTTTTTCTCTGCAAAAATGTTAACAAGTTCATCAACGTCCATTTGCTTTGCGTGTTCATTTTCTATGCTGGGAATGGCTAAACTGGATAGTCTATCCTGTAACATCGTAATGGCTAAACTGGATAGTCTATCCTGCAACATCGTACTACGCAGGTAGCTTTTTATGAGCTTCAGCTTTGAGAACCTCTCTGCTGTTGCCACATTTACTGGTAAAGTAAGGAAGAAAAGATATGTAGTGCAGACATCCGGGAATGATGTAGCAAGAGAGCTATTTTCGATTATCAAAAGTTGACTCAGCTCTTTGATTGTGTTTATTTTCTTAATTTCTTGTTTGAGAACCATTCTAAAGATCTGCAGCTGCTCGAAGAACGATGGTGTTATGTCATTTGAATGCTGTTGTTGTAGCTTTGTCGCCTTTGAGAACAGTTCATCCTCAGTGGCGGAAGTCAATTCACGAGGCCAAATGTATCTACCACAGCCTGCATACTTCTGGACCGATTAACAACCTGACTGCAGTATGCCAAATGTATCTACCACAGCCTGCATACTTCTGGACCGATTAACAACCTGACTGCAGTATGCCAAATGTATCTACCACAGCCTGCATACTTCTGGACCGATTAACAACCTGACTGCAGTATGCCAAATGTATCTACCACAGCCTGCATACTTCTGGACCGATTAACAACCTGACTGCAGTATGCCAAATGTATCTACCACAGCCTGCATACTTCTGGACCGATTAACAACCTGACTGCAGTATGCCAAATGTATCTACCACAGCCTGCATACTTCTGGACCGATTAACAACCTGACTGCAGTATGCCAAATGTATCTACCACAACCTGCATACTTCTGGACCGATTAACAACCTGATTGATGAGAATGTCTAGAGTGCGGTAAATTACATTTACTTTGAATCGCATTTCTGGGTCAGTGGGTCTGCTATCATCGCATAACTCATCAAAGTGCTTCTTTACTTTTGGGATCCGTTTACCTTTGCCAAAGGTGGTCTGTACACCCCATTGAAAACTGGGGTGTATATTGCCATTTCCTTGGCAATATTGTATTAATTTGAATTGTTCCTGAATGCTGACATGAGCTCAACCAGATTTTTTTTTTTTTTTAAGCAGATTCGAAGTACTCAGTAAGTCAATTGTATCAGTCTGTTGCAACTTTGAAACTGTATTCACGCTTTCAAATATTTTTGTGAGCACAACCAGAAGAAAAATAAATTCAAACGATTCTAATTTTTCTTGAAGTCCGCCTGCTTCAGCAATGATATCAATAAAAAATGTATAGCACAATCTACAAATTGCTGGTTTAGGTTTCGGTTTTGGTTTTTTTTGGTTTCAAGCAATGCTTCCATTGTCAAAACACTAGAAATTCATCTTTGGAAATTATTTTGAAAAATGTTCTCTAACATTTTTCTCAGTATTAATTTGTCTACACCTAGCAACTAACATTTTTCTCAGTATTAAATTGTCTACACCTAGCAACTAACATTTTTCTCAGTATTAAATTGTCTACACCTAGCAACTAACATTTTTCTCAGTATTAAATTGTCTACACCTAGCAACTAACATTTTTCTCAGTATTAAATTGTCTACACCTAGCAACTAACATTTTTCTCGGTATTAAATTGTCTACACCTAGCAACTAACATTTTTCTCAGTATTAAATTGTCTACACCTAGCAACTAAATTCTAATACTTTCGACGTCAGTATGTACGTTGTGCAAGATATTTTTATTGTGTCAAACACTGCAATTTGTAGGTTGTGCAAGATATTTTTATTGTGTCAAACACTGCAATTTGTACGTTTTGCAAGATATTTTTATGTGTCAAACACTGCAATTTGTAGGTTGTGCAAGATATTTTTATTGTGTCAAACACTGCAATTTGTAGGTTGTGCAAGATATTTTTATTATGTCAAACACTGCAATTTGTACGTTGTGCAAGATATTTTTATTGTGTCAAACGCTGCAATTTGTAGGTTGTGCTTTTTTTTTAATTGTGTCAAACACTGCAATTTGTAGGTTGTGCAAGATATTTTTATTATGTCAAACACTGCAATTTGTAAGTTGTGCAAGATATTTTTATTGTGTCAAACACTGCAATTTGTAGGTTGTGCTTTTTTTTAAATTGTGTCAAACACTGTAATTTGTAGGTTGTGCTTTTTTTTGTTATTGTGTCAAACACTGTAATTTGTAGGTTGTGCTTTTTTTTTACTGTGTCAAACACTGTGATTTGTAGGTTGTGCGTTTTTTTATTGTGTCAAACACTGTAATTTGTAGGATGTTCTAGATAATTTTATTATGTCAAATGACAGTAATGACTTGTACAGCGTGTCTTGCAAAAAGTTCTGTTGACAGCAATGGCTTTACTGACAGCAAGTCATACAAACAGTTCTATTGACAGCAGTACCTTTACTTACAGCAATTCATACTAACAGTTCTGTTGACAGTAATGCCTTTACTTTCAGCAGGTCATACTAACCGTTCTGTTGACAGCGAGATCATTATTGTAGAACATGTCATACTGACAGTTCTACTGACAGTAATTATTGTACAGCACATTATACTAACAGTTATACTGAGTAATAACTCTTCTTCTGTACTGAGCATTATATTGACAGCAATGATTGACAATTACACCAGTCAGTCCCGTTGACAGTATGTTGACTGTTGTGGTTTTCGTCAACGCTCTCGTAAACATTTGTTATGATAAAGTAATGGCTTTCCACAATTCACCCGTATATCGAATTGACAGTTGCAGTTTTCTACATGGCAAAAGCACCAAACAGTCAACCTTCCTCACCCCACCCCATCCAACAGTAGCTCACAGTTAGCACAAAAGGATGAGCAGTCTGCTCACAGCACAACATGTGTGAGCGCTCTGCTCACAGATAACATAGCAAGGAGAACAATCTGCTTGCAAGTAGCACAACAGGGTGAACACAACAACAGAACGGTCTGCTCACAGTACTATATAGCAAACATTCTCCTCACAAATAGAAAAACACAGTGAGCAATCTGCTCAAGTTGCCACAACATAGTGAGCAATCTGCTTAAGTTAACATAACACAATGAGCAATCTGCTCAAGTTGCCACAACATAGTGAGCAATCTGCTTAAGTTAACACAACACAATGAGCAATCTGCTCAAGTTAGCACAACAGTTGAACAATCTGCTCCAAGTTATCATAGCAATGTGAACAATCTGCTCACACAACATGGTGAACATTCTGAGCAGTCTCTCACAGCTGAATTCAAATACTTAAAGTAGGAATCTTTTCCAATCCGAGATACGTCATTCACTTCTGCTAAAAACCCATTTCTGACGTAACAGTTTCTCTTTTTCTCTCCCTGATTTTCATCAGAGCACTTTCATCGTCGTTTGCAACTTCCCAGTATTCAGGAACATTTCATCAAAATATTTCAGGAACATTTTGCGGCTATTGACATTATGACCCAAAGGCTAAGAGAAGAGTATTAACAAAAGCTCGTATTTCATAACCAAACAGTTAGAAGGGAATCTTTTAGTGTGAGTGTGTTAAGAAAAGAACCTTCGATTAAATTTAGTGTTTTTGAGAGAATCCTTTGTGCGAGCGTTCATTTAAAGAATCCCTTAGAGTGATCCTTGAATGCAGTGACACTTTCAGAATCTTGAATGTGAATGCAATTTTAAGGTTGCTTTTCAGTTAGTGTGCGCGCGTGGTGAAGGGAAACCTGTAATGGTATGATATAATGCAACCTTTAGGCTCTATTGCACCTTTAAAGTGTAAATAGTTTAAAAAACTGGACATCAAATGAGGAGGGTAAAAGTTTCTTACTATTGGTAGCGAATGTAAAGTCAACCCTGAATAGTCGGCAACAGTCTTCTCTATAGTCTACATAGACAATCTACAGTTAAACTTAAAAGAAAAGGCTAGAATTTTCCTTGGCTTAATTGTCATTAACTCTGTTTTCAAATAAATAGGATCTGATTTTGAAATAAATAGGATCTTATTGAAATAAACAGGATCCGATTCCATTCCTGCACTGCACGCAGACTTTATGGATCTAAAACAGACTAGTTTGATTGCTACGCGCTTCTCTCCCTTTGAAGCATGTAGTAATCAAACTAGATTCGGTTTTAGATCCATTAAGTCTGCGGCAGTGCAGTTTGTAGAGCTGAAAAGACTCCCTCTATACAACCACGCCTTAGAAACCCCCACCAAAGGGACACAACCGTTAGGTAATTACAGACGACAGCTTGCTATTTTATAAATCCTTGCTACATGCCTGATCAAGTTACGAGCAGGAAAGGACTGCAAATGTTCTTACTTCGTACATATATTTATTGTGTCGACGCGATCTCTGTAGCCATTTAAAATCTCCCGTTCATTCATCAGGACTTTTCTGTCTGTTTCTTTCACAGCCTTTAATCATTCATGCTTTTTCTCGGTTCTTGCCACTACATCAGTTTTGGTTCTTGTCATTTCACTTTCCATACATCAGTTTTATTTCTTGCCACTGTCTATACGTAGGTGTCTATTTTTGTCAACTGTTTATATATAATTATCTCTTCTTTCGCTCCCTATATATCATGGTCTGTTCTTGTCATCGTCTAGAGTCTAAACACCATTGTCTGTTCTTTCATTCTCTATATATCATTGTATGTTCTTGTCATTGTCTAGACATCATTACCTAGACATCATAGTCTGTTCTTGCCACTGTCACTATATCATTGTCTGTTCTTGACACTGTCTAGAC
Organism: Sinotaia quadrata; assembly: GCA_028829895.1. Classification (NCBI taxonomy): domain Eukaryota; kingdom Metazoa; phylum Mollusca; class Gastropoda; order Architaenioglossa; family Viviparidae; genus Sinotaia; species Sinotaia quadrata. The sequence continues at coordinate 80,431,870 of CM054179.1, read as the reverse complement.
ACCAAACAAATACAGATGTAGCAAAACACAGCAATAATAAACATTCACAGTGCACATACATTATATATGAAAACTAAACATTTTTTTATTAATAAATGTGTAACACACAATGTTTAATTTACAGACGCAACACAGAACAATCCAAGTGGTGGGCAAGATGTGAAATAAATAAAATATAAATAAAAAAGACTGCAAAAGTAAGAATTGACTTTGTATTAGGCAACCCCACCTCCCGATATTTTAAGAGATTATGGTGTAACTACGTCTGTCGGTCTGGTGTGCGACCAGTCACGTCATTGTGCCCTTGCCCCTAGCCTACAGCATCGAGATGTGAAAGAAATAATTCATCCATCAGTATGTCACAAATGTAAATGAGTTTAAGGAATCACGTGAAAGGAAAATGCCATGAAATTAATCTTTAGCATGGAGGCATTTCCATGGTGGACGTTGTTGTGAATGGATGTAGAGTAAGCCTGGTTTGGTGGACTTTGTTGTGAATGGATGTAGAGTAAGCCTGGCTTGGTGGACTTTGTTGTGAGTGGACGTAGAGTAAGCCTGGCTTGGTGGATTTTGTTGTGAATGGACGTAGAGTAAGCCTGGCTTGGTGGATTTTGTTGTGAATGGACGTAGAGTAAGCCTGGCTTGGTGGACTTTGAATGGATGTAGAGTAAGCCTGGCTTGGTGGACTTTGAATGGATGTAGAGTAAGCCTGGCTTGGTGGATTTTGTTGTGAATGGACGTAGAGTAAGCCTGGCTTGGTGCAATATGTGATTGTTTTGAGAAATGAAAGTGCGAATGGCTTGTGACTGAAAGTATGAATTAAAAAAAATATGAAGGCTTTTGCATGGAAATGTGAATGCGTTATGAGTGAACTGTGAATATGTGGGGACGGATCATTGGACGTCTTGTCTGAAAACTGGAGCTCTGGCTGTCCATTGGTTTATGCCCGTGGCATCAGGCGTGTGCAAGCAAACGCCTCCACTCAATTATCTTTCTATCTTTAAATTTCAGAGATGGCAAACCAGGTATCATGTACTTCCGTCGTTCATCCCCCCTCCCCCGACTCTCTTGCTCCAGTGGCTCATCTAAATTCACATCAACCCCCCCCCCCCATCGTGCTCATAGGCACGACATAGCGTCTATTCTCTGACCTGAAGTAATGTATTAATCAATAATAATTTTGAAAAATATTTTTATTTAATATTTTTAAAAAATTTGCTTTGAATATATTAGATAGAATTAGTTAAGTAAAACGTCCCCCATTTCTACTCACCCACCTCCTACGAATATTTTGTCAGCATTCCCCCCACCCACCCACACACACGCACACACTTCTACTGAAACTTCTCTTACGGATATTTTGTTAACGCTTTTGTCTCTGCTACTCATCTCTTTCCTGCGGATATTTTGTTATCGCTAATAACGCCGGGTTTCTATTTATAACAGTAAAAAAAAAAAACAACAAAAAAACATATATATAATGGAAAAATGTAAAAAAAAATTGTTATATGTAAATCAGTCAAGACTGATAGATGCCTTGGTAACCAGGAAAACCTGAAAAAAAAAATGACTACCGTTGAAATGTTAGTATTAGACTGCCGTAAAATATTAGATTATGCCACAATGTGCCATACTCTACCGTAAACTATTAGTCTAAGCCCTAAAATACGTTTTATTATGCAGTAAAATATTTCACTGCCGTAAAATACCAGACAATACTGTAAAATATTAGACTATGCCCTAAAATACGTTACATTATGCAATAACATATTTCATTGCATAAAATACCAGACAATACTGTAAAATATTAGACTATGCAGAGTTGCACAGCATTGGCATAGAACGCACATGCAGATTGGTAACCGCCAATTCCTAAAAGCAGAACTCGGTAATCTGTTTTTTTCTTGATTTGCTTTCTTTTCTTCGTTCTTTCTTTCATACTTCTTTGATTTTCTTCTTTTGCTCTGTTGTCTTCACCACATAAAGGCAACAGCAACAACAACAAAATACAGAACAAAACCACCAGCTGGCGTTAAACCAAATTATTCCTCCCCACCCTCCCCAGGTTCACTTGTCAATGCCACTGAGAGCTCCCCCCGTGGTGACGTCAAAGAGACTGTTGCGCGCGCAATGTGAAACCCGGAGTTGAGACGACATTTGCCGACAATCGATGGGGTGGGCCAACCTTGCGTAAACTATCAACTGCCTGGCGGGCAATAAGAGGGAGGGAACTGCATATTAAGCGGACTGACGTTCACCTCAAATGTTGGCAATGTGGAGAGAGGTTGTCGTGATGTGGCGGGATTACATGCGCCTGCATGAAGACATTAGTCTAACGTTCTGATCCGCTGTTGGTATAGATCTGGTTCGTTCAGAAATAGTACATTTATACACACAGATCTAATGTGTTGGTATCAGGGCTGCCGAGAGCTCCAACACATATATTTTTTCATAGGTTATGTCAAACAAGGCTGCAAGGTTGTTGAAGTATACATCCAATATTGTTTTTCTTTTTTAAAATTTGGTTTTGTAAATTAAAAAAAAAAATTCCCCTTCATGGGCCCCCTTTGAGCTCCATAGGCCCCGGAACAATGTACCTGCTGCCCTCCCCCCTCTCCTCAGGCCTGGTTGGTATAGATCTCATTTTGTTCAGTGGTATAGCGAGGGGCAAAGGGGGCGGTATGTCTAGGGGTGGTTGCAGTGGTAACCTGGGGATTTATTGATAATATAAATAATATGAATAGAGTGGAGGTGTACTTTTGGTAGTTTACCCTGGGTGGTACTATTCAACACCAATGCAAAGGTACAGAAAATAGTACATGTATGTTGCCAGATCAGTTGTTGGTTCGATCTCACTGTTACTGAAGTAGAACAAGTGTGCCGGAAGATTAAATGTATTTATTCACACAAAAGTAGCACATGAACATGGACAGAAAACATGTGGTTGCATAAATCTCATCGATACAAAAGTACCACATGTCTATGGACAGATAAATGTGTATGCATAAATCTCTTTGGTACATATATAAAACAGATAAAATTATGTTTGGATAACTCTCATTGGTACAGAAGTAGTATACATATTTAATGTGTTGGCATAAATCTCATTGGGGTATAAAACACATGCTGAAGCTTTGAAATTTAGAGAGACGTCAGGATCACTTTTATTAAAATTCGAGAAATTCAAAGACCTACAATATGAATGTAGGATCAAATGGCCCATCCTTCTTCTCTCATGATAGGCCCTGAGTACTTGTGTTCGGTCAGATCATCTGTTGACACAGATCTCGTTGTGACAGGAATAGTACACATATCAAATGCCGGCACATATCTCGTTGTGACAGGAATACTACACAGATCAACTGCTGGCACACATCTCGTTTTGACAGGAATAGTACAAATATAACTGCTGACATAGATCTCGTTTTGACAGGAATAGTACACAGATCAACTGTGCATAGATCTCGTTGTGACAGGAATAGTACCCAGATCAACTGCTGCATAGATCTCGTTGTGACAGGAATAGTACACAAATCCAATGTTCAGATTTAAATAGTGACTATTTCGTATAAGCTGAGTTCATAGTTAGAGATATTAGGTACTGTTACTCTGTTAGCCCAGATTTAAGCAGTGTAATGGTCATACAAATTGAGATCATAGTTAATGATATTATAACGGTACTATCATTTGTTTTTCGGTCGGTTGGGATAGCCTATTGACACACTAATATCAACACTATCCACAGCCTATTGGCGCACTAATATCAACACTATCCATAGCCTACTGGTAAACTAATATCAACACTATACGTAGGCTACTGGTAAATTAATATAAACCCCATCCAAAGCATACTTGAAAAGAATATCAGCATCCTCCATAGCTACTTGTATAGTAATATTAGCAGCATCTACAGCCTATTTGTATAGTACTATCATCATCATCCATAGACTACTGGAGCTGAAGAAGAATAAGCTGATGTGCAAAACTTTGGTGAAAAACTATGAGCAGTGGCACAATATGTTTCCAATTTTACATATTTAGAGAAAAACGGATAATGTTGCAATTCTAATTTTTTTAAAACCCAGAGACCTACAACATGAAAAATCAGGATACGATTAACTGTACAACCTCAGCGCAAGCAGTTTTTTTGAATAACCTCGATCCAATCAGTATTGTAGATCAGCCTGAATATATAGTGTTGTAGATCAGCCTAAATTCAGATACTGTAGTAGATCAGCCTAAATCCAAATAGTGTAATTACAATCATAAATCCATGCAGTATTGCAGATCAGCCTAAATCCTTACAGCGTTGTAGATTAGCATCATCCATAAACAACCAGGACAATCTGCCTCAGTCTATACATTATTGTAAATCAGCCTCGATCCATAAAAGTGCGATTAAATAGCCTCGATCCATAAAAGTGCGATTAAATAGCCTCGATCCATAAAAGTGCGATTAAATAGCCTCGATCCATAAAAGTGCGATTAAATAGCCTCATTCCATCTTGTACAAAACAAAATTATTGACACGTAAATACAGAGAAAAAGTCTAAAACAATAAACTGTAATATATAAACGAATAATAAAATAAAATGAACTAAATAATAAACAAGTCTAGATTCCAAAAAGCATAAGAATTTTGGGCTATCTGTAATTTAAAAAAAAAACACTCGGCCATCCTTAAAAGTATTGTAGTTAATAATTCGTGCTTTCTGTAAGTTACAGGTAGTAAGTACAACGCGAAATGTAGGTTGTACATTGAGGTATTGTGTAACAGAGTGTAGATTGTAGTCAGTGCATTGGTCAAACTATAAATAGTACGGTGGGTTACACGTGCATTGTAAATATAACCTAGTGAACCACTCAGTAAAATTGTAATAACTGCGCCAGTCAGCCAGTCAGTTGCATGAAGTTGATGGACCCTTATGTACAGCGAGAATGCGACAAGCTTTGGGCGAGGTTTTCTTTTACTTTCAGGGTATGTTCATTTCCGATTATTATCGTTAATAATATTATTATTAATAACAAAGTTTGAATTTGTGTATTCAACCAGTTTGATATATGTTCTGGAAGGTCACGATGAAATTAAAGAATGCTCCAACTTAGGAAATAAAATAAAATCCCCCCCTCCCCCCAAGGAATTTCCCCATTCACTTAAAAAAAACAAAATAACAAACTTCTCCCCCCCCTCCCCGGAAAAAACCAAACCCTGTTGTTATTACCTAGCTTAACTGCGCTTATTATTATCACGAATATTCGTGGAAATATCTTTGATTTATTGCTCTTAAATTTATTTCCTTTTTGTCGAACTTTACTTGATCATGGGTGAATACTTGCAGTGACTTGTCTTATGTACGCTGTTTCTGCCAGTTAATTTGGTCATTAGAACGCTTGCTGGAACTGCAGTGTTAACTTTATCACGGTTAAAAACGCAAGTGTCCTAACACTATACTCTTCAGCACAAAAGAATGTTTACGCTATTGAACCTCTGCGTGTTCTCTTTATATAAACGCATGTTTGATAAAGTGGGAAAGAAAAAAACAACAACCAAGCTTCAGGCATCCCGATGCAACCTGTCGATGCACGAGAGTATCGGCCCTTTGGTTTCTTACAGGCAGAGATTGAGTGGGTGAGCGGAGACCGTAGTGGTGAGAGTGCAAAGGGAGATAACGAAGGGAAAGAATCGCAGCGAGGACATGGGGCTTTGGTGGGGGTGAAGGGAAAGCTGGTAAAGGGTGGGGTGAAGAGGGCTGTTTGTGAGGATGGAGTGGATCGACAGGGCCGGGCGGCAGACGGCGGGACTGGATAAGTGAGCAGACGACAGTCGCAAGCGATCGATGGCGCAGGCTGAGGACTATGATCTTCCGGCTGTCTGGCCAGCGGTTATGGCGGAGCGTAGAGGCATATAAATGAACCGCACTTTCTTAATTGCAGTATACTTTGATAAATCTTTAAATAATCGTTTTGTATTCTCTAAGCGAGAAATAACAAGTGCAATTAAGAAATAGTAAACAGCAAGCGATCAAAATGCCGGAAGTAGAGCACACAACCACAAGAATGAAAGTTTATTGAACTGAAAAAGTACTCTTAAACATTGTTGTTCTGAGCGTAGACGTGATATATTGATTTTCCTTTGCAATAGATATTGTTGTATAATGCATTGATTGTTTACTAACATGTAGATATACTAGTTTTTGAATGTTACATGTAGATATACTAGTTTTTGAATGTTACATGTAGATATACTAGTTTCTGAATGTTACATGTAGATGTAGTAGTTTCTGAATGTTACATGCAGATGTATCATGCTTTGAATGTCGATATGAATGTATTTAGTTTTAAATGTTCGACTATTATGCACTGAGTTTTAAATTTAGAAGTCGCCTACATTTACTGTTTTGGAATGTTAATTTATTAAACTTGAGGATTCGATGTTAGGTTTTGGATGTTAGATGAAATTGTTTTTGTTTGTTTATTTTTGATTATCCTTTAATGTTATTTCAAATGCACGTACATGATATTTTGTAGGGAAATAGCGGAATGTGTGTGTGTGTGTGTGTGTGTGTGTGAGTGTGTGTGTGTGTGTGTGTGAGTGTGTGTGTGTGTGTGTGTGTGTGTGTGTGTGAGTGTGTGTGTGTGTGTGTGTGTGTGTGTGTGGAATCAGAAGTATGTCAATGTGTGTGTGTGTGTGTGTGTGTGTGTGTGTGTGTGTGTGTGTGTGTGTGTGTGTGTGTGTATGTCGTGACCGTAAAGTAGAGAACGTCTATTTATACCCTATTGTCTAAACATTCAACATTTGCAGTATTAATGCATTGAAGCTGAGAATTTTGTAAGAAAAAATTCAACCCAACACTTACCTTTTCTGAAACTGTATAAATATTCCTACATTCAAAACGTACAACTGTTACAAAAATAAATAAAGTAGTCAGAATTACAAGATGACAATCACATATGTTCAAATAAAGAGAAGACAATTGTGGTGCCTGTAAATAAGGAGAAGTCAGTTGCGCTAAGTGTTACAAAAGCGGGACTCATATATCCAATGCATTTTAGTTTTGGGCCAGCACGAAAACTCCGAAATATTATCATCATTCGCCTCTACTCCTTAGTGCTCAATAACATTATAATAATAAACAGTATTTGCTGACTAATATTGTTTAACATGTATGGTGTGATCTTCATTACGTCCTGCAATGAATGAAGAGGTTTGGTAATTTTTTATTTTGTTGTTGAAAAATGGCCGATTTGGGAAATGATGTCCCATACTGGCACATGCCCGGTAGTGACTTCTTGATTTGAGGTGTTCGTTTTGGGTTTTTTACCTGTAGCTATTTTGTGTGTGTGTGTGTGCGAATATTTCCCAGTCCTAGTAATGCATTATCGGAATGATTTATTGAAAATATCCCTCCCCCAAAAACTTTCTGGCGGTAGACTATAAAACTTTCTGGCAGTAGACTATAAAACTTTCTGGCAGTAGACTATAACACTTTCTGGCAGTAGACTATAAAACTTTCTGGCAGTAGACTATAACACTTTCTGGCAGTAGACTATAAAACTTTCTGGCAATAGACTATAAAACTTTCTGGCAGTAGACTATATTATTTTCTGGCAGTAGACTATAACACTTTCTGGCAGTAGACTATATTACTTTCTGGCAATAGATACCGACTGTAGTACTAAGACACTGTTGTTGGTTTTGGTAATGGGAATGATAATGTTTTGGTTTAGGAACATTTGCCTCTAATATTATTAATCCGTATTTTAAAAAAAACTGTTGAAGATTAAATTATCTTACACGAGGGGTAAAAAGACAGATTGCCTGGACCTGTTGATAATGGTACACTAGTTGCACAACACTGGCTACAGCTGAAAAGAGTTTGTTATTATTAAATCTTGCTCGAGAACCTCTTGATATAGTTTTACTTTAATTTCCAGGCGCCTAGGAATCTTTATAATTAGAGACATGGGAACTGCACATGCGAACGCCAATTTTCGACAATGCAAGGAACTCGGTATTACAATCACTTCTCAAATAAATATTACACCCACCACTGACAAATCGTCCTCATTCACTATTGACGGATGGTCCACATTAACAACTGACAGATGGTCCACATTCACCATTGACAGATGGTTCACATTCACCACTGATAGATAGTCCACAATCACCAATGACAGATGGTCCACATTCACTACTGACAGATGGTCCACATTCACCATTGACAGATAGTCCACAATCACCAATGACATATGGTCCACATTCACCACTGACAGATAGTGCACATTCACCATTGACAGATAGTCCACAATCACTAATGACAGATGGTCCACATTCACCAAAGTAAATGGCCTACGTCCACCACTAACATAGGCATGAGGAGTACCAGTGATGTGTTTACTCACTAGATTCATCTCTGATGCAGATACTAAGTTCATCACCACCGATCAAAGTCACCACATTCTCTATGGCGAATTGTGCTAGGATTGGAACTGTAAAGCTGCAGTTTTAGCCAGTAAAATTGATCTTTTCACATGACCCTGAAAAATGTCGTTCATTTTGTCTGTCCAGCAGGTACAGTTAGCTTAATTTCTTTCACGTCTGCTCCGAATGTCTGCAGAAACTTGTAATGCAAATCTCGAGTGAATAAATAGTTAAACATGATAACGTTACCATGATAACTAGCTTTGTTTCGTATAATTTGTTTAATTAGCAATAACCATTACTTTCCTTCCTTAGGAACGCTACCATTACTTTCTCGTTTAATGTTACCATTACTTTCCCGTTTTAGGAACGATGCCATTACTTTCATTTCTCGTTTAATGTTACCATTACTCTCATTATTTCTCCTTTAACGTTGCCATTACTTTCTCTTTTAACAGTACCATTAATTTCCTTTTTTAGGAACGCTGCCATTACTTTCCATTTCTCCTTAAACGTTACCATCACTTTCCTTCCTTAGTAACGTTAGCGCTATGACAATGAACTAGAAAACTGATAACATGCATTGAACTTAACAGACGACGAATATTATTACACGCTGAAAGGTCTAATAGTGATATAAAAGTACAATAAAATTAAAAAGTGCAAACAAGAGCCTATAAGAAAACAAGAAGCAAATTAATTCATATACTAACAGAATGAATGAAATAAACTAGAATTTGATGTTGTTATTATCAGTAAATGTCTGTAAGTTAAAAGAATTTCGATTGTAAAATCTGATAACATCATAAATGTAGTTGTATTTCATACACACACACATACAACACGTGCGCGTGCACGCACGCACACACACACACACACACATTTATACAAACGCATAAATACACTAAAAACACTATTTAAATATAACTGTATTATAGAAATTTTAAAAATTAAATACGCGGATATTAACAGTCATGTCTCACAATCTACAACCCTTAGAACCGACTCTCCTGCACGAATGGAACTTAACTTTCCTAGGGTCTCAGAGTCTCAAGGTCTCAGGCAAGTGGCAAGTTTCTAGGGCCCTACACGCCTGGAATATCAACTACCAAGTAATTAGGACAGTACTAATTACAAAACATTACAGAACTACAGGACAATACATATTTACTTCACATAATGTCTAAGCAAGCGGTTAAAGGCGGCAACCGTTAATATTTTACACACAATATCAATAAAGGAGGCAACAGTTAATATTTCATACAAAATATCAATAAAGGCGGCAACCGTTAATATTTTATACAAATATCAATAAAGAAGGCAACAGTTAATATTTTATACAAAATATCAATAAAGGAGGCAATAGTTAATATTTCATACAAAATGTCAATATTCCATCATGAATAGCAAAGCACAAGTCTGTCAAAATATAGTTAAGCGAAATCATGTTAATTACACGAGCATATGAGCTATGTAGGATCCCTATAGACTTTATAGAGTAATCTTAGAACAATTCTAATTCTGCTCCAAGCCGTATGGTTTAATATTCATCCACCGTCTGAAATGGTTAAAGACATCTACTAACTCACTAAAAGCACTAATCTAACTTCTTAACTAATCTTAATTTATTAAGATTAGTTAAGTCAGCATTTTCCCAGAGAGCAGACGTTTTGACTTTGGTCTTTATACCACCTTTTTATTTCATTCTCTTCTCTCTACGTCCACATTTATCTCTCACAGAGTACTTTCAACTGATTTTTAAAAATTTCATTCTCTTCTCTCCATATCAACATTTATCTCTCATTCAACTGATTTTTTAAATTTCATTCTCTTCTCTCCACATCAACATTTATCTCTCACAGAGTACTTTCAACTGATTTTTAAAAAATTTCATTCTCTTCTCTCCATATCAACATTTATCTCTCATTCAACTGATTTTTTAAATTTCATTTTCTTCTCTCTACATCAACATTTATCTCTCACAGAGTACTTTCAACTTTTTTTTCCCCGCACAAATCACAGTTTATTCCACCTGAAACATCCCTCTCTCTCTTGCTGTCTCTCTCTTGCTAACTCTTTCTCTTGTCTCTCTCTTGCTTTCTCTTCTGCTGTCTCTCTTGCTAACTCTTTCTCTTGTTGTCTATCTTACTGTCTCTCTCTTGCTGTTTCTATCCCTTGCTGTCTCTCTCTTATTTCTCTCTCTCTCTCTTGCTATCCCTCTTGCTGTCTGTTTCTCTTGCTCTTTCTCTTGCTGTCTATCTTGCCGTCTCTCTCTTGCTGTCTATCTTGCCGTCTCTCTCTTGCTGTCTCTTTCTCTTGCTGTCTTTATCTTTATTTTACTCTTTCTCACTTTATGCACTAGAACTGCTGATCCCAAATTTCACTGTGGAAGTTTACTTCCAGGCTTGAAGTTCTTCAGAAACAATACACTCACCACCAAATTGTTTCAATATATTGTTATTATTATTATTAATTTTTTTTACAAAACCTCTCTCTCTCTCTCTTTAGGACTACAGACGCTCTCAACCTATGACCTCTTTATCATCTCGTTGTGGCAAGGTTTTGAAGTGAGGAAACTAAAATCCATTGCCTCCTGTGACTGTTTAGACGTTGATTAATGAGTGCTAACTGGAATTATCATCAGACGATTTAGTCTTAGATCACTCTTCCATACTTTCTCTCAGAACATTCCACACTGCCCCAATCTTTCTCATGGCTTCAGTTCTATCCGTTCACTACGCCCCCCCCCCCAACTCAACGCCTGTGCCTCTCATGCGTGAAGGACGATCAGTGTAAGGCACGTGGCCAGCCACTCATTTGGAACTCTCGCTTCTGTAGTTCTCTGCAGCAGCTTTCTTCCCCCCACCCCACCCCGCAACCCCACGACAACTGTTTGCTCGCTCACGTTGGACGATTATGACCACTTGTCCATTGTCATTGATGTGCAGTACCCACCCGGCCCTCAGACACACGCATTCCATCGTAACTGACAAAATCCAACATCTATTGCAAATACTTGAAATAATTAGAATAAAGCTAACGTCCACGATACACACACATAATCATAAACACAAAAATAGCTTTGTAATTATCTCTCGGGCTAGAAGCGGTACAACTTTTTCTTGTTCTATGTATTATTTGTAGGCTGAAAACTGTGCTTTCAAGAATAAAATCTTTTCCAGCTTTTCCTAGCACCATTTAAAAACCGTATATGCACCAAACTTGGCAGGCATTTTCATCCATTCTACTTTGCTTGATAACAGACTTGTCTCCCTTAGCTAAATGATAATTACGCCAAGGTAAAAATCCTAGTGGATTAATTAAATCTGCTGTATCAAGGTGAGAAAATCTATTTTGCTACGCACTTCAGGAATTACAAATTATATTTTAAGCTATATTATTACGTCAGAATGTCACTTTTGTATTAATCATCGAGATGATCTGGCGTGGAACTCGATGACAGCGAGGCTGTGAACTTATCTTAGTTGTCAGGTCTCTCTTTAATTTGCGTTTGAAACACCATATATCATACACAGATGAATACATTTTAGCATCTTAATTATAGTACTAATCATTATCACACACTCAGCTAGTATTTATTTATTAGTAAATAGTGGCCACTAGAAAACCATAAAGTAGCTTCTTTTATTTTAAATTAACGTCTTCTTTCTTCTAAATAACCATGAGAGTTGGGTGGCTGGGGGCTAGAGCATTTAGATTAGTGTCTATCTTATACCCACTAAATAATCCATAGTTACTCTGCGGTCCAGTCCTGGAATATTGACTCTGCCTGTAATTTTAATTAATTCATGGAGTGTGTGTGAGGGTGCATTCACACTAACTTTCATTTATTGTGACCACCAACTCCATTAGAAGTCACTCATATACATAGATATTAGAGTGTGATTAACATACCATATACATAGGTGTCAGGATGTAATTAACATATCATTTACACAGATATCAGACTATAATTAACATCTAAATACAGAGAGTGTAATTAAAATCTATATACATAGATATCAGAGTGCAATTAACATCTATATACAAAGATATCAGAGTATAATTAACAACTATATACAAAGATATCAGAGTGCAATTAGCATACCAAATACATAGATATCAGAGTGCAATTAGTATACCAGATACATAGATATCAGATAGCAATTAAAATACTAGGTACATAGATGTCAAAGTGCAAATAATATTCCAGATACATAGATATCAGAGTGCAATTAAAATTCTAGATACATAGATATCAGAGTGCACTTAAAATTCTAGATACATAGATGTCAGAATGCAAGTAACATACCAGCACTATCTTTGGTACATCGCAATTCTACAGTACTTTATAGCAATATGATTCATTATAATATTTCACATTTGTGCTACATGACAGTTCTTGATATATATATATAAACGTAACGAATTTGAGATAAATCAAGAAAAAGTTACATATTTGTGATAAGAGCAAATCGTTACAAAGTGGGATACATCAAAATAAATGATATTTTTTTTTCAGAACAAAGAGATACAACTTTTTCTTCTCAGATTAAGATTACGTCAATCTCCGGAATACCGTAGGTGCAATTTAGCATTTCATTTTGCGATATGTCAAATCTCGGGCTAACTTACACTCACTACTCATCTGTATTACAACATTTTGCCATGTGGGGTACGTCAAAATCCTGGAATGCATATGCCATATCCACAGACCTCCCTGGCAGCGTTTCTCATTTGAAGTACGTCACAATGCCAATGAACGTCACAGCAAAAGAGCTTACTCATCAGAAAGAAAATATGAAATGGTACAAATTCGATGTAAGTTTAGTTGCAATTTATTCATGGAAATGCTGGTTTTGATCTCACGAGAGAAATAAACTGAGACATGAAATCTTTAACCTTTTATTTTTAATTTTTTAAAACTAATATAGTTGCATATACCCGAGTTAGATTGCAATGACACAACATTCACATAAGAAATAGCGCTCTAGATATATCATATACAACCATGACCTGTAAATATAAAGTTTCTTCGAAATAAAAAAAAAATATGGTTTCAGCCCTTGCTAGCGACAGCTGTTATGAAAACCGACAGCAGCAACAACCACACTACCACATCTTCACACCACATCAACAGCTACATTTGACACATGACACTAACACGTGATCGCACTGGAATGTAAAGGGCTAAAAAGAAAATCTCAAAGACAAGCTAAGTGCGGGTGATCTTCTGCACGTCTCGGAATTACTTTTTTTTTCTCTCCCAAAATAATTGCGCATTAAAAGTTGCGCTTACTCTCCGGAAATGTAACCTCTTCCCCCCTTTCCAACTCTGCCCCCCCCCCTTTCAAAATGAATGCATGTATTTGTAAAGCACGAATTTCATTGCTAATTCCTGCCTTTTACTCCAACAGTATAAAAACATACAATCTTAGTAAAGACCTCCCCCCCCCATTCTACTCCAAAGGTATAAAACATACAATCTTAGTACAGACACCCCCTCATCTACTCCAAAGGTATAAAAACATTCAATCATAGTAAAGACACCCCCCATCTACTCCAACAGTATAAAACATATAATCTTAGTAAAGACACCCTCTCATCTACTCCAAAGGTATGAAAACATACAATCTTAGTAAAGCCCCCCCCCCCATCTACTCCAACAGTATAAAAACATACATCTTAGTAAAGACACCCCCCACTCCAACAGTATAGCAGCAATACGCCTATAAATGCACCCCCAACACCCATCATGCACGCCAACAATATAGCAACATAACGTAATGTCCTCCAACCCACCTCCGTCATTCACATCAATCGTAGAGCAACAAGAACTTGGTAAAGTCCGATTTGATCTACACTACTACTTCTACTACTACTTAATATTATATTAGAAGGCATGGCAATGGGACTTGGGACATGGCAATGGGACACAAATGCTAAATGACATAGAAAGCATGCTATTAACTATCAAGCATGCTTTTAACACCATAATTAAGTGACACAGGAAATATACGGGACTTTATGCTCCAACACTAAATGACTCTACGGGACTCAATACATCCAAACTAACAGGATATATTCGGGATTCCAGGCATCAAAGGCAACGTGACTCAGGAAATTTAAGGGATTCTTGACACTAGAGTTTTAGATATTGTATAATAGTGGGTATAAATAATCGTCCCACAAAATCAAGCCGAGCAACAGAAATAAGGCGGTGAAATGAAGTTTCGTGAAACTGAACCAGTGTTTACAAAACTAACGTGACGCAATACATTAAATGATGTGACACAAGAATGTAGACATCAAATAGCGTGACAAGGAATAATAAACATTACATAATGTGACAAAAATAATACAAATGAAATTTTTGATGCACGAGATTAGTTATTAAATAATGTGGAATAATGAACATTAAAAAAATTATACCATTATATAATGAGCACGTAATATCGAGATATAGAATAATAACCATGAAATAATAAGAAACTTTCTCACTCATCTCTTCCTCACCCACCCACCCTTGTTCCAAGCAAGCACAAATCTTCAATAACCGTTTTCCCCATCGCTGGGTCCTGTAGGCAACGCTAATACTTGTGTGAAGCCCTTGTTTCCACCACCCTCTCCCCCCGCCCGACTTTGTCTCTCCATCACCCTTCCTCTTCTCACCACCTGACACACCTGCCGTAAACCGAATGGTCTACACCACATCAGACAGTTTTCGCGCCATAAACACGAACGAAAATAGATTTCTACCGACAGCTATGTTTTACAAAGCATTTTAATACTTCCTCTCCTGGCATTTTAATGCTGAAGTTTTTATCAAGATTACTTACACCTCTCTCTCTCTCTCTCCACACACACACACACACACACACACACACACACACACACACACACACACACACACAGACAGACTCGCACAGGCTGCTTCAGTCTTTCATTGTTACTGAAAGACTAGCGGCATCTTTGCACCGTTATTCTGTACCTTCCTTTAAAACTGTACATTTCTGTTATGTTATGTGAAAGAAAACAGTACATTTATGTTAAGTAAACATTTACATTTCTATTATGTTACGTGAAAGAAAACAGTACTGTTATGGAAAAAAAAAACTATACATTTCTGTTATGTTACGTAAAAGGAAAACTGTACATTTATGTTATGTTACGTAAAAGAAAATAGAATTTTTTATTATGTTACATGAAAGAAAAGCTGTACATTTCTGTTATGTTACTTAAAACTAGACAGTACATTTATGTTATGTTACAAGAAAGAAAAGATGTACATTTCTGTTATGTTACTTAAAACTAGACAGTACATTTATGTTACGTTACAAGAAAGAAAAGATGTACATTTCTGTTATGTTACGTGAAAGAAGATAGTACATTTATTTTATATGAAAAAAAAAGATCTTTTCTTTGATGTGAAAGGAACACAATACACAAATCGAGACAAATTTATACAAGCAGCAGTGAGCGAATCACCAGTGTTTTACACTGCTCGCAACCCATACTTGTGTTTTACACTGCTCGCAACCTGTAATCATTAGTATTGTACACTGCTGCAACACGTAATCATTAGTGTTGTACATTGCTCGCAACCTGTTATCATTAGTGTTGTACACTGTTTGCAACCTTTTAAACATTAATGTTTTATACTCTTCGCAACCCTTTGTTGATTAGTGTTTTACACTGTTCGCAACCCATCACCATTAGTATTGTACATTGCTGGCAATCTGTTAATGATTAGTGTTTGCACTGTTCATATTCTGTTTAGAGTACATCATTTGTGCAACACTTCACATTTCCAATTATATCATTTGTGTCTAAATTTCAAATCTCGAATTAAATTATTTGTTGCATTTAAAAAATCTAATTATGTCAGTTGTGTCTGCATTTCAAGTATCTAATTACATCATTTGTGTCTGCATTTCAAATGTCTACTTATAAAAATTGTGTAAGCATTTCAATTCTCTAATTGCGTCATTTGTACCTGCATTTCAAATATCTAATTATATTATTTGAGCCTAAATTAAAAATTATAAGTCATCATTTGTGTCTGACTTTCAAAACACTAGTTATATAATTTGAGTATGCTTTCCAAATGGTTATTTACATCATTTGTGCCTGCATTTCAAATATCTAATTATATCATTTGAGTATGCTTTTCAAATGGTTATATAAAGAAGGCCTAATCTCACTATTTGTCTGAAGACATCTTATAAAGAAGGCCAGATCTCACTATTTGTCTGAAGACATCTTATAAAGAAGGCCTAATCTCACTATTTGTCTGAAGACATCTTATAAAGAAGGCCTAATCTCTCAGTCTGAAGACATCTTATAAAGAAGGCCTAATCTCTCAGTCTGAGGACATCTTATAAAGAAGGCCTAATCTCTCAGTATGAGGACATCTTATAAAGAAAGCCTAATCTCTCAGTCTGAGGACATCTTATAAAGAAGGCCTAATCTCTCAGTATGAGGACATCTTATAAAGAAGGCCTAATCTCATTATTTGTCTGAAGACATCTTATAAAGAGGGCCTAATCTCTCAGTCTGAGGACATCTTATAAAGAAGGCCTAATCTCTCAGTATGAGGACATCTTATAAAGAAGGCCTAATCTCTCAGTATGAGGACATCTTATAAAGAAAGCCTAATCTCTCAGTCTGAGGACATCTTATAAAGAAGGCCTAATCTCTCAGTATGAGGACATCTTATAAAGAAGGCCTAATCTCATTATTTGTCTGAAGACATCTTATAAAGAGGGCCTAATCTCTCAGTCTGAGGACATCTTATAAAGAAGGCCTAATCTCTCAGTATGAGGACATCTTATAAAGAAGGCCTAATCTCATTATTTGTCTGAAGACATCTTCTAAAGAGGGCCTAATCTCTCAGTCTGAGGACATCTTATAAAGAAGGCCTAATCTCTCAGTATGAGGACATCTTATAAAGAAAGCCTAATTTCTCAGTCTGAGGACATCTTATAAAGAAGGCCTAATCTCTCAGTATGAGGACATCTTATAAAGAAGGCCTAATCTCATTATTTGTCTGAAGACATCTTATAAAGAGGGCCTAATCTCTCAGTCTGAGGACATCTTATAAAGAGGGCCTAATCTCTCAGTCTGAGGACATCTTATAAAGAGGGCCTAATCTCTCAGTCTGAGGACATCTTATAAAGAGGGCCTAATCTCTCAGTCTGAGGACATCTTATAAAGAGGGCCTAATCTCTCAGTCTGAGGACATCTTATAAAGAGGGCCTAATCTCTCAGTCTGAGGACATCTTATAAACAAGGCCTAATCTCTCAGTCTGACATCTTATAAAGAGGGCCTAATCTCTCAGTCTGAGGACATCTTATAAACAAGGCCTAATCTCTCAGTCTGAGGACATCTTATAAACAAGGCCTAATCTCTCAGTCTGAGGACATCTTATAAACAAGGCCTAATCTCTCAGTCTGAGGACATCTTATAAAGAGGGCCTAATCTCTCAGTCTGAGGACATCTTATAAACAAGGCCTAATCTCTCAGTCTGAGGACATCTTATAAACAAGGCCTAATCTCTCAGTCTGAGGACATCTTATAAACAAGGCCTAATCTCTCAGTCTGAGGACATCTTATAAACAAGGCCTAAATCTCTCAGTCTGAGGACCGTCTTGTCAAGAGAGCTATAGAATATTTCTGCCGTGATACATTGTCACTAGCAGAACATGGCGTCTCTTTTATTAGATGGGCTTGCAATTGTTCGTCTGACATGGCTTATGTCAACAGATTTAAAATGACGTCACATTTTCAGATTTGGGCATAAATGGCGAAAGATGAAATTATTGCATAGTGTTTCTCTTAGTTGGCGAAATCCTTCTTCCAATTACATTGGCAAGCTAAAAGCACAAAACAAGGAAAAAAAAAAACAACCCATCAAACCTGGAGAACAAAGTACAAGGTCATCGTGACCTTTCTGTAAGCCCGAGGAGGGAAAGGGAGGTAAGCGAATGAGGAAACATGAAAAGGACCAAACACTGTCTTCCATCCACAGTAAATGAGGGACTCAGCTACTGTCTTCAATAACATCTTTTTAAAGCAGGCTTACATCTTAGGATTTGTCTTGGAAATAAATCAAAAATATGCAGCCGCGCCAGAGATTGATCAGCCACTGTACCAACGAAGAACGAGGTGAGGTAAGCCATTTCAAATGCCAAATTTAGCTCTTCCCATTACTCCCGAAAATGGTCTTGAAGATGCGTTTCGCACAGAAGAAAATTCCTGATTATCGATCTCGACCGAAAACCTCCCAGCATCCGACCAGCGGTCGTCTGGTTGGTTGTTTATTACGCGCGTAGTTCCTGCATATGAGTGAAGAAAAGGTGGGGACTTTATTAAAGACACCCAGGCTGACTTAGCCATCAGGTCCAACCACTCTATCCCTTCTCCCCCCACCTCCGAAATCGGCCCAGACCGGAAACGCTTCCCATAATTAATGAATGAATTTATCTATGATAAATAGGGGATTTATTCAGGACGACAAACAGGTACAACCCGTTGAACACAGCTAACCCACTCAGTCATCGGGGACAAACCACTGTAATCGCAGTCACGGACGGACTGACGATAGCGATGCCGGATGTGGAGAGCAAAGTCACCCGCGGGCTATTCGACTGACAAAGTGCCAGAAAATATTCAAATGAAACACAAAATGTGTGTACATTCACAACAATAATCACACTGTCGCACTGATGGACAGTTTGTCTTCTCCCACCAACACGACACTCTGCTTACTATGCACACAATCTCACGCACGCACGCATTAACATCAAGCAGACACATATTGATACATGTATACACGACACTACATACATACATTTAACATTTTTACAAATTATGTACACAACCGACATAAACGAATGCCACGAGTATATACACATATGCGCGCGCGCACACATCAACATACTCATGCACACAATTTTTACTCCTATGTATGCAATCTCATGCATGTATCTCCACACAAACACACATCAATACAAACTATACGAAATACGCTTATCTACAAGCACATCTACACAAGTAAAACACACTAATACACACATCTACAAACACATTTACACAAGTAAAACACACACTAATACACACATCTACACAAGTAAAACACACTAATACACACATCTACAAGCACATCTACACAAGTAAAACACACATTAATACATATATCTACAAAATCATCTACACAAGTAAAACACACATTAATACACACATCTACAAACACATTTACACAAGTAAAACACACACTAATACACACATCTACACAAGTAAAACACACTGTAATACACGCATCTACAAACACATCTACACATGCAAAACACACACTAATACACACATATACGAACACATTTAAATTATGTACATAAACACAAATACAAGCATTTGCAAGCACATCTAGAAATAAAAGTCCATCACAAACATAGGCCTACATATACAAACATGTCTACAGGTATGTATAAACACACATACAACCTCTACAAGTACATACAAATACACAAGTATAAATACTAATCAACAAAAACAACAACAGCAACCACTACAACAACGGCATAAACAACAACGCCGAAGGAACCACCACCGACAACAACAACGACAACAAAGACGGCACAGGGAGCAGCAGTACATGCATTGGATATATTTTAATCACCCTACTGCGGACATGATTCAACTGCTGCTCGACTATCTCTACTGGCCGCTAGCACCCGTCTTCCTGCATCCCAACAGACACCGGGAACAGCTAGGACAGGGGTGGGCAAACTTTTTGTGTGTAGGGCCACATTGACAAATGTAAAGCAATTGGGGGGCCGCATATATATATATATATATATATATATTATACCCACTTTGTTTACAGCAACCTATCACAATAAGTAATTATGAATTATTTATAAAACAGTATAAAACTATAAATAACCAATTATTGCAATTTTATTTTACTTATACATTTATACATTATATTTTACAGTATGGACTAACACTTTTACTAATTTGTTAACAAGATTTTACATTTTTATTATTATAATAATTTTTTAAAATTATCTCTCAGTGGCTTTAATTTAGACATAAACCGACTACATTGTCATTACAATTATTGATTTCTAATGAGATGTATGTAACTGCTTGCAATTTTTAACAATATTCTTGAAATCTGGAGCAAGTCTACTTGTTGAAATTCGCATGACAGCATGCAAGTTGCAGTCCGACAATAAAGACCTATTCTTAGATTTGTTGATCTTCAAGCAAGAAAATGCTTGTTCGCAAATGTATGTTGATCCAAACAATGATAAAAGTTTAGCTGCAAAGTTTTTCAAGTTTGGAAATGATTCTTCTGATAAAGATCCATAGAAATCCAGCAAACCATCTGACTTGAATTTCTCTTTCAGGTCATGATCTGCTTGTAAGTCAAGAAGCTCTAACTGTATGTCCTCCGGGGCTGTATCAGCTTCTGCACTTAAAGGGGAACTGAGAATATTGAAGTGTGGCTCTAAGTTCTTGAAATCTTTAAATCTTCTTCCAAATTCATCAGTCAGTGCATCTAATTGGGCTCTATACTTTTCAGTCATTTCATCAGAAATGATTTCTTGTTTCAGCAAAGGGAAGTGACAAAACTTTTTTTCACTTGCTTGTCTGGAGAACAGTGAGAGTTTTGCCCGAAATGATTTTACATGAACATACATTTCATGTGCAAACACACAATTGCCCTGAAGTTTGACATTCAGTTCATTTAACTTTTCCATAATTTCAATGGCAAACATAAAGTCTAACTTCCACTCTTTATTGACAATGTTAGTATTAAAGTCACATTCAATGCCCTTCATCTCTAGGAACATCACTATTTCTTCTCTGAGGTCCCACACTCGCCTCAACACCTTGCCGAGACTCAGCCATCGAACACTGGTGTGGTACAGCACATCGGAATGTTTAGTTTCCAAATCGTCAAGTAATGCCCTGAACTGTCTGTGATTAAGTCCTCTTGATCTGATGAGGTTGATGACACTGACAACTGGGTCAATAACATGCTTGATTTCAAAACAGTTTTACACAGATTTTCTTGATGGATCACACAGTGAAGTGGTAATAATGTGTGGTCAGGATATTCTGCTTTAATCTTATCACTTATCAACTTTACCAGACCTACATTTTTTCCGGTCAAAGCACGAGCTCCGTCAGTTGTAACACTTGCCATCTTGTTCCAAACCAACCCAGTTCTTTCAATACAGTTATTAACAGCATTGAATATATCATGGCCTGTGGTTGTGTCTTTGAGTGACTCAACACTTAGTAACTCTTCAGTGAGTTTGAAAGAAGTGTTTATTCCACGTATAAATATCAATAGTTGGGCAGTATCGTGTACATCGGTACTCTCATCCAATGCAAGAGAGTACCACAAAAATTGTTTACTTGCATCTTGAAGTTTATGCATCAAATTGTTACTTATCTTGTCAACACGTCTGACCACAGTTCTCCTTGATAAAGTAATGTTGTCAAATTTGTTTTTTTGTTCTGGACACATAATGTTTGCTGCATCTAGCAAACATTCCTTGATGAACTCGCCATCAGAAAATGGCTTGTTGTGTTTTACATTTCTGTGTGACAGCACCAGACTAGCTTCTGTTGCAGCATCTTGAATTGAGGACTGTTTAGTGAAAACAGTTTGCTGTTTCTCCAAATTTTTCACCAGCTCCAGGCATTTCCTTTTCCTCTCTTCGGTTGTTAAATTGTATCCGAAATCGGAATGTTTTGTTTGGTAGTGTCTTTTTAAATTGTACTCCTTGAAGACAGCCACTGACTCATGACACAACAAGCAAATTGATTTGCTACCAACTTTTATAAAACAGTACTTAGTTGTCCATTCATCATTAAAAACATGACATTCATCTTCAATCTTACGTTTTTTAGTGACACTCATTGTTTTAATAAAATTTGTTAGAATTTTACAAATTACAAACTTTAAAAGGAAATGAAACAAAACCTACTTCCGGCTGTGTGAAAATAAAATATTCGGAAAACAAGGAGTAAACTCAGAATAAATTTCAGAAATTTATCAAGACTACTACAACAAATAAATTAATTTGAACATTGTAAATGTGAAAATAATTTATAACAGCAAAAAACTTTGAAAACTTTTGATCACACAGTGAGGGTAAAGACAGACAATGCTAATTTACAGTTAATAAGATGACTGGCGAAGTCTGGAGGTCGGACCCCAAGAGTTGAATCAGTCTCCAACTTAAGTCTTAGAGTTCCATAGTCGGCCCTGTGGACTTTGGTGTTGGTCGTTCCAAGCAGGACACAACGGTTAATGAAGAAAGGCACGCTCGCTACTCGCTGCAAAACACAGAGCATAGCGTTTAGAACAATTCTTAACTCTTTTATCTTTTTTTGCTTTCTCATCAATCATTCATCTTACAACATGTCTGCAAAAGAATTGATCAGCCCCATATATCCTTCATTCATTGATACAGTATTTATACATATCCATAAGTCAATATAATTCTAATATATCTCAATCAAATAATTCTAACCAAACATGTGAATAATAGTTTAACACAATTTATTTCTAAGTCTAGATCGAATAGACAGCTTACCAAAGCGCATTGACGACTGCCTTTCAAGCTGGACCAGAAATCTCGTACAATGAGTATTATCGCAGTGCCTTGCCATGGGATATGACGGAGTATTTATGGGCTCGGGTTTTGGTGGGTAGGGACTGTCCATCTAGACCTGTTTACATTTGTTTGCTTCAACACAATGTCCTAATCTCCTTGACAGCAGTTACCACACTGGTTCCTTT
Source organism: Sinotaia quadrata (assembly GCA_028829895.1). Taxonomy (NCBI): domain Eukaryota; kingdom Metazoa; phylum Mollusca; class Gastropoda; order Architaenioglossa; family Viviparidae; genus Sinotaia; species Sinotaia quadrata. The sequence continues at coordinate 80,408,623 of CM054179.1, read as the reverse complement.
TTACATTTGTCCACCTCAATATTACGCATCCTATTCGTCCTTGATGGGTTTTCCCCTTCCCCTCTCTATCTCTAGCCAGAAAGTGATTGTAGCAGACTTCCTTGATTGCAATTAGAGAACTGACCAGAGTGCTCTTGCCCTTGACTGTCCATCAAGTGTGACTGCTAACAGTTTGACACGGTATGGTCCTTTCTTTCGTCAGTACAACATCACTATGCGAGTAGTTAAATGTTAGCCCAAATCAATTAGTGACGATTTTGTCCGTCAAGCGTGACTGCGCTAACGGTTTCACATGAAAGGCCCTTTGTTAAATTTCTAATTGCCGTCATAAGGGCCGCATAATATCAGTCCGCGGGCCGCATGCGGCCCGGGGGCCGTAGTTTGCCCACCCCTAAGCTAGGACATCAGCATTTATAACAACGACGTCAAGGCCGCCAGTGAGGAGGACAGTGGGTTGATAATCCCGGGCGCACGTACACACTAGGTACAGACTTGGTGTGCTACTAACCTGGGCTCTGTAAGACAACCCTCCCACCCACCAACCCACTCAAACATCGGGAACGACAGCAACAACACCCGCCACAACTTTAGCCCACGGATTACCGGACTAAAGTCTGCCTTTGCCGGCCAGACATGTTTTGCAACGGACGAGCGAACAACAACACTACACATAGAATCTTCACCAATCTTCACAACTTGCACCAGCCACCGACATCACAACGTTAAACGCTGCAGTCACAAGATACAAGAAACAAAAGCTACACACTTCTACAGGAACAAGCACACAACTTCAACACCAAAGACGCAAGAAATAGAGGGCACATAATTCAACAGGAGTACAAGTCAATGACATAAAAAAAAAAGTTTCAACAACTGACGCCAACACAGAACAAACACAAAGACAAAACTCCAACAACACCACCGACAGCCCTTTCCGAATACTCGTGAGGAGTTGTGGACTCACTGGAGCAGATCAGAGAACATCTTATGATTAAATGATTCACAAAAAACTCCAATGGCGACGTTAAATTGTTATCGTAACCGCCATCACCAATAGAACGTCACACTACCATTATTTTATAATGATGTTTTAGAAATTAGAGTGTTGTGAAAAATTCCCGTTGATCCGGTGATTCACAGTGGAAATGAAGATAATATTTTCCCTTCGCTGTGATAACAAGTTTGTGTCCTGATTCTTTCCCGCTGACCCACACTCTTCAAACCGATTGTTCCCAGTTATGATCTTGCCTCCCCCTCCTCCAAATAACGTTTTTGCTGGGAGGTGGGCAAGATGTTAATTCTCCACCACCCCGGGCCGCTTGTAACCTTAGGCTAATCCCCAAAACACACCTTCTAGCTGGCCATTTGTGTTAGAAAGATGAATGATAAATAATATGGAATAGAAGTGTGATAGTTCTAGAAGATCGCTCCAGCCTCTCCCCCCCATCCCCCGATACATACAGCCAGGATAGTAAGTAAATACGGTTGACAGACTACAACATGAAAGTGAGTCATGCTAACACGAGTGGTCTATGCTTCAACAATACATGTATTCAACAAGAAAGAACGTAAGACAGAATGGTTACATATAGCGAATAATTCAATGGTTACATATAGCGAATAATTCAATGGTTACATAAGGCTTTGTCATTGTCTGTTTAATAAGCAAGTTTGTTTATTAAGGAAGCTTTCACTTTATAGTTCTTAAATTTCGTTGTTTTCATAGCTAACTGTTATTGTCCGTTGTATGACTTTCTTTGTCATTGTCTGTTCAATAAACAGTTTATTTTTTAAGGAGGCCTTCAAATTATAGATCTTAAACTTCGCTGTTCTCATAGCTGGCTGTCATTGTCCGTTGTCTGACTTGTATTGATATTTGTCATTGTCCATTTAATAAGCAGTTTATTTTATTAAGGAATTTTTCACAGTGTAGTACTTAAACTTCGCGGTTTTTATAGTTAGCTGTCATTGTCCGCTGTCTGACTTAATGTGCCATTGATCATTATCCAACTTACCTTGTCATTTTCATTGTCATTGTCATCGTCCGTTATCTGACTTGTCATTGTCATCGATCATTATCCAGCTTGCTTTGTCGTTGTTATTCCATTGTCCACTGTCTGACCTGCATTTTATATCATCGACCATTATCCAAATGGCTTTGTCATTGTCATTTCCGTTGTCTGACTTGCATTATCATTGACCATTATCCAATTGGCTTTGTCATTGACCAACTTCTAACTAGTTGTCATTGTCCGTTGTCTAACTTGCATTGTCATTATCTGTTGTCTGAATCGCATTGTCATTGACCATTATCCAATTGTCTTTGTCATTGTCATTGTCCGTTCTCTGACTTGCATTGTCATTGACATTATCCATTTGGCTTCGTCATTGACCATTATCGAGCTTGCTTTGTCGATTGTCTGACTTGCATTTTCATTGACCATTATCCAATTGGCATTTTCATTGTAATTGACCATTATCCAATTGGCATTGTCATTGTCATTGACCATTATCCAACTAGATTTGTTTTTGTCACTGTTCGATGTCTGACATGCAATGTCATTGTCTGTTGTCTGACTTGCATTGTTATTGACCATTATCCAACTTGCTTTGTCATTGTTACTGTCATTGTCCGTTGTCTGACTTTCATTATGATTGAATTATTGAATTTGCTTTGTCATTGTCATTGACCATTATCCAACGTGCATTGTCATTGTCATTGAACATTATCTAACATTCTTTGTCATTATCATTGACCATTATCCAACTAGCTTTGTTATTGCCATTGACCATTATATAACTTGCTTTGTCGTTGACCGTTATACAACTTGATTTGTCATTGACCATTATACAACTTGATTTGTCATTGCTGGTTGTTTGTTTTGTTTTGTAATTGACCATTATCCAACTTGCTTTGTCTTTGACTTTTGCACAATTCTTTGTCATTGTCACTGGCATTTTCCTTTCCTGATCCAATAAAAGAATAATAAGAAAAATTACAAAACTGCAAACATTGACGACATCTTAAGAGCGAAATAAAATATCTAATACTGCCCAACGCTTTAAAACTGTTTGAAATAATGTATCTCATACTGCCCATCACACTAAAACGGAATCTCACACTTCCCATCTCACTAAAACTGTTTGATCTTAAATATCTCATATTGCCCATCAACTAAAACTGTTTGAACTCAAGTATATTACTACCCATTACACTAAAACTGTTTGAACTTAAGTATCTTAAGCTGCCCGTCACACTAAAACTTTTTATAAAAATAACTCAGCACAATCTCTCAGATTTAAAATTTCTCCCGAGGGCTTGCGGCCATCCGTGAAATCACCGAACATTAGAATCATGTTGCTGGTGCTTGTCGATGAATTGATCTTCCCGCTGTGCAGAGCAACGGCACAGACTCTCTCGTCTTTTGGGAATTCAAACCAAACTTAAATTAAACACACTCACACACACACACACACACACACACACACACACACACACACACACACACACACACACACACACACACACACACACACACACACACACATACATACCTGTTCAATTCTTGCATTTCACTTGTGCTGCTTTGCACCCTCTGTACCGGAGAATGCTGTGGGTACCGCTCAGAAGTATGCATCCTGAAGCAGTCTGTTGTCTGTGACGACACGGATTGGCCAATCTCGCGAGTTTTGAGCGCACTTTAGCTGATTGCGTTAACAATAGCATTTTCTGTTTGAATTGCAGGGTCTCTGTTTAGCATTGCTTGCAAGTGAAAACATTTGTTAAACACTACGACTTTGCTTTTAATAAAAGTATAAATAATTGTACGGTATCATTGCATTTATTTGTATCACTAACCAAGGGAAAGAACTTCCTCATATAGGTTTCCAGGACATTTGGTCCTTGCCTGTTTCCTGTTTCCAGGACATTTGGTCCTTGCCTGTTTCTTACTTGCTAAGAAATTATGAAGCAAATGATCATTTTCTAAATTCTATTTTTTGTCTTTTTCATAAAATTACATTTTTGTCTTTTTCATAAAATTACATTTTAAAATTGCGTTATGATGCAATGACGTGGACTTTAATTATTACACAAAGTGGGGGGTGTTTTAAATGGGACAGTAATCAAATAGGCATCCCAACATTCAAGACAGCAAAGATCACTTCCATAATTTCAGGGCTTGGGGAGGGAGGGAGGAGAAGAAGTGAGGTAGGGCACTAATCTCTCACTGAAGAGCGTGCGTTCGAGCCCAGTTCGAGGTGAAAAGCTTGGTACTCGCGTGAGTGGACGATAAAGGTGGTCACAGTGCGCTAAAGCCTGCGCACGGTGAAGAATGTACAAGAATGTGCATTTATTTTATTGTGCAGATAAATCCCCCCCATCCACTCTTTGCAGTCCCTTCATCATCCCGCTCTCTCCCACCCTTTTCTCCTGTCGCTCCTGGCACCGTATCTACCCTTTCTAGAAGTCAGATTGCTCTCTCTCAAGTCTGGCAAAGTAGCAAAATTGTAGAACGAGAGAAAAGAAACAACGTTAAAGAATATGTTCGTTCATGGAAACGTAAATTGACAACAACCATTAGTGACGTCATCATGAGAATTTCATGACCGCCTGCATGCATTTCATCATTGTTAATAAGCGCTTTTCGCAAGCAATATTGATTGTGCAATGACGTAAATCTACGATTAGTTCGCAGAGACGTTTTATGATCGTCTTATATTTATGATTGTCATGCCGTCTGCTGTAGCCTTGCTAATAGCACTTTGCTGACACAGGTCCCGTAATGACCAACTAATCGCGCCAAATCTGAGTTCAAATAATTTTTAAAAAAATATCTAACGACCGAGTTAGTTAGTTTTCTGTCTTTCATTCATATTTTACTTTATATCGTCTTTGAATTCTGATGTTAGAAAACAAAATTAATCAGGCCGAATTGGAATTTGGGTTATAATTCCAACACTGATATAACTCGGCCATTTTTTGTATACCTAAGAAATCAGAATGAACATTTACATGCTCGCTGTTAAAATGTTGCAACACATAGTGTACGCATGTTTATCTGAACAAACTGTTGATAACTATGTTTTATCCTTTTATGATTCCTTTGTTGTTGTTGTTGTTGTTATGTGCTTGTGTTGTAATGACATGGTGGCCAATTTGTTGTCTGGTCGCACAACGGTCGGCAGAAGTCTCATTGGCGGAAGATATGGTGGATGCAACGCACGGTTAGGACTTCATGACGTTGATGATGTATGTCGATAAAACGTCCATTTAAGTTTGTATTTAAAAGATAACTCTAATTCATGCACAGACAGAAGGAGAGTCCTTTCTTATTCAAGTAAAAAGTCTTACTCTAAGGATTATCAGGTGTTTAAGAACTTCTGTTATGGAAAGATATTAATGTGGGGTAAGGGCTCTAAATAGGAGGTAGAGCTATTATACGGGGTAGAGTAAGGCTCAAATATGCTGTAGGGTTCTAAAACGAGGTAGAATAGGACTCTAAATACTAAGCAGAGTAGGGCTCTAAATTCAATACAATAGTACTCTAAATACGGGATAGAGTAGGGCTCTAAATTCGAGGTAGAGTAGGGCTCTAAATTCGAGGTAGAGTAGGGCTCTAAATACGAGGCTATCATAGGATTGATAAGAGGGTATCGTAGGGTTCAAAGACTTATTTTTAAAAAGAAAGGCTCTAGATAAGAGGTAGAGTAGGGCTCTAAATACGAGGTAGAGAAGGGCTCTAAATACGAGGTAGAGAAGGGCTCTAAATACGAGGTAAAGAAGGGCTCGAATACGAGATATAGTAGGAGTCTAAATACGAAATAGACTATGGATGTAAATACGAGGATATTGTAGAGCTCTAACTACGAGGTATAAATAGGGCTCTAAATTCGAGGCTATCGTAGGGCTGATAAAAGGGTAGTAGGGTTCAAAGACTCATTTTAAAAGAATGTTCCTGGTATGGATGAGCAGAATTAATCGATGCAAGATGCTTTTGTTTCATAGTTTTAAAAGTGAACAGTGTTTCGGCTTGCATCATTATACTACTTCAATAGTGTTGTCACTTGAGCGGGTATTGGGTAGTGTTTTGATATAAGCTAGTATTGGGTAGCGTTTTGATATAAGCTAGTATTGGGTAGCGTTTTGAAGTAAGCTAGTGTTTTGAAATAAGTATTGGGTAGTGTTTTGATAAAAGCTAGTACTGGGTAGTGTTTTGACTTTAAGTGAGTATTGGGTAGTGTCTTGTGTGTGCAGTTTTATCCCCACTCATTTCACTATTGTAATGTTTTTAGTGAAATAGTTGATTAAAAAGGATTTCTATTTATGAAGTGCGTGTGTAAGTTCATTATGGTATATATTATTTGTAATTTGAAGTGCACTGAGGTAACTAGATTTATGTGCCTGAGGTGATAGGAAAATTAGGAAGCTTTACAAGCAGTGCATGGCAAAAACCATGCAGGGAATGGGTTTAAGGAAGAATTGTGTGATCACCTTATAATTGTGAGATTTTCTTTTTCAAAGGGATTCTCACACATTAAGGACTCGGACAGTAATAAAAAAGATTAACTTGTATTCAGTATCACAGTGAAAGTAACAGTGAGAGGACTGGACCTACCTTCCTGTGGTCTTTGCCATTTCTGAGCACCCATTCAGTTATGCTGTGAAATAACTGGGTTGCTTTAAAACAGTGGAAATTCACTAGAACAAGATTGTCTTCACTCTGGTGGAAAGAACTGGAACCACTACAGCGTCAGGGTAAAGCACTCATATAGGACACTCTACCCAGAGACAGCCAGAGGCTTTGAACCAGACCTATTCCAAGAGTGGACTGATTGCACCCGGGTAACTGTGTTATGGAAGACAATACCATACCATGAGGACACCCCACTGATGGTGAGACATGACATCAACCCATCACTGATACAGCGGTACATTGTGAAACCTCTAGATCTAACCTACAGACAGGCGCGTTTATGGCTCACGTTCAATACTGATCTTCAACACCCACTAGCATGTCACAAGGGGAGGCCAGGTATATGTAGCCCCACAAGTCCACATTTAGTCTATGACTTCACTTTAGTTGTCATCCTTGTTTCTGCATAGTGTTTATAACACCGTTTTTCGTCGGACTGACCCTATCCAATCTTCATAGGGTGTGTGAGTAACTAGAACTTAAACCGTTTAGACTTTAGAGAAACCTCAATGCGAATAATTAATAAGAATGATTAAGAATCTAAATTGCTATTTATTTTATATACTTGTAGAAAGGCTCATTAGCCCTGATTTTTCATTGACACTTTTTAAAGTAAACTTTACGCCAATAATATCATTGACACTTTTTAAAGTAAACTTTACGCCAATAATATCATTGACACTTTTTAAAGTAAACTTTATGCCAATAATATCATTGACACTTTTTAAAGTAAACTTTACGCCAGTAATATCATTGACACTTTTTAAAGTAAACTTTACGCCAATAATATCATTGACACTTTTTAAAGTAAACTTTACGCCAGTAATATCATTGACACTTTTAAAAGTAAACTTTACGCCAATAATATCATTGACACTTTTTAAAGTAAACTTTACGCCAATAATATCATTGACACTTTTTAAAGTAAACTTTACGCCAATAATATCATTGACACTTTTTAAAGTAAACTTTACGCCAATAATATCATTGACACTTTTTAAAGTAAACTTTACGCCAATAATATCATTGTTGATAGCGGAGATTACCGCGTTATTATGTGTTTAAATTTATTGCTTTATTCGACAGCAAAAGAAACCCATAGAGCAATATAAACGGAATCATACTCTTCAAAAGTAGTATCTCATCTGCTTTTTGTTTTGGAAGAGCGAGTGCAGTGTTGTCGTTTCTGTTTTGTCCTGCATTTGTCTACATGTTCCATTCCATATCACATACAAGCACGTCACTATACATAACCTTTGCATGCATGAATAAAAGAAGATGTTAAAATCTTTTCAAATTGCTCCTACAGATTTTGTGTGTGGATAACTAAATGGTGAAGATGTAAAATCACTTTAACGTCCCTTTTTTTCATACTTGGGAAATGTACAAGTGACTTCATCGTCATATGTGATACCCTCAAGATCAATTTTGCTTTTGAATGATTTGACAAAACCTAAAATGAGTGACATCATGTTGGATGGAACAGACTACTACATCTGCACTACTTTTCACACGTCATCACGTAAATGCCTTGGCGGGTGTGATGGCATCGCGGGCACCGCAAGGGACCACTGATATAGAGTACCATAGAAATGACAAAATCAGCCTAAGAAACATTTTCTTGACGCCATGTTTGTTCCCCCCCCCCCCCGTTCTTTTCCATTGGGAGACAACTCACAAGCTGTTTCTATACTACTAGCATTATGCATTTAGAGAAGGTTGTGAAAAAGTATGGGTATGTTTCAATAGGCGTGCGTGTGTGTATGTGTGACCGTGTGCACGCATATGTGTGTAGTATGCGGGAGTATGTCCAGGTGTATTTACTTTAGTGAAGCACATTTCTTACAGTATTGATATCATGATGTGAAAATATTGCAAAGTTTGCACATATAGTTTGTTGACCAGGCCACACCCACTGTGGCGCCACCGGAAAATAAAAAAGTCACCAAGTAGACTGGCCTCTATAAAATATTTAAAGCCGAGTCGAGATTTTTATGCAAGTATTTTAAGAAGAAGGGGAAAGAAATGGAATGAAAGAGGGAAAAAGAAAGAGAGAGAAAGAGAGAGAGAGAGAGAGAGAGAGAGAGAGAGAGAGAGGGAGGGAGAGTACAGCAAAATATAAATTTAAAAGAAAAAAATTAAACAGAAGATATAAAATATGCAGTATTTAAAATGTGTGTTGTGTTTGTGTGAGTGTGCGCGCGCGCAGTTTGTATATGTATGTGAGAGAGAGAGAGAAAAAGAGTGAAAAGGAATTTTTTTATCACAACAGTTCTGTATAGGCATTTTAAAGTCTAACGGCAAACGAGCAGTTGGCTTCCTATTTTTTCTCGTTAGCTTGTTTGTTTAGTTTTCATGTTTATCAGAACACACACACACACACACACACACACACACACACACACACACACACACACACACACACACACACACACACACACACACACAATACCCACATATTTCGCATGCATCCAAACATTTCACACATATATACACACACTTCTCACACATTTCTCACGCACACACTTCCCACAAATATTTCGCACTCCCTCACATATTTCTCACACACTCACATATTTCACACCACACACATATTTCACACCACACACGTATTTCGCACACATACATATTTATATAAAACTATAAGTACAAATAATTATGGTCTAGTGAAGCATACAGCTCAATACTGATAACGCAATTCTGTTGAGCTGTTAGAATATTGCCTAGAATCAATTGCTTGCGCCTTGACACACTTTTTGTTTGTTTGCTCAGATTTCGTTAGAGTTACTTTTTTCTTGCCCACACATTGTCTAAAGTCTACACGAAAGAGTTCAACCCAGCATGGAACGAGTGATGTAACCGACGGCTGAAAGTTATCCGTCAAAAGCACTTGGTGAAATTTTGCTTCAGAATTTTGCTTGCTCTACTATCGTTTCGCTTTGCACAGAGATGCTTGTGTTTCTCTTGAAGAAGGAAGGTACAGACACACGGATCCAAACGTACTGAGGATCTGTGCTAAGGCGGTTTGTGTGTGTGTGTGTGTGTGTGTGTGTGTGTGTGTGTCACAATGACAAGTGCAAGAACAACTCCTCGAGACTTAGAAGAATTTAGTTGCTGTACTCAGTGCATTATATATTTACGAAATTATGAGTAAAGAAAGGCATTGGGAAAGAAAAGACATAAAAACAGGTAGCAATATCAAAAAATTAAGCATGAAATTAAAAAATAAAAAGCAATACCCATGAATTAAAGTAAGATCAATGTTTAAAAAGGGAAAAGGAAAAGTAGAGAAAAGATACAGATTAGGAAAATAAAGTATCCATTACAAAATGTTTTATAGCAAGGATAAAGAAACAACAACTGTAACACACACACACACCAGAAAAAATAAAATAAAGAGAAAATCAACTACCGCTCCCCCCACCCCTCCTCCGGCTGTTCTCGAACAAATATGATTACAGTAAATAACAAAGCGCAAGGAAGAATTAAATAATGAAGTATAAAATTTTTAAAAAGTGAAGAACGAGGAACAGAGAGAAAGAAATAAGGAAGGAAAGAAAGAGAAAAAATAGAAATACAAACATTAAAATAAGGTAATTAAATGGATAACAAAATAGCGACAGAAAAAGGACACAACGTAAAAGCTCAAAAGGTGGAAAGAAAAATAACGGATATAAGAAAGCATTGCGAAAAGAAATACCAAACAAAAAAAAAAGAAGAAAGAATGAATGAAAAAAGAAAGAAAGAAAGAAAGACAGAAGAGAGCAAGCAAGAAAACAAGAAAGAAAGGAAATACAAGAAATAAGGACAGAAATAGAAAAGAAGGAATAAAGAGATATAACAATGAATCAATCAAAGAAAGAAAGAAAGAAAGAAAGAAGCAAAGAAAGAAAGAAAGAAAGAAGCAAAGAAAGAAAGAAAGAAAGAAAGAAAGAAAGAAAGAAAGAAAGAAAGAAATACAGATTTTTATGCACATGGTTTCTTCCAATAGAATGCCCAAGTGTCGAATTACTCTCCACGGAAATGGCAAAGAAGCAATATTTCACAATTTTTCTTTCTTTCTTTGTCATTCTTTTTTTCTTTAAAGTGCGCACGTGGTTACGTAGCCTGCCAGGCTTTAGTTCTTAGAAAGATGACTGGTAGTTAAAGGAATGAGAGGGGGTGCTGAGAAAGAGGGATGGTGGAGAATTTGGGGTTGGGTGGCCTGTTGAACAGGGACAACTATCTTAGAAATGGTATCCGGAGACATTCCAGAAAATGTGGAACCCATGCATGTGGTATAAAGGACTCCAGTTTTCAGTGACGAACATATCGATTTGTATTCTTCCTCCTTAACGGTTATCGTAATCGAAACAAATAGCACTACCACCATAGGCGCCACCACCACCACTACCATTGCTTCCACCACCATAGCCGACACTATCAGCATCACCACAGTCACCATAGCCGCTGCTAGCACCACTATCACCACCGACATCATCATCGACATCTATTTTCACTAGTGTTGCATTATTTTTAATATTCTCGATCTGTTATTATCATTTTCTACCACTATTGATGAATTTGCACTATAATAATTCTCACCCCCCCCCCCCCCACACACACACTTACTTTAACAACTACACTACAGTCAGCGCTACCAGGTACGATGGATGGCATTATCGTTACCATCACTGCTGGCACAATCATAGCAAATAGATTTAATAATAAGATTATAACAATAGCCATTCTAGTTAGGTCATTGTATGTGTGTCTGTCTATGTGTGTCTCTGTGCGTGTCTGTGTGTCCGTGTGTGAGTGCGTGTCTCTGTGTGTGTCTTTCTGTGTGCGTATCTGTGTGTCCGTGTGAGTGCGTGTCTCTCTGTGTGAGTGCGTGTCTCTGTGTGTGTATTTGTCTGTCCGTGTGTGAGTGTGTGTCTGTGTGTGTATGTGGTGTGTGTGTGTGTGTGTGTGTGTGTGTGTATGTGTGTGTGTGTGTGTGTGTGTGTGCGTGCTAGCATGAGTATAACTAACCAAAGGGAGATGATTTCTTTGGAAGACAATGGACCTGTATGACAATAGTATTTGATATTACTGCTTTCATCCACCGTTTCCCTTTCTTGGCTTTAAAAAACAAAATTAAATTTTCAAGTTGTTACAAAGAGTTCCGTCCCTTCTAAATGAACACGTTCAACTGATAAATGAACTGAGCAGTTCCAGTGATAATTACGGCTGGCGTAACGTTTATCATTTCATTGACTGTACGCCAATCTGTTCAAAGGTACTGTCCTCTATGCCGAGGTAACCCTCTTGGTCAGGCTGAGACAACTGTCACTTACTCTCTCGTTCTCAAATGAATAGTAGATGTTACTGTGTGAACTTTTAGCAAAAAGCACAAACGCAACTGTTTTGAGACATAAGAAAATATTTAAAGTGTAAATCGGCAGACGCTCTTTTCTTCCTAACCCCCCCCTGATCTCAGTTGACACTGAAATTAATTACGTTGATTCACCGACGTCACACACAGGCACAGGGGAACATGTTTGTCTCTGAACAGCAGTGGTGGATTTAGATCTGTAGCTAGTCATATCAGTGTCAGAAAAATGAAACAAAATTATATCTTGAACAATCCAGAGCAATTTTGATCTGACTAAAAGTAAGAAGAAACATGATAACTGAATGGTGATAAGTCTTGCTCAAATTATCCGTTTAGAAATGAGATATTTTGAATATAATACTGGAAAATTTAATCATCCAATTTAATTCTGACAAATTTAGTCATCCAATTTAATTCTGACAAAAGAACAGTCGAGATTTTGGAATAAACGGTGTGAAATCAGTAACGAAAGCACAAGTCTTTCCGGCATCAGAATGTAATGTCAGTCTTTGGCAAACGGAGCACGTGGTCTGACTCAAGACCTGCAGGGCTGCACGTGTGTCACAGGCTGTCTCTTTATGCCGAGCACTTCCCACCCTCTCTTCCTTCCCCTCATAATGAGATCTTTGGAATGTTGCTGCAGTAAGAATTACAGAGTTGAGCTCATTGTATTTAAGTTTAAAAGGAACTGTGCTCATGGGGTGGTGTGTGTGTGTGTGTGTGTGTGTGTGTGTGGTGAGACAGCAGGGGAGGGGGACTCAGCCAGAAATGTTGTTGAACGGGTAATTAGCACGATATGTCCATTTTATGTTTCCAGTCCACCAAGCCATGTGTTCCATGTGTACTGTCTTTTTCAGATTAATGAGGATTCCACACAGCTACTATCGCCCACTACCTTCTCTTGGACTCCAGACAGCCTCACATTTTTATTCCCCACCCCACCCCGACATGCATAAGCTTCATACTTTTCTTTTCCATTTGTTAAAACCTGATGAGATCTCCTTGTGCCCCTTCCAAAAGACAAACTTCAAGGTCATGAAACTACAAATCTGAAGTGAAGGAACAGCAAGAACGGCCAGAACTCTTGTCAATTCACCATGCCATTGATGATTGTCAAATAATGGCATTATGTAGCCCACACCCACCCTCCTGTAAAAATAGACTACAATCAAACCTAGATCTAGGACCTTATCCCTTATCCCCGGGCTAGGGAATAGGCTGAGTAGCTACTCACTTTAAACGGACCATTCAGAGCACAGCTCAATGCGCACAGCGAATGTATCAGAAACCTACCTGTTGTTCAGCAGTCCAAAGCATCTGACCGTCGAGGCAACCTGTGCTTTGGCTCCAGGTGTTAATAATTATAATCATACTGCATAGCACCTAATACCCTTATTGCCAGTTACAGATGCAGCAGGTACCCGTCCTCTGTGTATATTACTGCTGAAGGTATGTGGCTTTACTTGTAGAACTAAATATTATATCCATGCTTATTCTTAACTTTAACCCTATTTTATATTGCTATACTCAAGGATATTAAACTGTATGATGACCATGTACGTAAGAGTGTCAGGGAACACATGTGCTTTTACTGGCAGATCAGCACTTTCTTTCCGACATTGACTCTAAATGAGTGCAGAGTCATGAAGCAACGCCAGAGTGGAATAATCCTTGGGCCAGAGACCATGGTTAAATGGACCACAAGCGCACCCACTGCAGCACTCACTAGGACCCTAGACAACAATATCAGGCGAATCTTGAGATAAGTGACCCATACAATCAACAACTGTACGGCTTTTCTCAGAGTTCTCTCAAACTTTCTCTCATAATGTAGCTCATATGACTGTAATGCAAATAATGAACAGGTCATAAGGCACAAGTAAACTATCTCTCACTACACTATATGGTCATGATTATGAATGATATACATTTATAAACTAATTAAGACCATCGAATTATTCACTGTATGTAACCACATCCTGTCTTATTTCATTTCTCTTTAAATATATTTTAATATTGATACTTAGATCACTGATGTGGCATGGCTCACCTACATGTTATATGTTGTAGTACTCTGTCACCTGCATTTAATTAAAATACCTGGCTGTACGTAACAGGTGGCTTGGAGCTATGTCCTCGATTATCACTCTTCTTTTCTACATTATCTCTCTTGCCTTCTTTCCAACACCTGTGGCCAGCCAGAAGGTGTGTTTTGGGGATTGGCCTAAAGTTACAGGCAGCCTGGGGTAGTATAGAATTAATATCTTGTCCATATCCCAGTAAAACTTCACACTACTGACTGTTGCAATGATAAGATTTGTCGTCTACATCCCACGCCAGTGATGATGGGCTGAGAATTCCTTTACCACCATTGACTGGGGCTGGAAATTCCATTACCATTGTTTACTGGGGCTGGAAATTCCATTACCATTGTTGATTGGGGTAGGAAATTCCTTTACCATTGTCGACTGGGGGAAAAGAATTCCTTTATCATTATTAACTGGGTGTGATAATTCCTTTACCATTGTTTACTGGAACTGAAAATTACTTTACCATATAGAATGAGTCTGAAAATTCCTTTACTGTTGTGCAAATGCGTACTTATAATAGAATAGACAAAACTTATTACCAGCTAATTTTATATGTGTACAGACGCAAAAAAAAAAGAGGAAATTTTAGAAATTGTTTGAACTGTCTACACCTCTCTGGATTTCTTTTTCTCCCCCTCCCCCCAACCAAAAATACAAACGATATCTAAAGGCAATTAGATTCATGCAACTTATATCCTGGGGTCAAAATCTCTATTTCACTGATATGATGTAAGATCACTAATGCTGTGCTTTTTACTCTTATTGTTTATAATTAAAAAAAAAATAGTTTGAATGTGTAGACTGTAGAACTTGAATGTGTAGACTGTATGTAGACTGTAGTGCTTGATTGTGTAGACTGTATTTAGACTGTAGTACTTGATTGTGTAGACTGTATGTAAACTGTAGTACTTGATTGTGTAGACTGTATGCAGACTGTAGTGCTTGATTGTGTAGACTGTAAGTAAACTGTAGTACGTGAATGTGTAGACTGTATGTAGACTATAGTACTTGAATGTGTAGTCTGTATGGCTTGAAAGTGTAGTCTCTAGCGCTTGAATGTGTAGAAGAAGAGAGAAGAAATACTTTTACATTAATTTGTGTTTGTTGTTAGTTCAGTTAGAGGCTATTTTGTTTTATTTGACGTAGTGCACTAATATAAGTATATTGTTTCACTTGACGTAGTGCTCTAGTACTAGTATGTTGTTTCATTGAAGTAGTGCAGTAGTACGAGTACGTTGTTTCACTTGACGTAGTGCAGTAGTACGAGTTTGTTGTTTCACTTGACGTAGTGCAGTAGTACTAGTATATTGTTTCACTTGACGTAGTGCAGTAGTACTAGTATATTGTTTCACTTGACGTAGTGCAGTAGTACTAGTATATTGTTTCACTTGACGTAGTGCAGTAGTACGAGTATATTGTTTCACTTGACGTAGTGCAGTAGTACGAGTATATTATTTCACTTGACGTAGTGCAGTAGTACGAGTATATTGTTTCACTTGACGTAGTGCAGTAGTACGAGTATGTTGTTTCACTTGACGTAGTGCTCTAGTGTCAGTATGCTGTTGTAGTGTAGTAGTAATACGATATTGTTTTACTTGACATACTGTGCTAATATGACCTATGTTATTTTACTTGACGTAGTGTGCTAGTGCTTGTGAATTCAGAATTGTTGCCTTGGTAAGGAACGAAGTCGTTAATCTGAAATATCTGGAATCTGATATCTAGATCTTTGCGAATATCCAACGGTACTGCTCTGTCATTTGAAGGCGACATTCATGCAGTGTCACCAGTGTCCAGCAGACAAGGTCCTGGAAAGAAATTTGCTACACTATGGAGAATTCCGCCACTGTACATAGAAGAGTATAAAGCAGGCCAGAGCCTTGGATTACTACTGTTGGTCGCACAATCAGCCACTTTACATCGGTATGGTGTCATAGACTGGCATCTGGTTGAAACAAGAAAAAAGATGAAAGAAAATAAAGAGAAACCATTATTACTCTGTTAAAAAATTAATGTGTGGCAGTTATTTGCCCGTCTTATATTTTACACACACACACACACACACACACACACACACACACACACACACACACACACACACACACACACACACACACACACACAAACAGACACCCATCCTCTCACTCAAACAGCTGCTTGCTTAGTGAATAAACTCGACTACTCTGTTCATATCTATCTTTAGCATAATTATCCTGTTCACTATTAAGTTTTATCTTGTACCCATCAAAGATCTGGATTGTAAAAGTTCATTGACTCGTACTCCCTTCCTACATTTCTAAACACTCAGCAGTTTTGTTATCTCAGTCATAACTTGAGATAGGAATTACAGTGTGTATTGTGTCTATAACAATTGAAATGGAGAGTGATTGGCCTCACTACTTTCAGACATACACTTTGTTAAGTTCGAAGTGACGTAACAAAATATCACTCCCTTCGCAAACTTCCCAAACTACTCAAATAAGAGGTGACTGAGTGTCGAGTGTGTATGTATGTATGTAAGTGTGTGTGTGGATATGTATGTGTGTGTGTATACATGTATGTCTTTGTGGGTATGTATACGTATGTGTATGTATGGTATTATTGCCGTCAGCTCAGGCGAAGATCGAAGCTCTTCAGGAAACCCTCATGACAAAGATAAGAAAAAGCATTTGACAAATAAATATGCTCCAGCATTCAAACTCCAATTACAAATATGAACACCATTTAACCAGGAACAGTGAAAGATGTTTTGTGTTGCACCGTGTCCGTGCTGTGTTTTGTATAGTACGTGTCCGTGCTGTGTTTTGTATAGTACGTGTCCGTGCTGTGTTTTGTATAGTACCGTGTCCGTGCTGTGTTTTGTATAGTACCGTGTCCGTGCTGTGTTTTGTATAGTACCGTGTCCCTGCTGTGTTTTGTATAGTACCGTGTCCCTGCTGTGTTTTGTATAGTACCGTGTCCCTGCTGTGTTTTGTATAGTACCGTGTCCGTTGTGTATTCAGTCATACCATGCCCATGCCATGTCTTGTGTCATACCGTGTCCGTGCCTTGCATCATGTCATAAGTTGTATGCGCCGTATCCGTGACATGTATCGCACTGTGTCATGCTATGTGGCGTTCAAAAGGAATATTAACAGAAGGAAGACGTGCATTGTGCAGATATGTATGACTTAGACAATTCGTACATTCTCACTACAAACACCAGAGTTTATTTAGACAATCTATATATTCTCACCTAGCAAAGTACTGACCCGCCTTATCCTCGACCGGCTGAAAGATGCAGTGGAAGAAAAACTTAGACCAGAACAAGCCGGCTTCAGGAAAGACAAGTCGTGTACAGATCAGATAGCAACACTCCGAATCATCATCGAACAATCCTTAGAGTGGCAGTCAACGCTGTACCTCAACTTCATTGACTTTCGTCAAGTGTTCGATAGTGTGGACAGTGAAACCACATGACAGCTCCTCCATCACTATAGAATACCTAAATATTTCAGTACCACAGGTACAAATTAAGAGTTGTAGACAGCACCACAGGTACAAGTCAACAAGTCAAGAGTGGTAGGCAGCACCACAGATATAAATCGTGGGATGTGTATCTCCACTAGCGTAGCATGCTGCAAGGCAAAGTTGCGTGTGAGGGCAGGTAACTCTGATCAGACACAAAGAAGAGTTGCTGAAAATCCTAGTCATCTGTACCATTGCTTGATGCTCTAAATCAAAGGAGAAAATGAAATTATGTGTCTAATTTTTTCACGCATTAGTTTAGATCACTTTAATACATCTTTGTAAACTGAAATATAGATAAGCACAATTTAACCAAATATATTTAAATGTTACTGTTAAACATTTCATATCATTAATTATTCATTCATTCACTCTTGAAAATATGAAAGAATGCACGTATAACAAACAATCTTATCTACTTGTATTGATACTGTTTAGATAACGTGCAGTAGAGTGATAATGACACCATAATTGAGTTTAAAAATGGCGGCGGATACCGCTAGTATGTACTTCGAGGATTATTTACAGCAAGGCCCGTAGAGTTCCGCAGCAAGAAAATGGAGTTACGTGCCATACGTGGGTGAATTTATACAGCCCAATGCTTGCTATATTTAATTTGAATAAGTTTCGGGACTAATGGACTTGAACTTCAGAACTCATTTGCTACAACATACAGTGCGTGTTGAATACAGCACGCAGGCAGGTGTTTTAAGTATTTTTGCTGTGCGCATTAGAGAGGCTTGCAATCATAATGTGGACCTTTTTGGCGCGCGGCACGTCGATAACGATTGTCCGTTGGTGTCATCTATTCTCTAACAGAGGACACACGTCAGCATCAATGAGTATAAGAAAACAACCAACAAAAACAACCCAAGCGGATAAATTGCTGTTTTGGAGTGCAAGCAAATAACAAAAACAGACAGAGAGACACTAGATCTTTGGACGCTCTACACCTCTCACTATGACGTTTTACACAGTCACTCCAAGAAATTCTCACTGTGACGTATTACACTGCCACTCCATGAAATTCTCACTGTAACATTTTAACTGCCACTCCATAAAATTCTCGCTGTGACGTTTTACACAGCCACTCCATAAAATTCTCGCTGTGACGTTTTACACAGCCACTCCATAAAATTCTCGCTATGACGTTTTACACAGCCACTTCATATGTTCTCGCTATGACGTTTTACACAACCCAACCACTCTATAGAAGCCTGTTCTTTCTTCTCATTTTATTTAGCCACGTAATACACCTGACTTTGTCTATATGTTTGGAATAGAAAAATATTTATCGCTTAAGTCTCAAAAATGTTATAGTCACCTCATATCTCGCAATTCTGACTTTACGATGTCTTTAAAAGCCACACTAGCTACTAAAGACACTATAGGCCTTGTCTTCAAGGGCTGGATATTGGAATATAAGGCAATAAAATCTAACATGCAGAGTTCTGTAGTAAAAAATAAGTAGTCCCAATGCAAATGAATAGTAGCAAAACATAATATGTGCAGTATATTTTAAAATTACACACTAGTTTAAAATCAAAACTGCTGTTACTTTTAAGGTTACTTCTTAGCAAGGAATTTTAAGCTTTATTTAAAAACAACTGAGAAGTTTGTAAAAAAATACCCCAACAACTCATTACTAATGTACTTAGCTGGAGAGAGTGGGGTGTGGGTGTTGGGTAGTGAGATATTAAATGAGTTAAAATTCCCCATTCCCCAGTCTTCTCTATTGAATTACTTACTTTTTTTCGCGAATGGGTGTGGGTGGGTGCTTTATCAATAGCGAATGGGGGCATGGATGTGGGGGCTGGTTGTAACATTGCCGTCTGGTAACTTTGCACTTGTGTGCGGTGATGCAGACCGATAGTAATGTAATCACATCCACTTGTCCCCCAGGTGTGACTCCTTTCCAACTATACGCTAGACATCGTCAACAATCTATCCGATAATACGATCAATTCCTCTTCTAGGTTTCTTCTTCCGGTGTTAAAATGGCGCCCCTTTGTTCTTGCCTGTAAGTGTGGAGATCTTCAACAGTCGTAATGTGAGTCGTAATGCGTTGACCCGCTGTGAATTCATCTCATGGAAATATACTTTGTAAAATAAATATCGATCTTGTTGTCACCTCTTCCAGTCCCATTCCCCCACCCCCAAACCTCGCCTACCATCAATCAAGTGCGGCTTTGTCAGTTTTACTCAAGAGACCCCAGACATCCGAGCGAATGTCACTTTCACCAAATCTCATCGGTACATCACGCAAGTTGGCAGTCGTCCCTGGTGAGAGGACGGCTCACCGTCTGTCACAATTGTCTTTCAGGAGTTTCACTGCATTACTTAATATGTCTGTGCTTTCCTGATTCCTGTGATCTTAACATCATCTTTGTTCTTGATTTATTGCCTCCCCTCCCCACCATTCCCAACAACAATATTGTCTAAAAACTAGTAAAAAGTATTGCTAATTTGACGTTGTTTTGGTTTGACACGGTGCCAACGGTTGCTCGAGCTATGATACGGATGACTGGTTCATTGAGCGTCTTTAAAGAACGCGAAATGAACGAACGTTTGTGAAAGTGAACGTTATGCAGAAATCAGTTTGTCTGTCAAAGTTCAGCAGGGTCAGCTCAGTGATGTACTTGAAATTAACGTCCTGCTAAGCAGACTTTGTAACGGGAGAAAGAAGTCAGTTAAGCTCGCCTCACCACAAGTAAACTACAAAGCAATCATTGATTAGTAAACCATTCTTGAAAGCGTCATAATTTTTTGAACAATCTCAGCCATGTCTTCAACAGAATAGTGTATATTTTATTGGTTTGCTCTAAATAGGAAATAGATTAAGATGTTAGGAGTTGTATATATACAGCGGCTGAAGCCGACGATGCTTGAACTGAGTTCACCCAGGTAGAATGGAAAATAAAACTGAATAGTACATTTCTTAGGTTATGTCCCTTAACAGTGGTGATGAATGGTTTATTGTCTTGTGTTATTTCCCTTAACATTAGTGATGAATACTTTATTATCTTAGGTTATATATCCCTTAACGGGGTTGATGAACAATTTATCTGCTTGTGTATATCCCTTAGCAGTGGTGACAAATAGTTTATTTTCTAAGGTTATGTCCCTTAATAACAGTGGTGATGAACAGTATATTGTCTTAGGTTATGCCCCTTAAAATGAAAGTATTTTTGTCATAAAACCCTTATCAAACCTAGACCTCGTGCGTATGACGTCAATGGGTGATAACAGAATTATCCTGAATTAATCCTTGCTTTCATTATAGTTTAATTAGATGTATTAATCGCCATTGTTACTCGACTTGATAAATCTATTTATTAAGAATTCAATTATAGTTTAATTAGATATATTAATCGTTGATTGTTACTCGACTAGATAAATCTAACGCCATCGCCATGCTGCCACTCCATTTGTTTTGCCTCAATGACGTCACAAGCTTATGTGTTTGCAAAGCTGCCTGAAACCTTGTGTTCAGCAAAGTCCCAAATGAAAATACATTTTAAATCACAAAGTGCATTTATGATTCATTCATAACAGAACGACTAGGTTTTATCGGAATAATATATATATTCTTTTAAAATTTACGAAAAAACATTTTTAAGCAATACTAATCCTTTAAAAGTTATGGTGAATAATTTGTCCTAGGTTATGTCCCTTAACAGTGGTGGCGATCACTGAACATTGTAGATATTTGCGAAATTATTATAAGATTAATAGAATAATAACTCACCTAATTAAACCCTATACCCGATAGTTTGCATTTGTGCTCTAACCTTGGACACACGAGCTTAACGTACCTGATGAAGAGGACAGTGAAAGACCTTCAGGTGAAACGGGCTAGGTCATAAAAAGTAGAGACGCCATTTAAAACAGAATACTCTTCAGCCAATAGTGTCTGTCTAAATTTCGTGTCTCTAATATCACTTGATGCGGTCGATGGCTTGATGGCCCTTTCACACGCGTTCAGAAAAGTAACACTTCGACAGCTGGACTGTCCATTAATCTTACTACGGTTCTATACTTTATTATGTTGAAATTTCTGAAATACATACTTGTTATTATTAAATTTATTGTACATGAATAAAAAAATCGAGTGTACTTCCTGGAAGGAGTTCAAAGGGATGAGGTCTGTAAGTTGGGAAATGTTGAATTAGTTAGTCATGTGAAGCATCATTATGGGATGTTGACTGAACTAGTCTATTGTAGGATCATTATGGGATATGAAGATGGGACTATATTGTATACACATGCGCGCGCACGTGTGTGTATGTGTGTGTGTGTGTGCGTGTGTGTGTGCGTGTGTGTGTGTGTGTGTGTGTGTGTGTGTGTGTGTGTGTGTGTGTGTGTTTTTCTCCTGTAAGCACTGAAT
This sequence comes from Sinotaia quadrata, assembly GCA_028829895.1. Taxonomy (NCBI): domain Eukaryota; kingdom Metazoa; phylum Mollusca; class Gastropoda; order Architaenioglossa; family Viviparidae; genus Sinotaia; species Sinotaia quadrata. Next base: position 80,386,588 of record CM054179.1, on the reverse strand, counting down.
TTCTAGCTGCGCCACCACAAAGTGGTTGTGATCCGAAAATGGCACCGCCCAGTTTACTGACCTCATAAACGAAGCAGGAGGTGTGAAGGGAAGGTCACTAAGTGCGTGCCAAACCCTGCCACACCCAAACCGTTGTTTAATGCACGGGATTCGCAAACAAACAAGCGTAAGAACACCTGACTCAAAACTCTAACAAACCTATACGCAGCTGGTCAGTAATAAACATTATTAAAAAATTAAAAAGAAAAGATAGGTAAACGTCATTTTGATAATAGGGTATAAAAATGACTGTGACTGAAGGTAAATATTGTGGCTGTTAATACTTGAGGCAATTACAATGGCTGTTTAGACTTGAGGTAATTATAATGGCTGCTTAGACTTGAGGTAATTACAATTGCTGTTTAGGACTTAGTACAAGTCTATGTAGACTGGAGATAAGTACAATGTATATGGACTGGGGGTAAGTACAATGACTTTGCTGACAAGATAAGTACAATGACTGTGTGAACTTGAGGTGAGCACTGTGGCTATATATACATAAGGACTAGCGGTAATTAATGTGATCTGCATGTTGCATGCGGGACCCAATTTATCATACCATCCGACAGTCTAGACTCTAGAACATTAAGACACCACTTTGATCCAGGGAGCAGTTAAGAACCACCCGTAAGTTTTACACCCTGGAACGAGTATCGAACCTCGTGCTACTGAGAAGTAGATCAGGTGTCCCACTTATGTTCTCAAGACAGATACTGATCACGTGGTCCTGACTTGACACCGTGACAGAAATAAGTTGTTCAGTCGTTACGGTCATGTTTTGAAAACAAAGGGCAAATATAATATAACGTCAAGGTATCGTTTAGCAACTGACGTCACTTTCTGGTGCACTAGGCATTCCAAATAACAGTTGTTGTTTTTTTTTTTGTGTGTGTTTTATTCTTTAGTAAGCAAATTACGTTTGATGTACCTTTCGATGCAAAAAGTATGCAGGTTTACGTATGCTCTTGAGTCTTGATGTTCTGCATCAGGATTAAATTTGCACAGCCACGTGACGAAATATAGTTGTGACGTTTTGCCAGGAGATGGGTAAGATGTTAGTTCTCCACAACACTGGGCTACTCGTAACCTTAGGGCTTACGTCTAACACACCTTAGGGCTTAGGCCTATAACACACCTTCTGGCTGGCCACACGTGTTAGAAAAAGAGAAGAAAGGTAATTGCTCTGATCCATGGGTCATTCCACTATGGCATTGCTTCATGGCTCAGCGCTCGTCTAGAGACTCAACGTCAGAAATAAGGTGCTGATCTTTGGCAGTAAAATACATACATAGAGGATGGGTTCCTGATGCATCAGTAACCGGCAATAAGGGTGGTAGCTGCTGTGCAGTATAATTGTTGCTTAATTAAGACCGGGAGATCCAAGCACATATTAACTCAATGGTCAGTTGCATTGGTCTACCATGTAACCAGTAGCTTTCCGGTACATTCGTTCTGCTTGAGTGGTTGAGCTGCACTGTGAATGGTCCATTTAAAATGAATTGCTAACTAAGCCACTCTCTAAATCAGAGGTAAGGGTCGACTGACCTAGAGATAGAGTTTGAATGTAGGTTATTTTTAGAAGAGGGTGATGCAGGATACATAATGCCATTATGTGACAACCTCGGACTAAGAATAAAATTGGGGCTGCAAGTTTATTAAACTCAACACTAACGATGAGTGATAAAAATAGCTACTAACACAGGGGCTAATAAATATAAAGAAAACTTCATGAATTTTAGTAGAAGAAATACGGTAAGTATTTGTAGTAACTTCAGAATGACAGACTACAATAGTATGCATTATTTTTGTACATCACATGACATAATATATATGGAGTATTTTTGATCATAACTAGACGTAATATAGTATGCATTAATTTTGCACGTTATCTAACGTAATATAGTATGCATTATTCTTGCACATTGAATGACGTAAATTAAAAAACACATTAAGCTTGCATTATACATGACATAAAATAAGAGTATTCAATATTTCTGCATATTGCATGGCGTATTATAACATGCATTATTTTTGCACTTTACTTGACATAATATAGAATGAATTATTCTTGCATTTTACATGACTTACAATAGCAGTAAGTATTACACTAGCATGTTACTTGACGTAATATTACAATATGCATTATTTTTGCTATACAGTATTCATTACACTTGTATGTAAAATAACGTAGAGTAATACTAATCATTACGTTTGCAGATTACATGACGTAAACTAATTTTATGCATTATTCTTGCACATTACAATAATTATAATAAATAACAGTAGGTATTATTCTGACACATTTCATGATTTTATATCTTATTCTTTCATGTTTCATGACATGACAGAACAGCAGGCTCTATTCTTTCATGTTTCCTGACATATGAAAGAACAGCTTATTCTATTCTTTCATGTTTCATGACATATGATAGAACAGCTTATTCTATTCTTTCATGTTTCATGATAGAACAGCTTATTCTATTCTTTCATGTCTCATGACATATGATAGAACAGCTTATTCTATTCTTTCATGTTTCATGACATATGATAGAACAGCTTATTCTATTTTTTCATGTCTCATGACATATGATAGAACCGCTTATTCTATTCTTTCATTTTTCATGGCATATGATAGAACAGCTTATTCTATCATGACTCATGACATATGATAGCTTTGGTACCCCATACATGGACGACACAAAATACGCAACAATTTAAGGTCAATTGCTCCGTTGACTAGTTTAAGTCCCCAGAGGATCAGTCCTCACATTTAGTTGATGAACAGGATGGACTAACAAACACACTGATGGATGGACAGACAGACAAATGGACAGATAAGGTGACAGACGTGATGACTACAATAAATGAATTTTACATGAAATGGAGAGAACAAGAATTGATGCAAAGCAGACGAAAAGTAATAAAATATTTATAAAGAAAATTAAACAAATAAAGAAAATAAACAGTATCAATCAATTAAAATATTACACTGAGCACAATGCTCGGAATCTCTATCAGAGAAAATTATCATCCCCTAACTGTCTTCCCCTGAGCAAGTCTCTTAGTTTCCTTCTCAGTTCTCCAAATTAGAACTAGTTCTCAATATTCACTACACAGTTATAGACCGTTCTCACACTCCGGCCAATGTACTATTGTTACTTAACTCAGGGTGGAGTTTAACTGTTACTGGTAGAGTCTATGTAGACCTTCCTTTCCAGCAATGAAAATCGATGGTTGATACACTTCAGCAACCAAGTTGATATCCAGAGTAGGAACAATTTGCTATAACAAGCAAGCCTCCAAAATGTACGGCAAAGAAATCCTGCAATTTATAGTGAAAGTACTCAGAGACTGTTAACATCAACTACATAGTGCTCACTAAATAAAAGCTAATCATTTTCTCTGAGCACAATCTCATTAACATGAAATAAACATGAATTAATTTTACCTGACAATTTATCAAGGTTTCATTCTCTACAAAATTATTAATTAGAGAATAGTATAAAAGCAACTGGTTACCTTTCGTTTCAGCAAAAATTAAGGATTAAAGACAACTGTAACAATGTAGCCTATGGATTTCCATAAATCTCATATGCTCTTTTTTTTTTTTTATCAAGCCTTCTGGCTTATCTTTCACACAGAAAATTGTCAGATTTACGCTGCTTTGAAACCTGGGCCTCCGCTACACATTAGCATCATTCATGTGTCATTGTTGTGGGGAAAGCACATGGCTGGTTGTTGTTAATGTGGGGAACGCTTCCGGCTTCCGCCGCTTTCGCGTACATGGCTGGTTGGGGTGAGCTCCTTATTTATAGGTTTCTCTGTTGGACCTCAGGGTTGACCTGTGTCCAAGCTCTCATTCACAGGAAGGATTATACTTCTGACTTCCTTCCACTCAGTCAACTTGAGTACACTAACAGTCACCCTGTCCCTCTTTCATTCAGTACCCTTCTAAGTTCTTTCTTCCTATGCATGTTTACCTTTTAATAGACTAGCCAGACTTCACCTGACCAGTGTTCACACACAACTAGCTTGCTTCTCTGACCTAGAAAAAAACATCTGTCATGTCTCATTGCTGATGCAATGTACACGTCATACGTACAGGCCCTTGTTAAACTGCTTTAACATCTAATTTTAGATCTCGTTTTCCACTTATTCTTTTAATCTAAAATGTTATTCTTTTCTACTTTTTAATTTTAATATTTATTGATGGGATCCGGGCGAGATTTATAGAATATCCTGACAGATAGAACAGCTTATCCTAATCTTTCATGTCTCACGACATATGAAAGACGTATTGCTGCATTTGTTCCAAACTGAGAAATATGCAAGTAAAATATTTTCTTCACGATCTAATCATTATAATCGAAAAACAATGCACATTTACACTTACATGTGTTCCTGACATACTTAAATATCGGTACATAATGACGTATAAGGTACGCGGTTATACGTACAAAGACAAGTTGATACGTTTTGTGAACCTTCACCAGATGCACTAGTGCAGATGACGCAATAGGACAATTGCAGATAACTGAGGGTAGATGTGCTTCGTGATGCAAGATGATTGCGCGGAGTGCAAGAGAGAAAAACTAGAACGTTTTCTCATCTTCGAGTGACCTTGACCTATAACCTACATATGATATAAAGATAGTTTGCCTTTCTTTGATTTTTTTTCTTTTCCACGAGTTACAGGGTAAAATTGCAACTTCACTTTGAATTGCCTGACTGCAATAGGTCTGAGTTAGTTTAGCTCAAGTTTGTGTGAAAGATTCCTACCATTTGTTTGTAAAATCATACATTAACTCTTCCAACAAAGAGAAAACTAATGTTAACAATTAAACATTGTTACACGATGAGTGAAGAAATTGTTAATATATCCAGGGTGTAACCAGCGTATGACACCTACTTCCCCACCAACCCCCGCCACGTCTCCCCAACAGTCTTATAAACTTGGTACAGATCCCAGCAAAAATCGCTTTTCATGATGTGGGCCTTGGCTTGCTTGCTAATGTAGGGGGCGCTTTCGTCTTCCGCCGCTTTCGCGCTATGATGTGGGCCTATATAAAGATTAATTCTTATATCGAGAGTTGCTTGCTAGAACAAGACACCAAAATTAATGTCGTTATTAAAATCGATAACTCTTAATTCCGCCAGTGCTGACCGGTAAGTACCGAACACATTGCCCTCCACTTCAAATAGACAATCGAATGTGTCACTCAGTGCAAACTAACTAAGCTGAGCAAGGTCAAGCCCCGATCGGGTCAGACAGTACAAATTAATTTCAATGGTCTCGAGGATTATCTCCCCTTTTGCATTTCTAAACCTTCAGTAAATATCACCAGAGTGAAAGGGGACGATTAATGTTTTCTGTTGTTGATCATTAAGTGTTTAATGTCACTGCGTCGACTTGCCAGTCAACAACAGCAGCTTGCTAAAAATAATAGCCGATCATCAGAATAATTTTGAAAACAGCAGTTCCTGTTTTTTTTAAAAAAAAGGTTACACATATTTCCAGTATAATATAAATATCGTTAAGCTAGTGTAAACGTTTGACAAATAAAATGTTTCTGAGAGACATCTTAAAATTACGTAAGTACGAATTTTTTTATGTTGTTTACGTTTATGATACACAATTTGAACTAAGTCCATAAGTGAAATTAACCAAAATTGTAATTTAAGTGAACTGGACCAGAAAACACAAGGCTTCAGTGAATATAACGAACATTTATAACACTGACATGCGCACATCTATGATAAGATAAACACGTCACATAAAACTACCACACAGAACCTAAAATCTATATAACAATGACACGCACACATCTATGATAAGATAAACACGTCACATAAAACTACCACACAGAACCTAAAATCTATATAACAATGACACGCACACATCTATGATAAGATAAACACGTCACATAAAACTACCACACAGAACCTGAAATCTATTTAACAATGACACGCACACATCTATGATAAGAAAAATACGTCACATAAAACCACCACACAGAACCTAAAATCTATAAAACCAGAAGCAGTCAATTTTGACACTGTACATATCTATGATAAGAAAAACACGTCACATAAAACTACCACACAGAACCTGAAATCTATGAAACTGGAAGCTTTCAAATTTGACACTGCACTGCATGTCCCAGCTGCAAACATATCAGGCAACTGAAATGTCTTATAAAATAGCAATCAACTAAAGTGCTCCGTAAATTTCAATACAGCTCACAAGATATAAGTCACGCTTCAGTGAACACACCAAAATGAACGACCCCATAAATATTCCCGAAAACTCCTGGGTAACCACACACACACACACACACGCACGCACACACACACACACACACACACACACACACACACACACACACACACACACACACACAAAAACACAATATATCTAACAACCATTCTGTACCAGCTTATTGCCAAATGCTGTACGTAAATGACGTGCTACGCTCCTCAACTAAGTAGGCACAGCACTGACGACGGCGACACGAATCGATGTTCACCAGGCGTGAGCAGCCACTGTCGACGATGAAAAGGACATCATCGATTAATACGTGCTGGAACCCATTGCGAGCTTGACGACAAATACGCTCACAAAGAGACACTTTGAAGTTGGCCCAGCTGTCTCACCGGTAACATTACTGCTACGTGCATAATTCTACGAAATGGCGGACTAGGGTGAAGCGCGTGTGTGATGCACACTGCACTCACTTCTGCTGCAGCGAACTGCATTTACACGAACCCGTTGCAAGTTGCTGATTATTTATTGCTCGCGTTGTACTTACTGCACACGTTTCATTTATTGTTTTATAAGATATATTTTTATTGAATCATCACACTTACACTAACGCGTGCGCTATAGACTCTTTATTGCTCCTAAATGTTGGGAGGTGTGTGTGTAGGGGGGATATTATTCAATGAACACCGACTATAAGGTGGTTATATTCAAAGATTAAAAAAAATATTAATATTTACACTCTATTTTATTCAGCTCAGACTGAATTCTGTTTCAGTAAACATGTACTCTAAGTGGACGCACTGAAAGCCGTTTGAAAAGCAAATACATAAAGAAGAAGCGGTGTACGATGTTCACTAATATATACATTCGTTTCGAAGAATGTTGAATTCATAACCAATTTAACTGTTCATATTTAGTACTTGGACCCTCTTACCACCACCACCACCATCATCGTCACCATTATCATCATATCATCATTATTATTCTTGAGCTTGTCAACATTTCTGAGGACCACTAGTTTCGGGGACTGTTCGATATTCTTGGAAATTATGCATAAATAAATGACAAGGGTATATTTAAAAAATCAGTTTACAGGCACCTGTGATAACAATTACAATGCTACTTGGGTGTGCGGATGGGGGGAAGGAAAGAGGAATTCAAGGAGAGCTCGTGACGTCTACTTAAGGCCAATCAGCGGTCATCGGTCGTCTGCGGACCAAACACTGCTTGTTGAGGAGGGGTAATTAATACAATGGTAGCTACTAATAACACATCGTCTCCCAAGTGTTTACATTGTGCCAAATAATACTTATGAAGTGCTTTGAGGACTTCTCCCAAGTGTTTACAGAGTGCCAAATAATACTTAAGAAGTGCTTTGAGGACTTCTCCCAAGTGTTTACAGAGTGCCAAATAATACGTATGAAGTGCTTTGAGGACGTCTCCCAAGTGTTTACAGTGTGCCAAATAATTCGTATGAAGTACTTTGATGTTCACTGTGCCAAGTAATACTTAAGAGGGGCTATATTTACACATGTAGAGCTCCGCACTGTGACCGCGCTCGCCCACACTATCCTGCAGAGTTCCTCACTGCCATGAACAACCCACTCTACCCTAACAGTCTCTCGGTTTCAAGAATTGTACATCTCTAACGTGGCGAGAGTAGACCCAACAACTGGCAGCTTTTCATCATAAACCCAAGCAATTTAAGCATGCAGCTCGAATTAGAACTAACTCCTTAAAAAAAAAAGTAAAAGAAAATGAGCATCTTTTATAACGAAATAATAGTTCCACTTCCCCAAGATAATCAACAGGAGAGATTTAGATTCGTCACAGCGACTCAGAGTACCTGTCCACTAAACACTATGATCAAAGGTAATTTGTTTTAATAAACGTAAAATAAACCATTAGTTTTACAACAAAAAGACGACAAAGTACCTGTCCACTAAACACTATGGTCAAAGGTCTGACATAAAATAAACCATTAGTTTTACAAACATGAGGACTGAGTAAAATATTTGAACTTTGCAGATACTGTCCGATAATCTTTTCGTTAGAAGGAAGGGTCTGAAGCAAAACTGTTACATGCCTTGCAAGACGAAATGGAAACGTTGAAAAGATGATTAATTTTAGTTAATTTCCACGTTTATTGACTAAAATTTCGATCACTCTCAACGTCGTGAGCTGCTGTTTCAAACATAACAAATGAATCCTAATTACACATTAATCCTAATTTCACATTAATCCTAATTATTCATGAATCCTAATTACACTGCCCAATATATTTACTTCGTTTCCACCCAAGCAAGTAATATGTATTTCGATTAGACGCAACAGGGTGGAAAACGATGACGTTTGTAATGCAGCTACATTTCGCAGCTGCTGCTTCCTGTCACGTGATTAAAGTATGTAAGTCGCATGCACTCTTCGTGTTTTCACGTTGTTATTCTTATTACAATAATGAAGATTACACAGGAGAAACATATCATTAATGCAATAAAAATATGGTGTTCCTCACATACTTCACAATCTATGTGGTTTGCAAAACTAGTTTTGTTATGAATAATGTGTGTGTGTGTATATCTGTGTACGCGCGCGCGCGTATGTATGTGTGTGTGTGTGTATGTGTGTGATTTTTTTTCTTTTCGTTGTTTACACTTCTTTCAACAGTTTGAGCAAGTGACATTTTTATTACAGCAATGCATATTCTACATATGGAAGAATTTACATAATACTTACGCAGAGGAACCTAGGATACTACAGGAAGGAGCCTAAACAATATAATTAGACAGGAATCTAATCAATAGCAACAATCATTGCACACAGATAGAAGCCTAATCAATACATATAGACAGGAACATAATCAATATAAAATAATCAGATCAGATAGACATGAACCTAATAAAACATAGACAGGAACCTAATCAATTATACAATAATTAAATCAGATAGACATAAACCTAATAAAAGCATATAGACAGGAAACTAATGAAGACACATACCAGGAGGCTAATAATATACAATAATCGATACACATAGACATGAACCTAATCAATACATTTAGACAGGAACCTTAGGATTACATATAAACAGGAGCGTAATCAATACATATAGACAGGAATCTAATCAAAATGCAATGACCGGGTCCTAATAAATATGCAACAATGAATGCATATAGTCAGGAATTTAATCAATACATATAGACAAAAACCTAATCAATACCCACAGAGATGAACCTAATCAACATACAATAATCAGTGCACATAGGAACCTAATCAATATATATATTGAATATACAACTATTAATGCATACAACAAGCAATGCATATAGACGAGAACCTAATCAATACCTATAGACAGGAACAAGGAACATGTAAACAGGAACCTAATCATTGCAAATGGATAGGATTCTAATGAATATACAATAATCAGTGCATATAGTCAGGTACATAATCAACGCACAAAGCAAAGAACTTACATCATGTGGAAAGGAACATTGTAAGTAAATGACTTCACGTGGAAAGGAACATTGTAAGGAAATGACTTCACGCAGAAAGGGATATTGCAAGGAAATAACTTCATTTTATGTTCTGACTATTAAAAAGGAGCAGAAAAATATAAGCCATGTTTCTGTAGATTGTCTGCAATATCATGATTATAAGCTGACAGAAGTGATGTAAACGCAGAACTGTTATTTTATTCCATTTATTTATTGACTGGTAATAAGCTGCAAAATGTCTAGGTTAACTTGATACAGTTGTCCGCTATTATGTGTTGTTGTAAGATGACGGGTGACATCAACACAAACGATTACTTTATTTAAGCTATTTTATTGACTAGTAGCTTAAACAAATTCTACATACATTTTGTGCAGGTTTTCCGCACTCAGGAGCTTTATGTTGACCGAAATGACGTTAAAACATAACCATTACTTTATTTCATTTATTAATTGACTAGTAACACGTGCAAAAAAAAAATCTAGGTCAAATGAGTGCAGTTTGTAGATGATAGCTCCAGACGTCTCGCTTTGGCTGGTGTATGAAACAGACAATCACTTCAATTAAAGAAAAAAAAAAGAAAAAAATAGTATCCCCAGAGACAATGTTACGTTATTTAAAGACATCATGATGAAGATTTTGGTTAGGAAATCTCACAAGACCCGTTTGTGCCGGATGCATCTTGCTGACACCTCTGTGCCCTTACTCGCTAACCCCTTCCTGAAAGGGTGCTTTCATTTACATGAGGCAGTCAGCGGAAATGACGTCATTAAATGTATGCGTCTTTAAAAATAAATTATTACAATGTTAAAAGGAAATACTGAAATAGGTCAAGGAGCGATAATTAGCGTGTGCCTTTCAGGTACTTTCAACACAGACCTCATGTGAAATCGTCAGTTAATACTAGTACATACTTATCAATTTCCCAAAAACCAGCCATCAGGGCAACCGCAAAAAAAAATCTGTACAATAGAACAATATTTAATTTTTAAAAAAATTAAAAAATAAACCATAACATATAATTTTTTCAGACATTCATATTGTTTTAAAATTATGTCATTATTTGTATCATGACAAATCTCCTAAAAGCTTGCGTAATTAAAGAAGAAAAAGAAACAATTTAGAACTTTTGTGTTTTAAACCTTATCACAGCCTGGGCCTTAGTTTTACATCTTATTAGAACCCGTTTTATGTTTAGTTTTTAATCCAACCAGAATCCTGTGTTATATTTCAAATATCATATTACTCTTATTCTTTCAAATATTATCAGCTATTGTTTTCAAATCTTTTCAGAATTCGTGCAGTGCAATCAACTCTCGCCAGAGCTCGTGCAATGATTCCAACTCTCGCCAGAACTTGTACATTGATTCCAACTCTCGCCAGAACTCGTGCAATGATTCCAACTCTCGCCAGAACTTGTACATTGATTCCAGCTCTCGCCAGAACTTGTGTAATGAAACTAGCTCTCGTCAGAACTCATGCAATGATTCCAGCTCTCGCTAGAACTCGTGCAATGATTTCACGTGTTTTGACTCTTTTCGTAGCATATATTTGTTCTGTAGGGCATCAATATAGCAAGCGACAAAACTTTTCCTATTTTATTTTGTGTGAGTGATATCGGTTCGATATATAAAATTTTCATTGTAATTTTAGACTGGTTAAATGAAGACTTTGGAATGACCGTAGGTAGGATGTGTGTGTGTGTGTCTGTGTGTGTGTCTGTGTGTGTGTGTGTGTGTGTGTGTGTGTG